>CM053623.1:362318680-362352848 GCA_028646595.1 Phalanger gymnotis
TAATTCAATGCCTAGTTATACCTGGAAGTTATATAGGACGCCATGCCTTCTTGGGGAGGCGGGGGGAGGGCGGGAAGAAAATCTGGAACCCAAAATTATGTAGAACTGTATGCTGCAATCTAAAAATAAAAAAAAAATGGAAAAAAAAGAAATTGACAACAACAACAACCATAACTAACAAATTTGAATAACAACTCAAGGGCTTACATGCTGCATGATATTTCTGTCCTCAGTAGATAATTATGTTTGCAATTTCTTGTGTATTTAAAACCAGAAAACAGGGAATGGGAACAGTAAAGCACTTATTTATGACACTATGCTATGCATTTTAAAGCACTGTATAAATAAGAGAATCACAGACTGATGGAAGCCACAGCCTAATGGTTTCATAGAAGTCATCTTGTTTGCCTACTTTTTACAGATGAAGACACTGGAGACATGAGAGGGTAAGTAACTTTTCAATGACTACATGGATATTTATTTATTCAGTGAAGTCTGATGATTAATATTTTGTTAATGGTTGGAAACTTTACCACTGGATATTAATAATTTATTGGTCTATAATTCAATCGAAATCTCTTACAAACATCCAGGTATTACATACATATATCTTAGGTAGTTACGTACCTATTTCTTAGTTAGAGGCAGCAGGGAAGTCAGAATACTATCTGTAGTGAACAATACCTGAATTCAAATCTGCCCTCAGTTACTTAATAGCTTTGTAACTTCCAGGCAGGCCATTCAACTTCTATCTGCCTCAGTTTTCTCAGTTGTAAAATGGGGTGATAATACACATATTTTCTAGAGTTGTTGTGAAGATTGAATGAAATATTTGTAAAACACTTAACAACCGCACCAGAGACATAACAAGATGTTTCTTTCTTTTCTCCCTCTCAATCTCTCTCTTTCTACATATCATCTATCTATCTATCTATCTATCTATCTATCTATCTATCTATCTATCTATCTATCTGTCTGTCTGTCTGTCTGTCTGTCTGTCTGTCTGTCTGTCTGTCTGTCTGTCTGTCTGTCTATCTAATCTCCCTTATGCTTTATCATGGCAGGGCAGTAACCCTGATTTCCCAAAGGCCAGTGGAGCACAACCTCTACCTGCAAAAGCTTCAGGTTTGGGCTTTGCAAAACATTATTAGTCTATAGTCAAGGTAAACTCTAGTTAATATCTTGTTTGGCTATAGTGATGATTTTTTTTAGACCAGTAACTCTCAAGCGCCATCTATAGAAAGGATGTGATCTGTACTGGTAGAAAGAGTAGTCACATGAATTAAAGCTACTAAACTTGATGTAGCATTAATGATCTCACTTCTAAAGGTCTTACCTCTCTGTGTTCATATTCCATCTATGTATATTTTACATGTGTATCCAAGCATATGAACAATGTTAATCACTGACCCCTAAGAAAGTGTTCTTATTTCCACTCATCCTTTTCTCTCTTAGCCAGCAGTATATTGAGAATCCTTATCTTAATCTATTGGGTTTTTTGGTTTTTTCTTGTTTTTCTTTTAAAGTAAAATACTTTATAGGGTCAGGTACAAAAATCGCCACAAAATTTGTGTAGAGAGCAGAAATGTCATTAAACTTTGGTACAACCATATTACCACATTGGCCTCTGTTCCCTGTTCCTTAGCTGTTGTTCCTTTTTGGTTAGTTTGGTATTTTCCCCTTTTCAGTCCTTTTTTCTTATATTTCCTGAATCATAAGGAAGATGTTTGCCTGGTCCACTGGTAATTATGCAAGGCTGGGGAGGGGGCTGAGACTTCTTGCACTGGATCTGGGAGCCAAAGTTCTCAGTGAGCTATTGCAGTATATAGCACAAATAGAATGGGATTGGAAGTGATTAAACCTTGATTCTAGACCAGGTTCTATTACTGAATAGTTGTAAGACTAAGTCAATATAGTTCAATTTTCCATTTCCTATCCAAAAAGGGAGGGTCTATGACTGACTAGGTCGTGTTAAACACTTTGTCCAGTTCTGATTTGGCTTGCATTGGGAGTTAAAACATGGTCTGGAATTCACAGGTCTATGCCAGGTGTTGACAAGAGAGGAGAAAAGAAGTGATTTCTAAGTCATAGAATTTGAAAGTTGGAAGGAACCTTAGTAGCCATCCTTACTGTAACATACCCAATAAGCATTTTTCTAGCTTCTGGTAACCTCTAAGAAGGGAAAACGTCCCCACATTTAAAGATAAGATATCTCGCTTTTGGACGATTTTAATTGTTAGGAAGGATTTTGTTTTTGTTTTTTCTTCCTGACATCAAGCTTAAATTTGTTTCCTTGCAACACGACCTTTTGCTGCTGGTTCTGCCTTCTGGAGGTAAAAAGAACTAAGTCAAGTCTTTTCTTCATGTGACAGTCTTTCAGATAGTTGAACATGGTTTTCATCCCCTACCACTCCCATCAGACATCCTTTCTCCAAGCTAAACATGGCTACTTTCTTGAACTGCTCCTAACAGTCCATATGCTGACTCCATGCCATTTCATTTGCTGTTCCCCATATTGGAATGTTTTTCCTCTTTACCTATACTTCTTGCAATCTCTGACCTGCTTTGACATGAGCCAAAATCCCCCCTTTTGCAAATGTTCATTCCCAGTCTGACAGTTCATCCCCACCCAGCAAGTACTATCAGCTCCTTCTCTCTAAGATAATCTTCTATTTATGATATATATATAGACACATACATATATATATATATATATATATATATCTTTTTGTGTAGGTAGTTATTTGATATCTCCATTTCATTTCAATGAGATCTCAAGGGCAGGGACAGGTATGATATAAAATTTAGAATCAGGAGACCTTTTTAAAGAAAGAGCTTCATTGGAGAGATGAGACTCATAGAAAGTGGCTTCTAGTAAAAAACGCTGGAGACTACTAATCCATTGACTCGGGCTGAGGTGCCAAAACAGAAACATAGAATCGTCTAAATTTCATTAAGGAGCAAATATTTAAGTTCTAGTTCATTAATGATACACATCACAATTAATGCTTTCCTCTCTCCTTGATTGATTTCCTGTTACTATACTAGTTTCTTTAACTTTCATTTTTCATTATGGAATTGGGATTACAACATGAAGAATTCTAATGGTAGAAAACTCCAGAACTCTTAAAGTAGACCATTTCTGTTTTGGATAGCTTTAATTATTAAGTAGTTTTTGTTGATAGCAAGTCTAAATTTTTGCTTCTTTGTAAATCTTACTATCTGCTTAACATTCTGCCCTCTTTAGCCCAAAAGCAATTTTAATACCCCTTAAACATAGCAGCTCTTCACGTAGTTAAAGAGGAGAATCTCATCTACTCTTATCTTTTTCTTGCTTAGGCTACGCATTCCCAACTCTTCCGTGAGGCCTTGCCACTTAGCTTTCACCTTAAAACTAATTAATTTTAACCTTTAGAGGGGTTTTTTTGTGTTATTTATAATATTTTATTTTTGTTGCTCCCACTTTTTAGTTTGTGACACTCCACATTAAAAAAAGAACTAGATTGAGCTCTTGCCTAGGGGGATTCACAATAGGGTATATAATTCCAAATTGGTTCTTGTAAATTAATATTAAGATTAATTTTTTAAAGAAATAATATAGCAACTTCATTCCAGACCTCCTAAAAATGTTTCCTCTTAGACACCAATTATAAGGGAAAGTAACTGTATATGTGCATAAATACATACACATGCATATATACCAGCCTTAAATCCTGAGAATTTAAAATTTTGGATTGTATATCCTCTTAATAGGGAAAATCATTCTGGTTCTTTCCAATCTAACAGTGATGTCAGGATGAATGAAAAAAATAGAAACAAAGTTTTATAAGAAAAATTAGAATTAAAAAAACTAAGATAACATTTAACTTAATTCTTTCAACCTCAAAAAGAAACTCTTACTCGTGTTTTATGTGTTCTTTCCCCCAAAATTTATTAAGTGTCTATTATCATTTGCCCATTGAATCATTTTTAGTTATATTCATGTATTATATGTAGAAGCAGAGAATCTTGGAGCTGGAAGGAATCTTAAAGGTCACCTATTCCAACTTCCCACCTATGTAGGCATCCCTTCAACAACCTCCTTGACAGATGGGCATCCCACCCCCGCTTTACATTTTAGATAAAACTTCTAATACCTGAAACGTGAACAAAATGGGAGATCCAAGATTCTGTCAACAGAGACTAATGTATGAGGGAGAGAAGGCTTAAGGTAAAAGTACCCTTGTGGTGAGGACACTAAGGACCTGAAGACATCCCTTCAGCAGGTGAAATAGGTGAACAGAAACACAATCCATATGATGACTAGGCATTTGATCTTTAAAATGAGTGGTTTGCAAAGGTTAATGAAGAGTAGCTCACCTTGATCCTAATTTCTATGCTCAGTGTATTTTGAAAACAATATTGTCATAAAGGAAAAGAATAAAATGATGAACACAATACTTTAATGGTCTGAATTTACTAAGAGCACTTAACAGTTGTTAAGGATAAATTAAATGACCTGTTGTCTAACCCTATTTCTTTTGAACAAATAAATTTGTCCTCTTCTTAGTTTTATTTTGGAATCATATAGTATCCAGACTGCATTTTGACTTGACTAACTATAAAGTAGCAGACATATCTGTATTTCTTAGAGAACAGAAAAATTCAAAGATTATTCTTCTCTTAAGACATTTCTGAAATTTTCAGGAGTTTTTTTTCAAAATCCAACTTGCCCAAAGGATGTTATTGTTGCTAATTTTTAAATCACATTTTATTTGCAGAAACTGATTTTGATTAACATTTGTTAATGCATTTATTAATGCATGCACAATTTTTTAATCATAAACATCTGTAGCCATTCAGGCATTGCTATAAAATTTTAATAATTTCTTTATGTACTCAGAGCAAGTGATCATCCTTGATTGCTTTAATTGATTTAACTGTTTAAAATTTTGATCTTATATGTGTTATACTACTTGTGTTTATGCTGCAGTTATTTTCCTCCCCAAAGCTTTGAAAATGGATATAGGGGATATTTTCCACTCTTTAAGTAAAAACTCGGAATGTGTACACCTATATGGTTTATAGGTAAAATATTTATTTCATAAGGTACCAAACATCTAAATACTTGGAACTGAATATTGGAATAATTGGAGGGGGGTTGTTAACATTCAGTTATAATGTAGAAAATAATAAAAAAAAATTGTTCCTTATACCTCAATATTTTGATGGATCTATGATCTCATTGCTGTATTCTTTTCTCTACCATTGATACAGGTTACAACCCCTCCATATTTTCTCATTATGTACTATTCCTTGCCTATTTCTTTCAATAAGTCTTCTAAAAAGGATCTACCCAATACTAATAATTCTTGGCTATATAGGCCATTAAAAGTCTATTTACTTTATATCTTGGTCCCTGGCTATATTATTTCCTATATTGTTTCAAAAGACAAATTTAGACATTTGTTATAGATACAAAGGGAAATCAGTAAGTAAATTTTCACTTTTCATAGATGTTGTTTACCTCTCATCTTTTCATTATACTTATGATCATTTCTATGTATTGATCATAGAGTCTGCAAAAAAGTTGGTGATTTTTTTTTGCTTATGTTCTTGAAATATTTTGAAGATATGATTAAATTTATATTGATCATTGACTCTTCTCCAGATGTTTATTTTCACCATTATGTCCCAAATTGGAACTTTTAAGGCCCTTTTGAGAAAGATAATATAATATTCCAGGGGGAAGGTTACAGGGAAGGGGAGAACTGCATTTGAAATTTGATTTTATCATTTTCTTTTTATTCCTAACCTTTTAAGAGGAAAGAATAAGTAAAGGGATTTTGAGTTACCCTTAGCATGTGAGATCCTGATATTTTTAGAATTCTATTGCCTTTAAAGGAAATGTATTCATTCTTTTCCTGTTTATCTTCTTGTACTCCAGTCAAATTATTATACTTTAAGTATGCTTATCAGTGTCCTAAATCTGAAAAGCCATCATTTAACATGACTGCCTCTTTCAGCTAGTCAACTCTATTTTCCTATTAATATGAATTTCTTTAAATATGTTTTCCCCACTTGTTGCTTCCATTTGCCTATTCATTAGCCCTCTCCATGACTATTTATATAACCTAGCTTTTCTCCTCACCACTCTGATTGATGAAAACTAGACTTAATCAGACCTAAAAACCTTGCTTGTTCTATTTGCACTTCCCGTAAGTACTTTTCTTTATTTCCTACCTGTTGTCTTTATACTATTATTATTATTCCTCCTGCTGTTATAATTTCTAGTTCCTACTGCTACTACTACTACTACTACTACTACTACTACTACTACTACTACTACCTAGCATTTATATAGTGCTTTAAAGATTGTAAAACACTTTACAAACATTGCATTTTATCCTCAAAACAAGGAGAGGCCTGTGCTACTGTTATCTCCATTTTACAATGAGGAAATGGAAGAAAATAGAGGTTAAGGGACTTGCCCAGGGTCACACAGCTAGAAAGTATCTAAGGCTGAATTTGAACTCAGATTTTCCAGACTTCGGGTCCAGTGCTCTATCCATCATTCTACCTACTGCCTACATTATTAAAATTATGGAATATTCACACTCTTTATCTCCTCTTTCTTAAGTTTGAAAATTTCTCTACTAGAAATTCCCCCCTTCAGAAGATGGAAAAAGGAATGGAAGTGGAACTCAGACTGGCTAATTTATTTACTTAGTGATACCTTTAATATAAGACTTAGAGACAAAGATGGTTGAAACTTTAGGCTAAAATAAAAGTGATGATTATTTGATTTCAACGGTCCTTTAAACTATAGCTGCACCCTTTGCAATGCTGTATATAACCTCGAATCACTATATTTGAATGGCATTAAGTAGAATACCTTTATTCATGTTGTGTATGGTTTACATTGAATAATGCATACCCTCTTGTTTGCTTCTCTTTTGCCTGCAACACAAAGTAACTGGCAGTCTGAAAGTGGTCTCTGATAGATATAGGTGACTGAATTTACAATGTAGCTTCCATTTTTGTTCCTTGTTGCCCCACTAAGTTCATAATAGGTAAAATATTCTGGCTAAAATAATGACATGAATTTCCAAATAGTATAGACAAGGAAATGGAAAAGAAACCCCTTAAAAATCAAACAAAAATGGTCTAATATATCCTATAATCTTGACTTTTTCTCCTGACTTGCAAGATTTAAATTCAGCCAAAAACTACAAAAGAAGGGATTAGCATTTATGGAGGAAAAACTAATAAACTGAAATGTTGGTAGCTTTTACTTGTCTTTTAAAAGAAGGAAAATAACTGTGTTTTTTTCTCTCTATAAATATTTCTGCTTTATTTCCTAAATATATTTTCTTCTGAAAAAAAAACTATATAATTGAATGTTAATTTAAATCAAGACACCAACAATTCTTGCTTAAATTGCTTTTATACACACAGCTCTATTATTTTAATGCAGCTTGGCTTTCTACAAGGGAACTGGCTTATTTTTGAAGCCAGGAGAATGAGCATCATTACATTATAATGGTTCTTGGTGCCTTGGGTACAGACAAATATAAACTTAAATACTTTGAAGGAGAATTCTAAAGTTGAGTATATTCTCTCGTCAATCTATTAATCTTCCTCCATGCTTCATCAAATAATCTGCCAAAAGTAATAGAATTTTCACTGTTTAAGTGTTTCCTTTAGAGGTCGGTTACATCTGAGTGAGAAACACTTGCAATATGAACATCAGTAGAAGTCGATAACTCAAATTTTGTTTGTAAGTTCATAGGGTTAGAGCTAGAAGAGACCTTAGAAGCCAACCTTCCCATCTGAAAGCAGAACAAACAGTCCTAAGGTAGTTAAATGACTGGCCCATGTCACACAGGTGAGAATTGGGATGTGAACGTAGGTCCTCTGCTTCCAAATCTTTCTACTGTGCTATATTTCCTTCTCCTTTAATCATATGACTACAAGACTTTAGAATTTGAAGAGAATTAAAAAAACCATCTAGTCTAATCCCTGCAATGCACAGATAAAGAAACAGTGGCACTAAGGGATGGAATTTACCCAATTCCCTCTCTTTCCTAAGCTCCAAATACCTTAAAGAGCTAGCACTTTCAACATAGGATAATTAAATTCATCATCTCTAATTTCATCACTATACTGTTAACTCAGGCTTTGACTGACACCACCACCTCCCTACCTCTTCTCCCCTCTGATTGGAGAGCTGGAGTACCAAATGCCTTCCTTTATACAAGGCAGAGACTGAACTTTTCAACCCACTTCACTTTGCACCTGCTGCTCTACCTGGTTTCAATTCCACAGAACAAGACTTCATGCCTCTGCTTCCTTTTGAGTGTTGTCTTCCCTCATTAGATTGTAAACTCCCCGAGAGAAGGGACTGCCTTTCTTTTTATTAATAGTATGCCTAGTGCTTAACACAGTAGTCTGACCCAGAGTAGGCACCTAATAAATGTTTATTGGATTGAATTAGAAATTAATTTTTCTTCAAGACACATAATGCAGACAGTAAAAAAAAATTCTGTAGGTTATATTTTTCTCCTCTTATAGATCAAATTGGTTTTTTTACAGTATCAAAAGGGATGTTCCACATTCTTCTCTTGATTCTTTCCTTTTTGGTGCACCATGAAACCTTAAACCATTTTATATCTGTGCTATGTCAGTTCAAAGATATGAAAAGCAAAAAGTGACCTATGCCAGAAGGAAAGATAAAGGCCAGGAAAATGAATTTAATTAGTTAGTAGCTTTTGAATTTCATTTTTTAAAAAAAAAAGCTGCTTTAAAAAAGGAATTGCCAAAAAAATCCAAAGCAGAAGGATGTGTCAATAGTGTCAATATTAGGACCCAATGCAGATAGCTACATGAGACTTTTATAGTGCAACAAATATAGGAGATAGTAATGGAATAGCACTAGATGATTTAAAGTATATTCTTAGTCCTCAAAGAACTATTTGGCACAGATCTATAATCCTAGGATAAGGCAGCTTCTAAGTGAATTCAAATTTAGCCCTACAGATAAATTAATTAATATCAGAAGGCCAGTTCACTTGTTAATTGTGCCAGGAAAAAAAATAGTATCTTCTCCAGCATATTCCTCATCCAAAAGAATAACATAAATCTGTAACCCTCTGTTTCAACAGTCTGGCTAGTAGCTGCTGTGGGGGTGTAAAACCAACAACAACCAGTTCACAGAATGCTGCAAGCACAGATTCTTTTGATCTGCTTTATTAAGGAAAGCAATGTTAAGGGTTAACAATCTACTTTAATCCAACACACAAATATCATTCACTTAGTTCAGGGGGAAAAGCCAGCACCCTGAACTTCAGAGCAAATACAAACAAATTACAAACATCGACAGACAGACCTTGCCTGATTCAAGTCTCAGTGCATAGTTACCAGAGTTTAACCAAGTCTGAACATCCGAGTTTACAAGCTGGAGGGTTCTTAACTACAGCTGCCAGAGTTTCCATGTCAGTGCACTGCCAAGAGTGAGAGCCCTAAGCAAATAGCTCTGTCTTCTTTTACTCACTCTTTAGTTGTCATCAAATGTCATCTGAGCCACCAGAATTTAAGCTCTTACTATTGGCTCTGAAGTTAGCACCTCCCCCCTAGGACCTTGAGGGCTTCACACCTACTTGGGAGCCCAGATATAATCAGACCTCCCTTCATGGGCCCCACCTGGAGCCCCACCTTAGTCACCTAATTTAACCAAGGAGATAAAGGCCAAAACTCTTCAAGGGCACTTGGTTGAATAAGTGCTAAGAGCCTATCTTGATCACCAATACATCCCCTCCCACAAAAAATGTTCATTCAATTGATTTTATCTAGTTATTATGTGTGTGTGTATATGTGTGTGTGTGTGTGTGTGTGTGTGTGTGTAAGCTTAGAAACCTTTATTCATATATGTTTCTGGTTCTTAAGGAAACATTTCCAAATATATTAAAAACATTCATCCCTCAAAGTTCTTCAGGACATCATCCCATAAAATTCTTATACTTTTGAATAAATTCTTAAAATGTCCACTTAAAATGACTAAAATCAGCATACTACCATGAATTGAAGAAGATTAAGGCTATGTACTACCTTGTATCAGGAAATTCCTATTTTTAGCCCAAAATCTTCATCTATTCAGTTGTTAACTGAATTTTGCTTTCTGGGCAACATATTTTCTCACTCTAAGCTATAAAATGAAAGTATTAGACTATAGAATGTGAATCCCTTCCAGCTCAAAAATTCTGATTCCAAAATTATATGATAATTGAGAAAAGAGCATAGCCTTTAAAAAATAGTATTATGCTAGAGCATACGTCAGCAAACTACAGACTTCCATCTGTTTATGTAAGGCCTGTAAGCTAGGATTTTTTTTTCTTTTTCTTTCTTTTCTTTTTTTCTCTCTTTTTTTTTTAAAAAAAAACATTTTTAGTATACTTAAAAATGAAAAAAATAATTCTTAGCTGGGGCATACAAAAGGAGGTTGCAGACTGGATTGGCTCTTGGGCCCTTGTTTTTCTGACTTCTATTCTAGAGGACAATAGCAAAGTATTGAGCTAATGTGGACTCAAAGGTTAGACCAAACCAGTATTTCCCATTCTGTAGGCTACAGACCTCTGAAATTATGGAGTTATTTGCAGGAGATTTAAAAAAAAATAAATCAGTAAAATTAATAAGTACTTATATCTTTATAGATTAAAACTATACATAGGTAATATTATAATTAGTAAGATGAAAATTTACTTCAAAGTGCAAATAAATGCATAGA
Organism: Phalanger gymnotis; assembly: GCA_028646595.1. Lineage (NCBI taxonomy): Eukaryota > Metazoa > Chordata > Mammalia > Diprotodontia > Phalangeridae > Phalanger > Phalanger gymnotis. The sequence goes on from CM053623.1 coordinate 362,329,443, forward strand.
TTTTTTGTGAATATTTCTTATCTCAATCTATAGCTGTCCATGGCGTACCTATGATTACAGCAATAAGAAGTAAGGCATCTGAAATTTTTGAGGTTAAAGAATAGTTCTTGGACTGGAAAGGTTGGGAACCAGATGTGTAGATCAATTCAACTGGACTAACTATAGTGGGAAGTAAAAACTTCCTTATGCACGTGTGAGATACAGACTTGCCAGTGGGGTTATGTCTGCTTATTTGACTTTGGACATGAGAATGTTGTATGAATGAAATTTAACAAAGAACAGTAATGGCATACTAAGAAGAAATTTGCTTTTCCGTAGAAACGAAAAAAAAGATGTGTTTTTTTCTGCAACAAAACATCACTTTCCGAGAACTGCACAGAGGATGGAAGACAAAAAGATATTCAGAACAATATAAATAGAAGGAAAAGAAAGATCACATTCAATTTAAAAAATTATTATAAATTTCACAAATTCAATAAATACAAGTAAAGAAAATGTTGAATAAATATGTAAATGTTACCTTAAATTAGAACCATTTACATTTTTATTTTAAAATGAAATAATTTTATTAAATAAAGCAATAAATATTTATTGTGTCCCTAATTTGTTTCTATATTTATGAAATAGAAATAATGCAGTTTTCTATTATAATTGATGTTTATATAATTTTTCTTATTTTACCTCACAGTATGTGTGTTTCTGTATGTTTGCGTTTGTGTTTTCTTCCCTAAAGTCCTGTTGAGATGCCTCCAGGTATTTAAGTGATCATGATTTCTTCTAAGATATACCAGTAAGAGTATAAGCTCCATAAAGTCTTACTAAGCTAGAAAGATACATAATGTTGGACTATATATTTGTCAACTGAAAATCGAAGTTTGAGAAGATTATCACTAGGTGGCCCAAAAGTGTTGTCATTGTCATCATCATTATTATTGCTAGAGAGGCTCTTGGAGGCTGTTTGTCAAGTTGGACAATTGTTACCAGCACTGGAGGGCCTATCTATACAGAAAAAACAATCCCAGATCTTTGGAGTATTGAGAACATGTAGGTATCTATAACTCATTTTTCAAAATATTTTCACACGTGTTTTCATATTGAAGAAATAAGGAGAGCCAAGAAGAAATAAAGCATACTTCCAGGTACTGTCACATAGATAGAGACTATTAGGAGAGGGTCATGAAAGACAGATGAACCTGGGGATTAGTCAGAGGCATAACTAGGGTAGAATAACTGAGGTCTTGCCCAAGGCAACACATGTAGAGAGATGATAGCCCTAACAACCCCTCCTTAGCATAGAAATAGTAGACCTTAACACTGAGTTAGCAAGAAAACAAATTACTTACAATTAAAAATCTACCCGATGACAGGCAGGGGTGAACTCCTTTTCAGCCCAATCCTGTTTCCCCAACATAGCACGTTCCCTAGCAGACACCTTGTTTGTTTCAGACTTTCTGTCTTTGCCTTTTGGGGTGTCATCACCAGCCAGCTCAACTGTATGTGTATTTTGTGCCACTTGCCTCAGGCATGGTCCTCAGTACCTGCCTCAAGCCCAAACATCCCTAGCAATGGGATAAGCAATTAGAGATGCTATTACTCACTTCAACCAAATTTTTTGTCTAGATGAAGACCAAAGTGATACTAGCAAGAAGTCCTAAAAACAAATAAATAAGCAATAACAACAAACAGCTGATTCACCTTTAAATGAAAGGAAAATCTTTTATCTGTGAAGAGGGAAACTGTCACTCACTTTCCAAATTAGAATGTAGCATATACTTTAATAGAGCAGTGACTAGTTGTCTTTGATAATGCCATTACTTCTTGTTACACAGTTATGATAGGGCCAAGAGTTTTTCACTGATGGGAAAATTCTTGCAAAGTTAAAATTAGCAACAGCATTTAAGAAAGCCATCCTGGTTTGTCCTGGCACCAGAAAACAAGTAATGGGCTAAATCCATTTGCACAGAATATTAACAATATTTAGTACCATCCTTTTTATTTCAATCAGTCAAACAACAAGCTCTAACTATGGGTCAGGTATCATGCCAAGCACTGAGGATACAAAAAGGAAAATGGTTTTTACATCAAGGTCCTGGCATTCTAATTGGGGAGACCACACCTTAATAAAAAGGTAGGTAGAAGATTCATACAGAGTAAATGGAACATAGCCTCAAAGGGGAGGAGACTATGCTCTGGAATAGACCAATAAAGGCCTCCTTTGAGAAGTGAGATTTGAATTAAACTTTGAGAGAAGGCAGGGACACTAAGTGGAGTTGAGGTAGGAGAGTATTCTGGATATGGTAGGACAGTCAGTGAAAGTCAATGGAGTCAGAATTGGCATGTTTGTTGTACAGAATGTCCAGTACTTCAGTATTGATTGATTGATAATAGACTATATAGAAGGCAATAACATGTAAGAAGATTAGAAAGGTAGAAAGGGGCCAGGTTATGAAGAACATTAAATTCCAGAGCACTTTATATTTGGTTCTTTATTTAAGTGGAAGACACTGGGTGAAATCTGCAGATCTACATTTTAAGAAAATCACTTTGGCGGCTATGTGGAAGATGGCTAGAATGGGTAGAGACTTAAGGAAAATAAACCAATTTGAAAGCTCTTGAAAGAATTCAGCCAAGAGATGATGAAATGGAGTAGTAATTGTGTGACTGGAGAGAAGAACATGTATATGAGAGATGTTTTGAGTCAGAAACATCAAGGAAGTTATTTTCACAGAATAGGAAAGAGAGGGAGGAGGGAAAGGGAGAGACAGACAGACACACAATAAGACTTGAACTAAATCTGTAGCAGTGTGAGTGCGGGGTAAAAAAAGAGTCAGAAGCAAGATGTATTGTGGTAGTAAAATTGTAAGATTGGGCCATGGATTAAATATGTGGGATGAGTGAAAGGGAGAAATTGAGGATAACATCAAACTTATAAACTTAAAATACTAGGAAACAGAAAATTTAGTAGAGGGGAGGATTTTTGGTCAGAGAGATAATGAATACTGGTTTGGTTATGTCCAACTCTTAATGCACAAGTGTCCATGGAGTTGTCTTAGCAAAGATACTAGAGGGGTTTGCCATTTCATTCTCCAATATGTCCCCATTTTACAGATGAGGAACTGAGACAACAAGGGGTTAAGTGACTTGTGCAAGGTCACACAACTAATAAGTGCCCAAATCCTGATTTGAACTCAGATCCTTCTGCCTCCAGGTCCCGTGCTCTAACCACTTTACCACTTAGCTGCCCCTTATTGAGTACTTACTACTTGCTAAAAAGATGCAAAAGACAGCCCTGACCTTAAGGGCCTTACAATCTAATGGGCTAGACAACATCCAAACCAATGTGTACAAACAAGCTACATATAGGATAAATAGGAAGTAATTAACAGAGGGAAGGTGGCAGAATTAAGAAAAGTTGGGAAAAGCTTCCTACAGAAGATGAGATCATAATTGAGACTTAAGGGAATCCAGGGAGAAGAGTAGGCAGAGTTTAGGAGGGAAAGCATTGCAGGCATGGGGAGGGGAGGTAGTCAAAGGAATAAAGATGAGAGATGGGAGGCAGTATATGAGAAGCATCCTATAGGGCAATTTAGCTAAATTTTATGGTGTTTGGCAAGGAAGAAAGTATAATAATACTGGGAAGATATAAAGGGGCTACATCAAGAAGAGCTTTAAATTCAAAACTTTATCTTTTATTATAAAGGTAACTTTGAGCTGTTGGAACTCAGGAAACAGGGGTGACATGGACACACCTATATTTCAGAAAATTCACATTGGCAGCTGAGTAGAGAATGGATTAGTGGGGAGATACTTGAAGCAGTGAGACCAATCAGAAGACTGTTGTTACAGTTGAAGCAAGAAGTGAAGAAGGTCTGAAAGAGCTATAGCTAAAGTGGTAGCTGCATGAGTAGAGAATTGCTATATATCATAGATGTTGTGAAGAAACAAACAACAAGATTTGTCAGTGAGTTGCCAGTGAGGAGTCCAAGATGACGCTGTGGTTGGGAGCCAGCATCACTGGAAGGATAGTGGTATCTTCTACAGAGGTAGGATGTCATTTTCTTCATGGATATTTTTTTCCTGGTTTAGCTTGCTTTAATCTTCTCTAGTTCCAAGAAATGTTCCTATATGTATGAATTTTTTTGTATTTGTCAACTTTGCTATTCTATTCATAGTATACTTCGCAAAAATTCTGATGTCGCAGTGTACTCTAGTTGACAAAACTATGGTTTGTTTGGTCTTCCCTGGCTAATGTGCATCTGGTTCACTTCTAATTCTTTATACTACAAAAAGTGCTGCTATGAATATTTAGGCTTATATGGGATCTTACTTTTTAAATTTGACCTCCTTGAGGTATACGTCTTGTTATAAGATCTCTGGGTCAAAAGGAATAGTCATTTCAATATTTTAAAACAACAAGAACAATATAATTCTAAGTTATTACCCACAGTTCTACCAATATTGTATTCATGTACCTGCCTTTTGGCAGCCCCTCCAGCATTGACTATTTCCATCTTTTCCAACTTACTATTTCTGCTTTATTTTCAAATCACCTACTCTCTAATTGAAACCTTAAGTACAATTCCTTTTCTGAAAGATTTCTTACAAAGCTATAAAAACATAATGGTTTAAACATGTGCAGGAACATTTGCAACCTTCTACTATTTGCAATTAGAGCACAATGTTAATGATGCAAATTTTATTGACTTGATCCCTATCTAGGCCAGTTAACAATTCCATTCCATCTTAGAGATAAAAACTCTCACCACCTAGACCAGTTATATTAGGTATATCCTGATTGCATAAGATTTGAGAGATTGTGGGTAAATCAGTGCAAATCCATCACAGCTATTATTGGAGAAACAATTGGAATTGAATATTACTGGACCTAAAGTGTCATGTTATTTCTATGACTCTGCTTCCTGCATTTCATGGCTCTACAGCTTCCTAATTCTCCTCCCACCTGGCTGAGAAATCCTTCTTAGTCTTCCTTAGATTATCTTTCATGTCGCAGCCATTATGTATGGGTATACACTACTGGCTCTGTTCTGGAAACTTTTCTCTTTTCTCTCTATACTCGCTGCTTACAGGTTCAACTAGAATCTGAAAATGACTCTCATATCTATATATTCAACTCTTGTCTTTCTCCTGAGCTGCCTCAGTGACTACTGATTGGCATTTTCAAATTGTATGTCCTTACGATATTTCAAATTCAATTGACACCAAATAGAACTCATTATCTCCCCCCATGAACCCTCTATCCTCATGAACTTCCCTGTTTCTTTAGACTGTTCCACCATTCTTCAGGTGTCCGAGATTCATCACCTCAGAGCCATATTTGGCCCTTTCTTCTGCTTAACTTCCCATATCCAGTTTTCGCAACTCTTTTCAATTATGGTTCCCCAACATCTATTGCATCTGGTCCCTTTTCTCCCCGCACATGCCCACTATCTTAGGTTGGGCCACCATCTCTTCTTGCTGGATATAGAAGACAATAGACTTCTAATTCATTTCCTTCCTTCTAATTCTTTCCTTTCCATATTCTGTGCAGCTGCCAAGTTGGCATTCTGAAAATTTAGGTTGGATCATGCAAATCTTCTACTCAAGAAATTCAATAGATTCTTATAATCTGTAGGATAAATACAAATTCCTCTGTTTATCTTTTAAACTTTGCAATCTGTTGTCTTGGTAGGAAAGCCCACCTTTCCATGTTTATTACAAATTAGTCTTTTTTAACCTGTTCTATCTCATAGTCCAACTTGCTGACTTGCTCTTCCTTGTATATGTCACAAGCTATCCCACATACCATGAATGCACCTACTCTGTATATTTGCCTCACAGAATCCCAAACTTACCTCCAAGCTCAGATCAAGAGCTACCTCTTAGAGGAGGGCTATTCTGATTGACCAGGTGATTATGTCCTCCTCTCCCAAATTATTTTGCTTCTCTTTAAATTCCCCCCCCATTTACTTATTGCTTCTCTCTGAACAGAAATCCAAGTTCTTTGATGACAGAGACTTTACATTTTTGTTTTCATATACATAGTTCTTTACCTTAACACATGTTTATTGAATGAATCAATGAAAGAATGTTAAAGAACAACATTTTTGTGACTCTCCATGCTTTAAAAATATTTTCACAGCAAATGGACTTCACAGCAAATCTATTAAATCAGCATTTGTAGCATCTCCTAGTAGGTACTAGCATAAGGCTAACAACTATGGGAAATAGAACAAAAAGTAAGTGCTCCCCATTTTCAAGGAATTTATTATTTCCTCAAGGAGATAATATAGGAATAACTTTAAACATTTGGAAAGGTAAGAGAAGGAGACAAGCATTTATTAAGCACCTACAATGTATCAGGTGCTCTATGAAGCACTGTGTGGATTTATTTGACCCTCACAACATTTTATTTGATCTTCAAACAACTCTGGGATGTAGGTGCTATAATTATACCTATTTTACAGAGGAAGAAACTGAGGTAAATCAGAATCACACAGATAGTAAGTGTCTGAAACTGGTTTTGAACTCGGGTCTTCCTGACTCCAAGCCCATGACTATGTATGTGTGTGTGTGTATGTGTGTGTATGAATTATACATGTTTAGATTCTTACTGGTCTGCCTTCCATTTTCTAGAAAGAATATCATTTTTAGGAGTCAGGTGTTAGAGGAGAGGAGACTAGGCTAATGACCAATAATAATTTAGGAAGACAACCAAATAACTTGTGTTAAGTTGCTAGGACAACTCTCTTCCTGTCTATAGTCAATATGGGCCTTGACAGACTTGTGGAATGCTGCTGCTTCGTCTTCCTTAAAAAGGTTTCATCTCCTTTAACCCTTCCCTGCTTATTGGGAGATGTCAATCTTCACTCTTCTAGAATGCTAATTTTCTGTTAACCTTCTCTCAAAAGGTTAGCCTTCTCTTCCTTCCAAAAAGACAAATAAAGATGCAGGCACTAGTCTGATAATTCTGCTTCTTTTTACAAGGATAAAGAAACTAAAAGTGCTCCAGATGCTTTAAGTGTAATTTTCATCTGACAGTAAATTTTCTTCAGAGTGCTTGCTTCAAATAAGGTCAGGGCATTAGTGCTCATTAAGGACTATATACATGCAGAGCTTGAAAATTCATCTGAAAACCAATCAGTTGTCTAAACTCAAAGAAAGCTTGGGAAAAAATGCTAACTGATTTTTTCCCCTCTAACTCAGTAACCTACTGTCACCTTTCCTTCACACAACATAAGAGAAGGGAAGGGGGTGGGGTTGCGGTGCCAGAGAAAAGTGTGCTAAATTTGGAATCCAAGGACCTGACTTTGAACACTGGCTCTATAGACCACATGTTTCTTGGGAAAGTCCTAAGCTCTCTAGGCCTCTGTTTCTTCATATGTAAAATTAGAGAATGGACCAAATCACCTATAAAGTATTTTACAGCTCTAGGTCTCTGATCCTATAAGGAAGAAGAAAAGACTATTCAGGCTGCCAAAGTATTACCTCTGAGCCAAGTCTGAACTATGGGATGATTTTGGCGCATGCTCTAAAAACAATTTTAAAATGTGTGTGTGTGTAGTGCTTGTGTGTGTGTGTGTGTGTGTGTGTATGTGTGTGTGTGTGTGTGTGAAAACTATTTTATTTCCTATTTAGGTTGGCTGGCTTAACGATGAAGAAAAATTATAGTTAAGTAGTATTAAAATAATTGAATGACCCCATATTTCATTACAAATGACCCTATATAGTATAGGAATGCCTTCCATACTATACTTAAGTGTAATTTCTTTTTGAAAACTGAGTGTGCCTAGATGGTTTCACTTATTTTTTTAATGGATAACTAAGACTCCTTTAAGCTGGGAAATGAGAAATTTTACACAAGAGAATGAGACAGAAGGAAAATTTAAATCTCTCTGCCTGAACCTATGTAACAGAGTGGAAAATTACTAACATACTTATTGTGTTGATAACATTCTTTCAGTCTTATAACTATGACTAGACACATGATTTTGTAAAGTTCAGGTTTTTTAAATATATTTGGTTCAAGATGCAACGTGACACTTCTGGCGGATGGAAGATTATGTGAAAGGTAGAAAATAATAATTGACTGAACTTTTTAACTACACTAAATGAAGTATATTCATATCTACCTAGTCCTCATCTCCAAATCATTAATTTCTTAATTCTTTCTCTTATTCCCCTCCCTGGCCCACTTTTTTTTTCTCCTTTTCCTTTACCATGTGCTTTAGCATGTGCTGGCAAATGTTTAACTTTCAAAAAAAAGGTGTTCCAGATACTCTTTCTTAAGTTTAAACAATCAATAAAACAATGATTGCTGATTTCCAAAGTATAAACACTCACACTGAAAATTAATCTCTAGCTGTTTAGAGCTGGCTCCAGGACATCCCCATCTTAAAATAATCTCTCTTCTCTATGTTTAGTGTTTAGTACTAGGTTTCCAGTTGGTGTTTCTTTTTAGCTCTACAAAGTTGTTGAGAAATAGTTTCTATTTTTCTGAGAATAATAAGTCAAATGGGTAAATTATTCCCTTATGCTTTCATACTCTTCCTTGTGCATCTCTTTTCACCTTTATTCCCATGAAGTTTTCTCCATTTGGGTTCCCAGGGTCCTCAGCTGTCTCCAAGACAGTTATGAATTTTTCCCCCTTCAAACTACTACATAAAGAACTAATAATTTAAATTATTGCAACTCTCATTGATATTTGCATTGTCAGATTATTTATTTTTTAATTTATGGAATAAGACAAGAATTTCTATAACAGTATAATAAAAAAGGCGATTGTACATGAAGTTGCAAATAAAGTATTGCATCTCCCATTGGTAATTGCATTTTAGCAATATCATGACTTGAGTTAAAGGGAGAAAGCAGAGTTTTAGGTATTAGCTATTAGGTTAAAGACTTTGGGGGACATTTTCAGTGCTCCTGAAACAATCACTTCAGCAGTGATTTCTTGTAAGCATTGACTTCTTGCAAGAGTATCTCTTATAATGTGCCTGTTACATGTGGTAAAAAACATGTAGGAAGGAATTTTAAGCTGTTTCTCAACCAACAACTTCAATCAGTACAATTGGATTTTTGAATGTATCTTTTTCCTTCACATCAACTCAATAAGTGTTTGTCATTTTTACTATTTTGTTAAGTGTAGACTATAACTAAATTACTTTTATCCTTTCTCCATACATTTCAATGAACAAACATTTACTTTTCTCTCTCCTAATCTCTCCCCCCCTTTATAAAAATGGAAAAACAAACTCATAATAACACATAAAATTGACTCGTTTTCAATTTGGAGAAGAATGTATTGATGGAAAAGATAAGAGTGTGATTAAAAATTATGTTCAAATTACTTTAAAAAACCTGTCTTTGATTGTAAATGTAATAATCAATTAACATAAACCTTTCAATATATACAGAAGAGCAAGAAACTTTAAGAAACTATACTTCCCTTTTATAGTTTTAAAATATATATGTATATTATATTTAAAATATAGCAAAATTACTTATGTCCTCTTCTGTGCTTCTTTTTATGCTCTTTTGTGCACTTTTAATGTTATACTGACTTTTTTTACATTTCTTACTATACGTTAACTGCTCCCACACCAAGCCCCACCCAAACAGTTTTTCCCTGTAACAGATATGGTCAAGCAACAACAAGTAACACATTGTTTCTGACTTAAAATACATTTATTCATGCTCTATCTTTTTGCCAAGCAATAAGAGATGTTTCATCAACAGTGTTCTGTAGTCACAAATCGTCGCTGCTTTGATGACAGTTCTGAAGTCTTTCAAAGTTCATTTCATTTATGTTATTCTGTTCCCCATCTACTTTTACAACAATAGTATAGTAAACTATATCCTGGGGTTGGCTAAAGGAAGTCGTCTTATCTCTTTGAGCCTCGTGTGTAAAATAAAGCAAATGGATTAACAGACTTCTGAGGTTCCATCAATCTCTAAACCATCTCCAGTTGTCCTGATCTACATCTTACCACTGGACACAGATGGCTCTGGAGGACAAAGTGAAGCTGCTGACTTTGCACAGCCCCCACTCAATTAAATCCAGTTCACTAGCATGTCACGGCATCACCTCCCTGATGTCATGGTCCTCTTCAAGAATGAAGACAACAGCAACAACAAATCTTATGAACTAATGATTCCAAATAATGGTGCAATAGAAAGATGGGTGAGGTTTTCCCTAAAATAGATACTAAATCATCTTTCAATGAAATTAAATTGGATAGTTCCATAATGCATTTACCATTTGTATACTGACAAGCTAATTCAGCTTTCCTTATATAGTGCTAATTAAGGAAATAAGGATCTATTTGGATAATTTTTAAAATCTTACCAAATTCCAGGAAGGAAAAGAATACCCAATTGTATATATATAATACAGATTATTTTTTGTTTTGATCCTTTGGTACAGTCACTGTTTTTCAGTTGTGGACAGTAATTCCTTAGACAGATAAAGATCATGGCTCACTCATCTCTTTGAGTGAGAGCCTCATCTCACAGAATTAGATTTAGACAAGAATTTATTGAATGCTACCCTTACTGACAATCTTGCCAACACTGATGGCATCAGCTGACTAAACTCTCCTTGGAATGCAACTGAAAAATGACCCCATGGCCTTGAATGCTCCTTGTTACCATAGAGACTAGGCTTTCTCATGTTAATAAATATGCCCAGGGTCAACCTTTTGTAACAATGGTGTCACTTAGTTGGTAGCAGAACTGTTCCTGACTGTGGAAGAGAGCCATAAAACAAAACTACAATGATGTGAACAAAGAATAACACCCACCCTCTTCTCTACAAATGAGGTTTGCTATTGTCCCAGCCTCCTTACATTGATGACTAGTATTTTTTTGCAGAATAAAAAAAAAGACGGAAGGTGGGGAGGGGGGGTGGGTGTGCTAATATTAGCAGTGTACAAATGGTAAATTTAGTCAAATCTTCATGTATTCAAAATCCAAGGCAATTAAGGCTTAGCAGTCATATGGAAATGCATGGGAATTTGTTGAAGTTTGGTCATCGTCGAATACTTTCATGTTCTTAACTCTGATTCAAAATAAATGAGGTGTCCTCTTTCAAGATTTGGTGGGCAGCTTGTCAGGATCAGTTAGAGTCACAGATACAGAGGAGAAAGGGGAGAGCAAGTGAACTGGGGATTTTTTTCCTCTCCTGGCATCAAGTTTACTTTTTGATTTATAGTAGCAGGCTTGGTTGCCAGTTACTGCGCTGGATAAAAACACGTCCAAAAATATGACAGACTCCTGGGAAGTAAAAACCTATGGGTTTTAATTAAACATTTAAAAAATGGAACTGAGGGTGTGTGTGTGTGTGTGTGTGTGTGTGTGTGTGTGTGTGTGTGTGTGTGTGTGAGAAAGAGAGAGAGAGAGAGAGAGAGAGAGAGAGAGAGAAGAGAGAGAGAGAGAGGGAGAGAGAGTGTGTGTGTGTAATTGAAAGTATATGATTCAATTGTGGTTCCAGATTGTTTAGTTATTAACCACTGAAACACATAAGCACATAGTAGGCAGTGTCTCACATATTAAGGGCAATGTAATTAATTCAGAAGACCTGTGTTCAAGTGCTTCCTCAAACAGTTTTTGACTGTATTTTAGGCAAGTAATTCATTCTCTCTGTATTTCCACTTCCTCATATGTAATGGAAGAATGGAACTTCCATTACCTACCTCAGAGAGTTGTGAAGAGGAAAGTCATAGAAATGAGAGCTATTATTGTTAATTCTTGGATATACGTTTGTTGAATTGAATTAAGACAGAAACCAAAAGTGACTGTCTCTTATAAACCTGTCAGTTATAGCTTGAGGAGCAAAAAAGATGTCTGAAAACTGACAGAATGTGATTTTTTTTCCAATACTGACATATTTTAGCCAAATTTGATTTATAGAGCTTTGTTTTGCATTAAAGTCTGTAATAGGCTTAAGAATCATGTATTCTCAGTTGGAAAGGAGATCAACCTATACCTGAAAAGCAATTTCTCAGTATTACTAACAAGTTGCCTTTTATAGAAAGACCTCTAGCTTGTTACCTCCTGGGGTGGCCCATTCCACTTTGGAATAGCTATGATTTGGAGGAATTTAAAAAAAAACTGATATTGTGTGGGAATTAGTATTTCTCAGCTTCTACTGATCGCTCCTATAGCCGACCTTTGAGGCCAAATAGAATGAGTACCATTCTTCTACCACCTGATAATCTTTCTTACACTTGAACGCAGTTATCATGTTCTCCATCTTCCAAGTATTCTGTTATTCAGACTAACCCCCTGAATTTCTTCAAGTGATCTTTACATGGCATGATTTCCTGTTACCTCACCATCCTGGCTTTTGTCTGGAAAGACTAGCTGATCCATGCCCTCCCCAAAATGTGGCAGACAAAAATGAATTCAATATGAAGAATTTGGCCTGATCAGAACAGTATATGGTGGGATTAATTACCTCCATTTTTTTCTGGTAAACATACTTTAATTAATGAAGTCCAAGATATTGTTGTTGGTGGTCTTTCTGGGGCTGAAGGATGGGGTACATGCTGCTATGAACAACTGTCAACTCATTGAATTGGCAAGTCCCCTAAAATGCCCACAAGGATATTAAAAATAAATAGTAGGGGGAAAATCAAATCTTTTTTAGGGATAGTTTTAGCTAGAGATAAACTAGATAATTTGCTTAGATAGTATGATTTTCTGGCATTCCCTATTGCTTTCCATCCAAAATACTCCCTCCCCTTACATTTGACATGCCTTCCCCAATCTGTACATTTGCAGATGATTTTTTTTAAATCAAAGCTCAGCACTTTAACTGTCTATAATATCTCAAGTTTTCTGCTGTAAATTCCATGTGAGTTAATGAAGGTGATTTCAGAACAGGATATAGCAAGACCACTAGCCCATGGATTCTACAGAGAATATTTAAAGCGACGGTGGCTGAAGGAGTTCTCTAAGAGACAGGAGATTGAGTCAGATGGGAGGATGGACCTAGCTGGTAGACAGCTATGCTTAAAACCTACAGACAACTGCATAATCTTTGATTATAACAAATTTAATGCATGCTCTTTATCTAGCTTGACACATTCTTTAACTTCCTCAGTCATAGTTGTGAAAGGTTATCTCCTTCCGTTTTTTTTGTGCCATGAAAGTTTATGTTTAGGCTAATTGGAGGATATATATATGCATATATATATGTATGTGTGTGTTTGTATGTGTGTATGTATATGCATATATATGTTTATGTATATGGTATCATGTATGGTGTGGGCTGTGGGCCTAAATCTAATTTTTGCCAGTCTGCTTTCCTGATTCCCCCATAGTTGTTGTTGAGTGGTAGTAGTTTATGTTGGGTTTATCAAGCACTACTTTCTACCATGTGTTCAAAAGGTTTGCAGTCTTGATTATCTAGCCTTTCTCATTGGCCAGCTTTTCTACTTTTTTTAAACCAAGACTAAATAATTTTGATGATTTCTGCTAGTATAGTTTGAGACTCAAGTGTTCTTTCATTCCTATTTTTTTCATTATCTTCTTTGATATCCCTAAACTTTCATTACTCTGGCTGAATTTTGCTATTATATTCTCAAGATCTATAAGTAAATTTTGGATAGTTTGATAGGTGTGGTACTAAATCTGTAAATTAATTTAGGTAGTTCTGTCATTTTTATTATATTGACAGGACTTGAACGAAAAATGATCCATCTCTTTCCAGTTATTTCTGACTTCCCTTATTCTTGTAAAGATTGAAAGACACAATTTACTCTCTGCAAGATCGAGCAGGTCACAAAATTTTCAGAAGACTTGGAGTTGATAGGAACCTAATAAATCAAAGATTTTGAGCTGGAAGGGATCTTAAAGACCATCAAGTACAACCCTGTTATTTTATAGAGGAAAACCAGAACACAGAGACATTAACTGATTTGCCCAGTCACACAAGTAGTAAATGTCTGAGGTAGTATTTAAAATCTTCTCTCATTCCAGTGCTTTATCCACTATACTATGCTGCCTCACCATGCCTTTTTCGCTTCCCCCAATCCTCCCCCTTCCCCATTTCTCTATTACTACTACTATTACTACTATTTTCCCAGTCACCTAAACTCATAAACTAAGTGTTGTCACTTCCACTGACCCCATGTATGAAATGTGTTGCTGATTCTTATCCTTCCTGTCTTCACAAACTCTTTGGAATGTGTGTTCTTCTCTGTTTTCACATGGGTGACATCTTGATTTTCTTCACCCCTTTGGGTTAACCTTATGATTCATTTCCCTGCCTCAGATTTTTCTCCATTCCATTTCATCCTTTACTCAGCTAACAAAGTAATCTTCCTAAACCACAGATCTAACCATCTCACTCCCCCCCAATAAACTCTAGGGCCTTCTTATTGCTGCCAAGTTAGAATAGAAAATCTTCTGGCTTTCTCAATTTTGCAGAGAGTAAATTGTGTCTTTCACTCTTTACAAGAATATGGGAAATCAGAAATAATTGGAAAGGGATGGATCATTTTTTGTTCAGGTCCTGTCAATATAATCAAAATGAGAGTACTACCTAAATGAATTAACATATGGACACTCTCCTACCTTACTAGTTTTCTTACATTTTATTTCCCTTGATGTATTATTATGATCCAGAGACACCAGTCTTTCTGGTTCTATTTTTACCCTCGCGTATAACACTAGCACCCAACTCTACCTCCCCCTTTTTTAATCTATCTTGAATTCCTGGAGTGATCTCCCACCTGATCTTTCTGTTTGCTTTTCAGGCTTTCTTCAAGACTCTGCTCAAATCCCACCCTCTGCAAGAGACCTTTCCTGCTCTCTTTTGACAGCCTCTCTCCCTTCTCTCACTGCTAGTGCCTCCTTTATTAAAATACCTCCCATTTACAATGTATATGTATAGTATGTATATAGGTTGTCTCCTCCATTAATAGAAAGTTCCCTGAGGGCAATGATTCTTTATATCCCCCTTGCTTATCACAGTCCCTGGTATATAGTAAAGATTTAATAAATGCTTGGTGGCCATGTGTCTTTCCCAAGGTTCACCAGGGAGTTTTAGTGAAGGTATAATTTGAACCCAAATCCTGAGAAGCCACATGGTATGGTAAGTAAAAAGGTTAATGGATTTGGATTCAGAAGACCTGGGCAAATAGTGTTTCTGTCAGTGATTATCTGTCTAGCATTGGGTAAGTTAACCTTTCTGTGCCTCAGTTTTTTCTTCTATAAAACGAGCATCTTAGGCTAGATGACCTATAGTTCTTCCACAGTGGCTCTAAACCTCTGATCCTATGTTCTTTTCACTGAAAAGTCATTGCTTTTCAAAACACCATGCTGAACACCGATCTGTTTGCTGAACTTCATGTCAGGGTCTATTAAATTGATTGTCTTGACCCTGGTCTAATAGCTTGACAGTTGTTTAACTCAATTCTTCTTGACGATAACCTTTCACAACTTCTTTTACAGCCTTTGTTTCTGATCCAGGACTTTCTGACTCTATGGAAGTCTGACCTCCTCTCTGTCCACTATGCCATGCTCTCTTTCATGGTAGAATAATGATCAGAAAGCTCAAATTATGTTTATGTGTTAATACAGGTATGACTCTACACAGGCAGGTCTCATTGGTGAGTTAGACCAGAAATCTGAGAGTTAACATCACAGTGAATTAATTTCCTTTTGAAAGGTATGATTAGATCAGTTGAGGTTTAAGTACATCATAAATCCAATCTGAACCACAAAAACAAAGGCATAAAATATCTGTTCAATAATACATACTGTACAAAATGTCTATATTAAATTTTGGTCTCATCATAGAGTGAAATGGTGAAATCTTGGGATCTAATTGTGCTTCTCAAAGTGTCCTAAGGAGTCTATGTTTTACTGGCATCTTCCAGACTAGATTGAACACTGTTATCTCTGTCCACTCATTTCTCCTGTAGCAGAAAATAAGGTTATATCTTCTATAAGCTAAACTCCACAGAGATAGGTAGGGCTTAACTATTTTAAGTAGATTTCTCTTCCTAGTAAGAAGGCAATTTCCAGTCTTGGGAGAAATGGTGAGCATGATGAGTTGGGGAGGTTACCATTTCAAAGGCTATTATAAATTATGCAACGATTATATCAATGTAAATGAAAAGTAACCAAAACTCAAACTGAACAAGTGAAAAACCAGTAACGTCCCAGAGAGGAAAAAAATAATGAAATACATCTCCTTTTCAGTAAAGAAGTGAGAGATTACTAGGCCAAAAGATTGTATTCACTATCAGCTGTATTCACTAGAATGGTTGTTTTTGCTTAACTGTTTTTCTTTGTCGCAAGAAAGTTCATTGGGGGTGTGCAGGAAATAGAAAGTTGAATGGGGGGGGAGGGTAAGGAATGGACTAGAGAATATCCAGAAATGATTGTGGAATAAAAGCAAGTCACAAATAAAACTATTTTCTTTAAAATTATATTGATCTTTTTGTCACGTTGATTTTGAAATGTTTCCTTCCCTCTTCCCCCATTGAGAGAATATCACATGTAAGAAAATGTAAACTAAAAAAGGAAAAAAAAATGTTTCCACAAAACTAACCAACATCAACATCAAACAAACACCACCACTCCTTCCCCCCACTACCTCTGTAAAAAAAGGAGGATGAACTGATCTCCTATCTATTCTTTGCAGACAAGTTTGATCAATATAATAAGGGAGCTATAAAGCATAGCGGTTAGGGTACTGGGACTGGAGTCAGGAAGACCCGAGTTCAAATTCAGGGTCAGACAGTGACTGTGTTTTCCTGGAAAAGTCACTTAATTTTTGCATGCCTTGGTTTCCTCATCATCCTCATAATAATAAACCTACTTCACAAGGTTGTAAGGAGCAAATGAGATAATATTTTCAAAGGGCTTATCACAGGCTAATAGTCGATACTTAATAAATGCTTATTGCCTTGCCTTGCCTCTCTTTGCCTTCCCTTCCCTCCCCTTCCCCACTTCATAGATGTATAACTGTATAGCTTTAAGAGACACTAGAAGTCATTTTGTTCAGCATCCTTGCCTATAATTTGCAGACAAGTAAACTGTCTCTCAGCAGGTGAAGTGATTACCCCAAGATTAAACAGGTAGTACCTTACAGAGAAGAATTTGAATTCAGGTCCTCTGGCTCCAGATTCAGTATTCTTTCTGCTCTGCCATACTTCCTTCTTTCTAAAATGGGGTCTATTTATTATATTCTCCTGGTCCATTTTGATAAATGTTTCTTCAGTGTGGAGCAAGCCACAATTACTAGCATTTAGTTTCGATTATTGCTTCATTCTTTAGCATTTAATTTGAAATGGGGACCTCTTTGAATTAATTCAACCATTAAACTATCAACCCCCAAAATACAAGAACTGACAAATCCACAAAATTCCAAAAAGCCTCCACAATTTGGGACCTGTTTCTCTAAAACACTGGGTAATTATTTTCCCGAAAGCTTAGGCCTCAGATAATTAGTTTTTGCTTCTTTTTGAGAAATCCATTGAGAATAATTCAATTGGATAATGAGTATGAATCAGAATATTATTAGTACATTCATGTCTAAAGTTGCTGCCTACTAAAACTGGTTGGTTCTGGGAGGGTTCTCTTCAGATATTAGCAGAACAGTAGTTCAGAATACCTGACATCAGCTTGTCCAAACCTGCCAAGACATTTTGGCCTCTTGAATATTTGTTTCAGTATTTAGATTTTAGTTCTCATCAAAAATATATTGAAATTTTCTCTTCATAAATCTAGTTCAAAGTTTATAAACACAGAACAGATGAAAAGTGAATCATTCATAAGCCCTGGGGAAGAGAACTTTTTGTTATGAGATTGGGAGCACAGGGCAGAGGTCAGGGGTGAGGAGCTTGGCAATGGAAAAATACAAATGAACTTAAATTAGTAAATGACAAAGCAGAATGTGTTAGATAGTAGGGTTTATGTCTTTTAAAAATTATTAATTTTATAGATGGCTTCCTGGGAAGGAAAAAGGGAAGCTTATTTTAAAATAAGATACAATGAAGGCATGATTATGTTCTTTGAATATTTTATCATAGATTTAAAGCTTTAAGAGAACTCTTTGAGGTCATCTAGTTCAACTCTTTCATTTTCAGAGGAGGAAACTGAGTTCTAGAAGGCTGACTTGCTCAAAGTCACACAGACATTACATGACAAAACTAGGATCTAAGCCAAAGTCCTGTAACTACAAAACCTTTGTCTCTTTTTACTCTGCCAAATTAACTAGCTCATTAAGATTTCAGTCAATTCATATGCATTTGTTAAACGACTACTACGTGTCAGGCACAGCAAAGATGAATTTACTCATTTGAAGACTTTTACACATACTAACCAGACCTTTGTCATGAAATAAACCCATCAGTTCTGTCAAACAAGTTAGTAACAGCTTAGTAATTGATTAGTGACTAGTACACGATGAGCATGCTCATTCAAACACTACTTATGTAGCTATAGAAATATAAAATACCATATTTACTTATTAAATTCTCATTCTACCTAGCATTCATTCCACCATTTTATGATGACACATAACTTTATTAAAGAGAGTGCCCTAATGTTATTTTCTTCTGCCCTTAATCTTGCTGCCATTTTAAATGGGAGTGTACAAGAATCCTGAAGGCCACACAGCTAAAGAGGGGTTCTTGAAAATTAGGATTTTTACTACTTACTATAACCAATTCTGACATTTATACAAATATTATCCTTAGGAATTGTTTTATTATTCCCTCTGATTGACACAATCATCAAAAAGCAATGGAAACAACATTGGATTTAGAGTCAAATGACTTGGGTTTGAGTCTAGATTGCTACTAACTGCCTGTGTGAACTGGGACACATAATTTCATTTCTTTAGGTCTCAGCTTTCACATCTATAAAATAACTGATTTAGACACGATGAATTCAAAAATTCCAACTCATAATCTATGATCCTATGATGATCTTTCTTTGAAAATTCAATTTCAAAGGAATTTAATGTTTCTTGAAGGCTTTATGTTGTCCTAGAAATAATAACACAATAGCACACACATAGCTTTCTCTCTGTTTAAGTAAATTGTAAAATATCAGGGAATAAAGGAGACATGAGAAAATACGGTGGTTTCCCTACCCATTCAGAAAAAAAAAATATACAGCATTGAATATGAAAAAAATACAACTTTTCATTTTTTAAAGTTTCAAAATAGTAGATCTGAATAGTATGTGGAATTATATTGTGAAATGTGGCATTTGGCAGTCTGTTTTCATGGATTTAATATCGGTGCATTCTCTTTAATTGGTTATTTCAAAAAGGAAAGAATGATTTCAGCTTAATGACAGAACTGGGTGATCTCAGCCAATGCTAGGGAAGCTAAAATCCTTTCAGTTCTATTGAAAGTATTAATGATGTCCATTGGTAACACTACACATACCTCAATTAGCACTGATGTGAAATAATTTGTCGTACCTATGCAGATGCACTGGCTAAATAGACAGCTTACCCACAACTAGGTGAATGGGAAAATTTTATTTAATATCATTGCATATAATCATAAAAAAACTGTTGATTTGAAGCTTAATTAGTTCTTATTATTTTGAGGCAACTTTACTTTTGTTTCTATTCTCACCCTAAAATACTTCTTTGTTGCTGAATTCATATTCATGGAGTTTCTATATGTGTTTGTTGTATTTTCTGAAAAAAAAATCGAGGCTTTTAATGGGGAGCTCTCTCTTTTACTCCTAGTCATCTCTCACCATTCACAAGTCCTGCCCTGCTCCCTTCTGGCTCTCATGAAGAGGTGATTCTTTTCATCAGGGCAAACTCCTCTACATGTGCCCTCAATACTATTAACTCCCAACAGCATCTCAAGACTCAGCTCAAATCTTCCTTTTTGCTGGGGGGTTCTCTGATCCGTGCTGCTGCTAGTACCTTTCCTCTGACCTTACATCTAGTCAGTATATATTTTGAATGTTTACAAGTACTTAAATGTGGGCTCTCTCCCAAGGGGCAGCTAGGTGGCACAGTGAGTAGAGCACTAGCCCTGGAGTCAGGAGGACCTGAGTTCAAATCCGGCCTCAGACACTTGACACACTTACTAGCTGTGTTCAAATCCGGCCTCAGACTCTTGACACACTTACTAGCAGTGTGACCTTGGGCAAGTCACTTAACCCCAATTGCCCTGCCCCCCCCAAAAAAGCAAAAAAAATGTGGGCTCTCTCATTATGAATACCTTAAGGGCAAAAACTGTGTTTTAAGTTCTTTATATCCCTAGCACAAAGCCTGACATGTAGTAATTGCTTCATAAATGCTTACTAATTGATTTCAAAATGTATTGAATTTGTACAATATAAGAACTTTAGAGATTATACCCATTAAACAGGTTTCTGCTTGTTGAGATTTGATAATATGACAAGTATTATACTTATTCTACCCATAAAATATGACATGCTTATATATATGTATATATATATGTGTGTGTGCATATACACACATATATATGAATCCATGTGAATGCACATATATGAATCTATGTTCTTATCAATATGGATGCTCCCTTCTACAGTCCAGTTTACAATTCCTTTAAACTTTATTATTAGTCCATATGCTGCTAACTTGTTCAAATAAATGGAGATATTTAACCTGATTGAAGGGATTGCTACTGGTCAAGGTAAGCAACAAATAAAGTACAATGTTTATACATTTTTTATTATTAAGTTTTATGGTTTTATTTTTATCTTCTGTTTTGTATCACTTCATTTATCAATATGTCAGTCTTTCTTCTATACAACCAATCATCTCTATTAATGAAAAATTTTGTAAGAGGAGAAAAAAAAAGCAGTTCAGCAAAACCAACTAACACAACTGAATTGGACAGTATAAGAAGTATGACATATTCTATAACCCCCCTAACCAGTTCAAAGCAGAGAGGAAGGTATGTTTTCCTTTTTCTTTATAATTACAAAGTATTCAATTCCAAGATTTTTTTTCTTTCCATTTTTCATTGTTCTAGCCCTTGTGTACATAGTTTTCTTGTTTCTGCTTAATTTCCACTAATGTGTGTCTTCTCACATTTCTCTCAATTGTTCATATTTGTCATTTCTGTTGATATAATAATATTCCATTATATTCTAGTACTGTAATTTGGATAGCTATTCTTTAAATCATAAGCATGTTCTTTGCTTCCAGTTCTTTATTGTTACAAAATGACAAAAAGTGCTACTAGTAATATTTTGGTATATTGGGGATTTTTTTTTTCCCCATTGGCCTCTTTAGTATATAGCTGAGTGAGTACTCTTGGTCAAAAGATATGGACATTTTAGTCACTTTTAAAGCATATTCCAAATTGTTTTCCAGAATGGGGAGAAAAATTCAGAGTTCTACTAATATCATGTTGATGTCTTTTTCAATGCTCTTTAACCTCAACTACTCCTATTTTTGGTCATCTTTGTGAATTCGTTATTCTGTCATATTTTTAAATCATCTAATTTCTAATTGAAACAAGGAAAAATCTAATTCTGAAAAATTTCTTCCAAAGCTGTGAAAACATAATGTTTAGAACATGTCCTAAAGCATTTGGAACTATATAGTATACATCTATGATTTAAGTACAGTGCTAAGTATGGCAGATTTATTGGCATGGTTCTTATCTAGGCTCTCTTGTTCAATGTGGACATTTAATTCAGTTAAAGCATAATTCCAACTTACTTTTCAGAATTTTTGGATCAAATCATAGATCTACCAAGAGTGGTCTTACCTTTTTGTAGCTCCTCCAATGTTGACTATTTTCATCTTTTATTATTTTTGTCAGTTTGAATGGTGTGAGGGAAAGCTTTAGGGTAGATTTCTCTTATTATTAGTAATTTGGGAGGGGTAGAGCCAAGATGGCAGCTGGAAAGCAGGGACTAGCATGAGCTCCCTGCCAAGTCCCTCAAAAAAACCTATAAAAAATGTCTCTGAACCAATTCTAGAACTGCAGAACCCACAAAATAGCAGAAGGAAGCAGGGCTCCAACCCAAGACAGCCTGGATGGTTTCTGGGTGACGTCTATCGCACATGGAGCTGGGAGCAGAGCAGAGCCCAGCACGGGCCAAGTGGACCAGCCAGACCGGGAGCCAGGTGGAGCAGGCCTTAGCGCCCTGAATCAGTGAGCTGTGGCAGTTGACAGACTTCTCAAGCACAAACACAAAAGACAACAGAGAAGAACTGCAGAACCCACAAAATAGCGGAGGGAAGCAGGGCTCTAACCCCGCACAGCCTGGATGGTCTCTGGGTAAGGTCTATCCCACACAGCGCTGGGAGCGGAGTGGAACAGAGCCCAATGTGTGCCCCGTGGACCAAGCAGACCCTGTGGACCAACCAGTCAGGTGGAACAGGCCCTAGCACTCTGAATCAGTGAGCTGTGGCAGTTACCAGACTTCTCAACCCACAAACACCAAAGACAACAGAGAAGGTTAGTGGGAAAAGCTGAGGGGGACAGAGTGAAAAGAGTTCACGGTTTGGCCACTGCCCTGGAAGCAGTGAGGGTGGTGCAGCTACAGAACTACAGCTGAAGTCACTTCCAGCCCCATGCCCACCTGGTGGGAGGAATTAAGTGGTGGATCAGAGCAGGAGTACAGAGCCTGCTTAAGATTTGCATGAGGTCCGGATTGGGGGTTCTTGGCGAAGGAGAAATGCTGGTGTGGCAGAGCTGGCTGTAAAGAAATAGCTTTGAAATCATTGGTGCATCCCCTCAAGCTAGGAACAAAGTACTCTTTCCTCTACAAGTAGTCATACCCCAATGAAAAACTCAAGGGTCAAGTAAGTTGGCTGGGAACACGGCCAGGCGGCGAAAAGACACCCAGATTCAGTCTCAGACTCTGGAATCCTTCTTTGGTGACAAAGAAGACTAAAACATACAGCCAGAAGTCAACAAAGAGCCTACATCAAAAGCCTCTAAGAAAAACATGAACTAGCCTCAGGCCATGGAAGAGCTCAAAAAGGATTTGGAAAAGCAAGTTAGAGAAGTAGAGGAAAAACTGGGAAGAGAAATGAGAATGATTCGAGAAAACCATGAAAAACAAGTCAACGAATTGCTAAAGGAGACCCAAAAGTATACTGAAAAAAATATTGAAGAAAACAATACCTTAAAAAACAGACTAACTCAAATGGCAAAGGAACTCCAAAAAGCCAATGAGGAGAAGAATGCCTTGAAAGGCAGAATTAGCCAAATGGAAAAGGAGGTCCAAAAGACCACTGAAGAAAATACTACCTTAAAAATTAGATTGGAGCAAGTGGAAACTAGTGACTTTATGAGAAATCAAGAGATTATAAAACAGAACCAAAGGAATGAATAAGTGGAAGACAATGTAAAATATCTCATTAGAAAAACCACTGACCTGGAAAATAGATCCAGGAGAGATAATTTAAAAATTATTGGACTACCTGAA
>CM053623.1:362353348-362365129 GCA_028646595.1 Phalanger gymnotis
AATACATGCCATCTGGGAGTGGGGGGGAGGGTAGAAATGGCGAGAAAATTCACAATTCAAACTCTTGTGAAAATCAGTGCTGAAAACTAAATATATTAAATAGATTAAATGAAATAAAATAAGAAATTAAAAAATAAAATCACTTTCCCTACAAATCTGGCAGCTAAGAAAATGTTTTATTATATGAAATCTCAGCTTTTTCAGAGGAGGTTATGCTAGTAAACAATCATTTTTATCTGATTATTTTCACAGAAAAGCTCTTAAAATGCACAATGTAGCACTAGGGCTATCTTTTATCCTTGGAATGAGAATAGGGGCTTTGACCAGAGCACTCACAGCTCAAGTGAGTCTGTTAAAATAAAGGATTCATCTTTGTTGTTTTATTTTTCCTTCAATAAAGTTAAAGAAGAAACCACAAAAAACCCTTGAAAAGAGACCCAAATAAGAATAATTATCTTGAAAGTATTTTGTGATAATATTGAAAGATGTCCAAAAATTTTTAATATATATTTATTACTGTTACTCTCACTCCTACTCCTACTCTGACTACTACTACTATTGCTACTGCTACTACTCCTACTGCCACTTACTACCACTACCTCTACCACTACCACTACTATTCCTACTACTCCCATTTCTACTCCTACTCCTCCTGCTACTCTTCCTCCTACTACTTCTTTTAATCTTCAAGGACAGTGGACCCTTGATATTTTGAATCTAACATTTAAAGCACTTCATAATTTTCTCTCTTCCTCCCTTTCCAGTCTTTATACATTTAATCCTTTTCTCCACTCTGTGGTATTATCTTCCACTTACACAGTACATGTCTTGTATTTTTCATTCACATATTGTCTCTTTCAGTGGAAGAGGGGAAGAATAGGTGGACAAGACAAGTATACACAGAGGAGATATGTGATGGAGTGGACATAGTTTGATAGTATTTGGAAGAATAAGTTCTCAAAGTGTAGCTAAAACCTCTTTTTTTAATCTTTGGAAAGTACCAAAACTTTTAGGAAAATAATCTTTTTTTACTGTATTTCCAAAAAAGAGGTGGCCAAAATCATATTAATAATTACTCATACATATGTGTACTTTTATATCACTATGAAAATTTTTGAGAGCCTGCATGGTACAGTTGGAAAGATTTGGATTCAGAGGACTTAGGTATGAATCTCACCTCTTTCGTTTCTTCTTTTTGACTTGGGCAAGTCACTTAACCCCTCTGAGCCTCAATCACTCCATCCATAATAGGAGGAAGTTGGATTAGATAACCTCTAAGGCATTTTCCAGATTTAAGTCCATGATTCTATGAATCTGTTCATTATGGAATCTTTGATGAAAATAGGAGAAGGGAACAGGGATGCATTTGTAAATGATGTTCTGCATCAGAGTACATCTTGACAGGTCCACAGTTGACTTGATCCCACTGTGCCCATCATTCATTGATCACAAAAATATATCTAATTTGGCAAGATAAAATACTACTTTTCGGTAAGATAAAATGCAATGGAGATGATCATATATTCCATTGACATTTTATTTAAACCTGAGCTCCCTGAGGGGAACTGTTTTGTTTTTGAATCTTCAGTGCCTAACACAGGGCTTTGTACATAGTAAGCACTTAATAAATATTTGTTGATTTGAATCAAGCAAAGCATGGAGTGAGTGAACAAAATTATGCCAAAGTGTTTGCCACCACCAAGGAGAATATTTTGTTCAAAGTCCAAATAGAAAGATTTTCCAAATAGAAAAATAAGGAGGTCTCCAGATACTATTATTTGCAGATGACATTGTGCTGGTTGTAATAAGCCTCAGAATGCCTTCTAAATGAGAAATGAAATTACTTGAAATAATATGTGCTAATTATTTATGCAAGGAAAAACAAATAGATGAATGACAATTATTTTTAATATACAATGAATGGATAACAATAAATCTGGTCTACCAGCAAGTGTATGTTGGACAGACATTAAAACAGTGAACTAGGCCCAGAATTGATCAGGAAGGAGGAAGAGAGGGTGAATTGCCTTTGGGCAAACATCCAGTCATTTACAACCTTCTCCCTGAAAGTTAGGGCCATCTTTTTTAACAATAGTATTCTGGAGACATATATTTGTGAGTCTTCAAAAAAAATTGTAGCTGAAAGTTACTTAAATCACAGTAGATACCTGTCTGTCTATCTATCTACCTATCTGTCTATCTATCTGGTAAATGTGAATAGGCTACAACTTGGTAGCATGGAATAATTGCAAAATAAGCAGGTTAAAAATGTTTTCATGAGATGTATGACTGAAAAAATGTGTACCAATCAGGTGGCAACAGGGAGGAATAAGTGGCTGATAGCCTGTGCGTCTTCCACTAATATTCTTGTAATAACAAGACCTCTAGAGGAGGGCCTCCAAATGTTGAGTGAACTTTCTGTGAAGGATTCACAGGCAGATACATCCAAAAATGGTGACATAGGGTAAGATGGCATAGAGGGATGGTGATATAGAGAGATGGTGATCTGTACCATTAGAGGGAGTGCTTACTTCAGCAAAATTATAGATATATCAAAACATCTAATTAAAAGATTGCCTTCACGCCTTAAAAGCTTGCTATGTAAGAAGTTTAGCCTGGAGAAAAGACGTGGAAACAGAGTAGGAGAACTGTCACGTGGCAGAGGGATTATGTTTGTTTTGCCTGAGACCAGAGAGAAGGAGAACTAGGAGCAATGGTTTGGGGTTGTAAAAAGGCAAAATTAAGCTTCGTGTTAAAGAATAACAGTAATAGCCACAAAAAGTCCCCAGACAAATCAAACTACCTTAAGGAGAGGGTTGGGTGTCTCTTTGGAAGTCTTGGAGCAGATCCCTGGATGATCACTTGCCATGTAGATGGGATTCCAGTTCAGGTATTGCTTACACTGTAGAGCCTCTGAGATTCCTTCCATTCCCAAGGGTCTGTGATTGCATTCTGTGTGCTTCTGGCCCATGTCCTCCCATAAATCCTTCGAAGAAGCTCTGCCTAATACACTAGATGGCTTCCTCTAGGTCTTGTTACTTTTTCTTGGTACCACATAAGCACTTGGCAGATATAAACCTAGTACTGGTATTGCTGGGTCAGAGAAAATGCACAGCTTTATAGCCCTTTAGGCATAGCTCCAAATTGTTGAGATAATATTTGTAAAGAACTTAGTCCAAAGTCTGGAATATAGTAGATACTAAATAATTGTTCCCTTCCCCACACGTAAATACTTTCCATAGTAATAACTTTGAGTTGTCTCAAAGACAAGTTATTAAAGTTTAGTGCTTTTTTAGACAGCCACGTGCTATCTTACAAATCATAAGGAGGTGATACTAAAGATTTCTCTAGCTTTCCTTTTTCCCCCCTCCAATATTGGAGACAACTCGCTAGTGCAGACTTTTACTTTTCTGGAAATAACTTGACCCAATTTTTCACAAATTTAAGATAAAATGGCTATAGGTTATTCTCCATTGTGTCATAAAGCCACAATAGTGTCTCAAGACCAAGACCTAAACAGCTGAATTAATGAATATTTGTTAGATATCTACTCTGAAAATATTTTTACTAGGCCTTAGGACATACAAAAATGTATAAAATATGATTCCTGCTGTCAGAAAATTTAAACATAGTACTAGGAATAAAATACATATAGAAATAATAGAATACATTATATACAAAAAAATAAAATTTTATATATTAATATAATATAAATATATATTAAATAATAGAATAATATAAGAATTTTTAAAAAGAACATGAGTACATCAGAGAAGTAAAATAATGCCCTCTTCAAGGTTTATGAAGCATCACTACCTATCATACCATTCGATCCTCACAATAATCCTGTGAGGTAGGTGCTTCAGGTCCCCATTTTAGAGCTGAGGGAACTAAGAGTCAGGAAAATGAATTGATTTGTCTAGAGTCACAGGGATAGTAAATGTTGGAGGCAGGATTTGAACACAGTTGTTTATAGCTTCAAGGCCACCACACTTCACTTTTAATGCAGTGTAATACTGGAGAAACAAAAGAAAAAACGACATGTAATTGGGGGACTCAAGGAAAGCTGCGTGGAGAAAACAGCAGTCTATTCCACACAGCATAAGATGTGGAAAATGACCCACGCCATATTGGGGTGACCAGTCTTCGTGGTTTCTGCCACAGTTTGCAGTCCTGCTTCTGCCACATAAGCTTTTCCCTTAAAAGCAGCCACTGTTTCTCTGCTCGAGAAGAGCAAAGTTGACCTGACTTTGTATTTCTAAGAATTTCACGTCTCTGCTTCACTGCCTGGAATTGCCACCACAACAAATATTTTTATGTATTTATTTAATATATGTAGACAAAGCTAAGGAAGACACTTTAAACATAGTGAGTATGAGAAGAAATATGAAGCTGATCTCACAAATAATAAAAATTCACATGGCTATAGCATTTTAAGGTTTGTAAAGTGTTTTTATTTCTCAAAACAACTCAGTGAGGTAGGGAGAGCCAAGCTAGTTCTCTTGTGTATGGGAAAACTTTTAAATTACTGTCAGCTGACTGCCACTAAGACCTGTGTCTGGAGTGGCTCTTTCCTCTTCATTCCTTCTCTTAGTCCTAGCTATCCCAGAATCCATTAGGAAGTCAGAATGGCAGGTGCTGTTTAGAAGGAAGACATGCTATGATCAGATGTGCCTTCCCCACTTGTTTTTCTCTTTCACCGGGGCTGCTTGACTGTTTGCTGGGCTTGGACGAGATGGGAGTCAATATCCCTGTTCCTTCTGATAAGATGGAACACTGCAGGCCTCACCTTCTGTCCTGACGTTCTGTTGATATTGTCATATGACTTATCAAAGACCACTGTGCCTCGCCACTAAATCTTTAGAATTCCTTGCCTTTTCCATCTGCCATGTAGCTGAACTTTATTTTATGTATTACTTTATTCTCTCTTGCTCTCCCCACCTCTCAATAGAATGTTAGCTCTTCAATAGTGAGTACTTTCTCAATGTATCTGTTTCCATGCATGGAATGATCTCCCTTTTCCTCCCTGATAAACGACCTTCCTTGCTTCCTTTAAATCTGAGTTAAAATCCCTTTTAATTCTAGCACCTTCTCTCTGTTAATTATTTCTTATTTTGTATATGTTTGTTTGCATCTTGTCTTCCTCATTAGACTGTGAGGATAGAGACCATCTTTTGCCTCTTTTTCTATTCCCACTATTTAGCACTGGCACATAGTAGGCACTTACTAAAGGTTTACTGACTAATTGTATCTGCAGTGATTAGCACAGGTGGTTGGTACAAAATAAACACTTAAATGCATTTTCATTAATTCAGCATAATCTGAGAATGCTGAGGCAATTTTTCTTCTAATTATAAGCTATGCGCATACAACTTATTTTCTTCTTTCTATTCCCAACTTGTAATCTGTAAACTGTAATGACAGAGTTTTACATAAAACTGTTAATAGCACAATTAAAAAGTTCAATGTCATAATTTACTCAAGACAACGCAGAAAGTCTGATAGTGGTGAGAGGTGTCTCTGTGATAGTTTTTGTGATTTTCTTTTTGAGAGGCAAAAAGATTTTTGTAAAGTTTTAAAAAAAATCTGTTTGGAAGCATCAGAGCTATGTTTTGAACAAAACTAGTAGAAGTTGGATCAGAACATTCTAATTTTGAATGAATCATTTTGACATTCCTTGTCATCTTTAAGAGGAAAATCCTTTCCATCTTAGAGCAGATTTTAAGATCAAATACTTGACCTTTTGAATGTTTACCATTCTTTAAATCTGATAAGAATCTGAGTTTTCTTGAGTCATAAATTTGGAAATCCACAAATTTCCCTAATAGGAAAGAAAATATCTATTTGTGGAGTTATGAGAATTTTTTTTTATTCTTATCATTTGCTTTGCTTTGTGGGTAAACAGATTTCAATCCTATCTTTTTATTCCAACAACTAGATGCAGGTTTTTTTTCCAATTTCTCATGACCTCCATGAAATAAGTTCTTCTTAAAAATTCATGATTTCACCATCATCTTTCATGTATGCCGTACAGCTATGCAAATCTACACAAGTAGGTCATAGGGTAAAGTCAGGGAGAAGAGTATTGGCCAACACAAACAAAAAGGGATGACTGAGAAAAATGAATATCATCTTATTTTTCCCTCACAGCACCCCTGGGAAGAAGATGCTCTTGTTATCCTTCTTTTATAGATGAGGAAACTGAGGCAGATAGAGAGTTCATGACATCATGGGTCAGATGGCTAGCAAGTGCCTGAGGCCAGATTTGAAACCAGGTCTTTGGGGCAGCTAGGTAGCAGTGTAGACAGCACTGACCTTAGAATCAGGAAGGTGTCTTCCTGAGTTTATATCCAGCCTCAAACATTTGCTATCTACTTGATCCTGGGCAACCTCATCTGTAAAACACATTGGAGAAAGAAATGACAGACTACTCCAGTATCTCTGCCAAGAAAACCCTAGATGGGGTCACAAAGAATGGGATGGGACTAAACAACAACACCTTCTTTACTCTTGGTCTGGTACTTTACCACTTCACCACCTAGCTGCCCCATTAAAAAATGAGTGTAGAGTAGGGAAGGGAAGAGGAACAAACATTTATTCCCTTGTGCTAGGCACTGTGCTAAGATCGTTATAAACCCTATCTCATTGGATTCTCACAACAGTCCTGGAAGGTAGGTGATGTTATTAGGTTCATTTTATAGTAGAAGGAACTGAATTAAGTGACTTCCCCTGGGTCACAGTTAGAAGTTATTTGAGGCAATATTTGAACTCAGGTCTTCCCAAATCCAAGATTCCTCCCTTTGATACATGCACACTGGGGGCACATTGTATCACAGGTAAACATGAAGTCCCGCAGAAAGTAAGCTCAGACTTAAGAGAGGATCTGAGGCAAAGCATCAACTGTAGGTCCTGGAAGTCCTTTTGCTGGGAGTACTTCATTTCTTCCTTTATGGGGCTCTTATGAAGTTCTCTTTAGGTGTGCTATAATTTTCTTTAGGGCTCCTTCTAGAATCCTGAAGCTGCCTTTCCTCAGGGCTCCTGGTTTTTCTTCTCCACCAGATGTAGAGATGGCCATCAGCTGTTACAGGGACATATCTGAGATGACCATGGAAAACCCTCCTTCTTCTGACTTTTCAACATTCACAAAATCATTCTCTAGTCAAGGATATTAAGGAGTCAGAAAGTCTTCTCCTCATGCTCTTCCCCAAGCAATTTCCTCACAGAGGCTAGATTGGATTGTTTTCTCCTCTAGGTTGGCATGGGCCTTAGAATGATGGAAGCTAACTTGACTTGCTCCTTTATACAAGTCTCAATCAATCCCATATACTTCCCGGGCAGCATCATTGCCTAGGGCTCCAAGTATTCTACTCCCTGGTAACTTGATTAACTTATTTTAATTTCTTTGCTAAATTAACTCAGGAAAGTTGTTCTCACCAGATTAAGGTAGTTACTTTGAGGAAAAGCCTGTGATTGTCATACTGATCCCATCTTTACACTAACAAGTGGGAAAAATTGGTTTTAAAAATCACCTTTTATTTAAAAGCCTACTTCAGTTAGCTGAAAATTATTTGGGATCAAATATGAAGGCATACAATATTTGAAAAATTAAAAACTATTTTAAAATGACAATCATCAAGAGTGAGCCATTTCTAAATTATATTTTTAAAATTTAGGAATGAATGGAAGAGGAAGGAAAGTCTATTAATTTGAAGAGCAGGTGGGGACTAGATTTGTGATTTCATCAGTAAAAGAACTAACTCCTCAGAGGAAACTACCTTAATGTTTCGATGAGGGAACTTCCTCTGTCAATGAAGGTTATTACCTTCTTTGCAACTTGTAGTATAAGAGAGTTGCCAAGAGCAGAGAGAGTCTAAATCATATGTTCAGGGCCACACATAAAGTGTGAGATGAAATCTGGACTATATTATAGAAATATATCTGAGATATCATGCTGCCTATACTTAGTTGCAGTAATCCTGTGGAAATCCTAGATTGAAATCCAATAGATAAGAGTAGTCAGAGACCATTTTCGATAACAATTTAAAGTATTATAGAAAATAAATTTTGATAATGATGGATAACAAATATATAAGCACATCAATGCCATTGACATTTCACGAAGATTTTCAGATCTTACTGTGTCTGATGTCTTGTGCTTGTGAAGGAGTGAAAGAGATACAAGAATGAAGAATAAACAGTTTGAGAAGCTTATCCTATAGTAGAGAAGCCATCACCAAATAATTATAATCCCTCAAAGCCCATTATACCATATAAGAGAAGTATATTTTAAAGTATATTTTAAGGAAGGTTATAAAGATACAGCATTAGCAAATTTGAAGGGACCTTAAAAAGCATCTAGTTGAATGTGTCATTTATAGATGGTGAATACAAAGCTTAGAAAAGATTACATGGTTTGCAGTTATTGACAGAATCAGGCCTTCTGACTCAATTAATTATGCTCTCCTTTAATTTATTTTTACACAGTGATCCAATAAACTCTAGAAAAGAGCAAGGATATTCAATTAAATTCATTAAAAATATACTGGGCTCCTACCACGTGCAAGGTGCTAGGTGCTATGGGAGTATTAAAGTGAATACCATAGTTCAAAACTTCAAAGAGCTCACAGTCCAGTGGCAGAGAGATTTACACAATTCAAATGCAAGGTAGGTCAACCAAGGTAGGTGACACAAGAGAAAAGCAATGTGTTCTCTGAATTCTAAAGAGGGAAAGATTACAGGAGAGGAGAATCTGGTCTCAAGTTTCATGTCTGACACACACTGGGTGTGTGATCCTGGTAAGTTCTCTGCTTTTCATTGTTCTAGGCAACTCTGTAAGCTTATAAATTAGAAACTGTGCCATCCAGACTTCATCAATAGAATTTCTTCACCTTGGAGTTCCCTCTACATTGAAATGACAGGTTCAGTCCCTCTGCCCTAAGGAAAATCAGGGGAAACTTAATGGAGAAGGAAAATTTGAATTAGGTAGGATTTAAACAGGCAGAGATTTGGCGAGGAGATTCTCATGGACAGGGGTGTGATGGTGAATGTTTAATTAGCTATCCAGAAATCAAATGTATGAAGGGCATACTTTTTAGCCTAATCCTCATTATTAACATTTCTCCATCATTTTCTTAAGTCTAGACAATAAATAAGACAATAAATTAATACTTGCTTTGTACCTTGCCAGTTTCTTTGGTGTAAATGTTCACACTAAAAATTTAACAATCAGCTGCCACTGGCTTCAGTGTACTAATGCAAAAGGGAACAACATTAGAAAAGTCACATAGCAAAAAAAGAAAGAATGAGATGCATTTGGGAAGCACTTTATACAAGTTTGTGATTATTAGTAGTATAGAATTGGGATTTGCATTTGCAGGAGAAGGAAGTTTGGGAAGCTGAGAGCCAGCAGCAATAATCTGATGGTGGATTAGAATGAGACCTCTGCTGGAGAACACACAAGACAGAGTCCTCAATCCAAGGGAAGGACATTTAATTGGAATTAATTGGCATTAAAAGGAAGGGTATTTGGGGCAGGGGGAGAGGATTCTTCAAATCCCAATTATTAAAATTTCCTTTAAAAAAGCTCATCTGTTGGCGATACACTTTTGTAAAAATTGATGGCTATACCTGCCTCCAAACAATAGAAATGACTTTCCTATAGAGGTAAGATTATTTGTAAATTACACAAAACCAGAATGCACTTGGTGAAGAAAAATGTTAGATTAACATACATTTTATTCCGAGTATTATGGATACTTGAACACTTACTGTACAGATCCAACTTATTTCTCTTACACAGAGAAGTACTAGTTTGGAGTATACATCACCAGATTTCTGACACCAGACAGCAGGGTTAGATATTACAACCTGCATACAGGTTCTGGCCTGTCTGCCTCAGGCCTCTAACAGCTTCGGCTAGATCCACCACTCTTTTGGGTCCACTAGATTACTCTAGGAGGCAATTCAGAGGCTGCAGGACCAAAGGCCACAGCCTAGTTTGTGTTCAGTTTCATCCTGGTTAACTTTCCCTTCTAATCTGAAATTTTGAGGCCAGCTCCCTATCAGCCTCTTTGATCCACAGAAGGTCTTAGCTGAGTTTCACAGAGGCAAAGCTTCAACTCAGTAACCCATAATTAAGCTTGGTAAATACCACAGAGACACAACAGCAGTGATTGTGAAGGGAATGTGTCTGCAAATACTGTGGCCGGTGTCTTCTGAGTCAATTTTTCTTCTCGTGTTTCTATGGAGGAATTGTGCACTTCTGGAATAATTTCACTGGCTGAAATAGAATCAGGTTAGATCACCAACTTCACACAGCTTCTGCTGTGTTCATACAAGGATACTAGTAGGGGTAGGATTGGTCTCACTATAATTGTGAGCCCACTTCTTTTCTTGTTCTCTAATAGCTGCACTTCTATATTCATATTTTCTGGCTGACTCATTGATTGCTAGCCTCTCCAAGCATTCTCCAATAGGTGAAAGTAGCCTCTTTTGTTCTGCATTATTGCATATGGATTCAGTAGTGGGAGAGGTATTGAGTGACTATAGTCCTGTTTCTCCTTACTGAGTATCTTCTCAGGCATTTCTGCATTCATGGCAAGGCTCATGTCCCTATAAAATATATCTAGCCGCCAGGGAGAATGTGAGAGCTAATATAACTAAAAGAAAGAGACAAAGCTTACAGTCTCCAGTGCCTCTCAAAAAGTCAAGCAGGGTTAACTAAAAGGAGAAAATAGATAGTTAATGATTCAGGCAAAAAATTAGAAGCAACTTCCTGTTCATAAAGGAATGGTGGGGGAGAGTTAGGCAATGTGGCTTATATTTTGAGTCTAGAATGTGTATAATTATGCCTTCCTTTGCCATATTTGTCTTGTACCAAACCTTGATAAGATCCTCAGCAAATAGTCTTCTAAATATTTTTAGGGACTGATAAGAGCATAGTTTATAGAGTCTCTCTGTGTGTCTCATCTTTCCATCTATCATTTCTCCATGTCTGCCTGTCTATCTATCTATCTATCTATCTATCTATCTATCTATCTATCTATCTATCTATCTATCTTCTTCTCTCTTTCTTTCTCCCCTTCCTTCATCCCTTCGTTCCTTCCTCCTTCCCTCCTTTGTTTCTTTCTTTCTTTCTTTCCATTTTATTAATAGCTATATGACCAAGAACAAATCATATAATCTCTCTGATTTCAGTTTCCTCATCTGCAAAATGGGGATAAAATATATTACACAAGTTGTTATGAGGAATCAATTTTGAACATTTTAAAGGGCTATATAAAAGCAAACGATGTTTGGATATGTAAATATAAGTATACAGGGATGAAATATACAAAACAAATACACACATATGTGTGTGTATATATATATGTGTGTGTGTACATATATATATATATATATATATATATATATATATATATATATATATATATATATATATATATGGGGGAAGGATCCTATATGGGAGAAGGAGAGAGAGAGATCTTACAGAGGATCACTGTCAGTCCCTCAGTAGCTGAGAATAGTATTTAGTCTTGCTTGTGTTGCCTCATCCAGGCAAGAGCATCTAATGATTAGACATGCATGAGCTGTTAGGATATGTGAGCCCCTCAGGCCCAGAGATTCCCTGGCTCCCGATAAAATGACATACTCATTGAACAAGAATTTATTTTTTCACCAACATTTATCAAGTTCATACTGCAATATAGTATGTTCTCTAGTGCCCTGGGTGATGGTAGAATGTGAGAGAATTTCCCATTCTCCTAGTTGTTGATGTATGGT
>CM053623.1:362365229-362389661 GCA_028646595.1 Phalanger gymnotis
TGCCCTGAACTGCCCGTGTGTGTGTGTGTGTGTGTGTGTGTGTATGTGTGTGTGCGCGCGTGTGTGTATTTACTCATTTGGTATTTATTCAACAAGTTTATTCCATTAAGCAGACAGTTACTAAGCATCTACTAGTATGAAAGATTCTCTGTTAGATGCTAGGATAGCAAGGATAAAATGTAACTATTTCCTAACCTCAGGGAACTTAAAGTCTAACAGGGGAGCACTTGACAAGGAAACTAATTAGGATGCCAATTTGAATGTGACCAGAGAAAAGGAAAGATTCAGACAAAGAAAAAATTTGAGAAGGCAGAAATCAGTTTCAGTTTGAAGAGAAATCAGGGAAAGGTTCATGGAGAAGGTGACCCTGAATTGGGCCTTGAAGAAGGAATTTGATTTCAACAGGAAAGCAGAACCTGTGTTGCAACTCAAGGTCCAGCAGCACCCTTCACTCCCACAAGGGACTCTGGTTCTGGATTCACCTGCCCCAGGTTCACTCATGGAGGGAGATCTGAATCCAAGGAAAGAATCAAGATTTGTTTGAACTTCTATTGATTGCCCCTACACAAATAGAGTTCCAGGAAAAATCTCTTAAAACAAAGCTCAGGTCTACCTCCCAGCCATGGGGATGTACTGAATGAATGCATAGAGAAAGGAGAGTAGAGGACATTATCTGGGAAGAGTATAAAACAGAAATACATAAATTAGACAATGTGATAGGCAGCTTGGATAATGTATATTCCTCTATATTGGGAGTCAGAAGACCTAGATTTATGTTCTAGACTTGCTTTTGACCCTTTGTGAACTTGGACAAATCACTTAACATTTCTAAGTTTCTAATGTTTCATTTATAAAATGAAGATAATACTATCCATCCATTAAGCATATGTATACTGCACATGCATGCACAAGCACATGCACACAGACACACACAGACACACACATACACTTTCATTTTTTCTAGGGCTATCAAGAAAGAATGGCAAGGATCATATGAGATAATGAGTAAAAAATAATTTGCAAACTGAAGGACATCTTAAACGGGAACTATCAGCATCAGTTAATTATCACAACTCTTCTACTTCTATTTAAACGTGGAAACTGTGTGGGAAACCACTTTGGGGGGAGGACCTCATGTGTGTAAAATTCTCAAGAGGAGAATCCAGGAAGAATATGGAAAAAAAATGAAGCAGCTTAATAAATTTCATTTTAAACCTTTTTCAGTGATATTATGCAAATGACTATGTAAAAGCATCTAACTATATAATAAAGCCCAAAGTGAGTTGCCAAATTCAACTAAAGCTGACATAACCAGGGATGTGATGTATATAATTATTCGATGGGCTCATCTTTGAATATCGTTGAGTTTGAATATCTATCAGAAAGTGAAGATGCACGTTAAATACAAATTTGTCTGTCTTTTCAGGATGACTACCCACCTCATTTCCTAGGGGAAAAAAAATCTAGTAATTGAACCCTGTAGCTATGGATGCATTGTTAAATACAGAATGCATTTAAGACTTGAATATGAATCTGCTGTTGCGGATCTCACAGCAAATGAGGGTGAACATCTAAAATTGGCAGGAACTTGTTTACTGTTTGGTACATGTGTCATCTGCATCACTTTAGCCTACTCTCCATTCATAGTGACAGCTGTCATAGTATTTGGCAAGAAAAAAAAAACACTTCCCCAAAATCGAACAAAGAAAAAAAAATCCCTTTTGCATCTGTTGTTGTGAAACTATGATGGTTTTTATTAGATTTCATCATTCCTTCTTCAGAAGCTAAAGAAGGAACAACCAGTAAATGAAGCTTTTACTTAAAATTATTTCTAATTTATATCTAAGTTAGGGTACCTGAGCAACCTGATTTTAAAACGAACAAATATTATAGATTTACAGACTGATAAGAATATTGATAAGTCATTGAGTCCAGAGCTTGTTAAACTTTTTCCATTTGTGACTCCTTTTCGAGTTTCTGCAGTGTTTGTTAATGTTGCATGGCCAGAGCCCATGTGCAGTGCAAAGTGCTCACGCTTTGTATTCAGAACCAAGGCTGTAGTGAAGTTGCCCAATAGAAGCAAGTGCTGCCTGAAACACCTTGGATTCATTACACGTTTGATTTTGAATTAATTTTTGGTCATTGTGTGTTCAGAAACCCTTTGCTATTGCCAAAATTTTCATGATCCCATGTGGGATCATGACCCACAGTTTAAGAAGCGCTGATTCTAGTCCAGAGTACAAACATTGTAAATGACTGAAATTACATCCTACTTTGAAAAGCTTCCAGAAAATATTTTAAGTCCCCCTGATAATGTGGTATGATGATGAATAAACTTTCATTATCAGAAATTCCTCATATTTAAGCTAAATCTCTCATGCTACTGCTTAAGATTATATTCTTTTGTTTGTCTGACACTCACTGGAGATAAAATGCATCTAACATTCATCTTATTTTTAATCTTTCACATAACTGGAGAAAAAATGCTTTCACTCTTAGCTGTACCATGAGTATCAGTCTATTGTTCCAGAAATATTTCAGACTCAGATATTTCTTAGCTTGGTCAAAATTATAAACAAGAAAATGTGTACTAGGAAATCCACACTAAAAAGTCTGGAGATTTTTTTACTTTTCTTGAATAAATTATCTCAATCCCTCCCCCCCTTTTTTTGCTAACTCATTAATTCCCTTCCCCCTTGTACACATACTTCTTCTTAAACTATTCCTGGTTTCCCTAGATCCTTCTTAAATTATGGAGCTCAGAATTGAACATTACTTAGTCTTTAAGTGGCTGACCAGGGTTGAATTAATGGGAGAATTACTGCAGGTGGAGCAGATGATAAGGAAAGAGTACTTTATCCTTGCAGATTCGTTGAATATTTCTGACAGTAGTTTAAATAAGCCCTACCTTTTTCTTTCCAAGGTGAATTTAAGCAATTCAAAAAATTGTTCCACATTTTCAAACTCTAACAGATCTCAGAAGAACATCCCATGCAATGCTGGGATGAAACGATCCTAGTTTTTATCTACTGCTCTCATCAGGCATAATTTTAATAGGAAAAATAAAACCGATTTATGCCAGGCATCTGATGATTGAATACACAGGAGAGTTTTATATTTACTGATAAAGGGATGCTTTTATCACTCAAAGTTTTGAACTCCAGTTTTGATTAGTTTCTCTTTATGTCATCTGTCTTGATTACAAACTAGGGAGACATCTTTGCTGTCTTTTATATTAGTTATGTAGTATTAAAGGAGTGTGAATATCCAACTCAAGTGTAATAGCCTTAATAAAATCCATAATGTTTACATTTATGCATAGTTCAAAGCTGGGGATTATGGAAATGATCTTGTGGTAAAGGAAATCCACAAATAACTAATTCCTCAACTGTACTTAAAACAATAGCTTTTTTCTCTAGCTATTTTCTGCAACTGACAGAATTCCTTGTTGCTGTTTTCTCTCCTGCATTTCATGTGGAATAGTTAAGAGTGGTGAAATGACAAAACATGTACAATTGAAGATGATGGAAAGTCATGAATAACCAACAAGTCAGTAACCTTCAGTGAAAATGCAACTTTTTTCCTTTAATAATAAAAAACTGGAGAGGAAGTGCTTATAGTAACTGATCACCTTCCAGTTGAAAAACATCTTATGAAAATTCAACTGACCTGCCCCAAATTAATAAATGGTGGAACGTGAACTTGAATCCAGTTTTCCTGACTCTGGGATTCTCCCCCTGCTTGGGCAAGTTTGGTAATGATATAGTATCAGAAGAAATCTTTTGTAAAAGAATGTTAACATAATATGCATTGATATTTCATTTATATTAACTTAAGGGACCTAGTATAGAGATAGTTTTCACCAAAAGGAAGCCAATTTACAATACAAAATATTCAATTAAGGTTTTTATGAAAGAAAAGCAGTATGTATTGGGAGCACTTTACATAAATTATTTCTGAAATATTAGTGAGAAACATTTTTGACAGTAAATAGGGGACACCAAAATGATTTTGAAGAGGAACGATAAAGACTAAAATGTGGCTGTTATCTCTCTATTTGTGAGTTTGGAGGTAGGAAAAATAGCAACTTCAGCGTATGCTTTTTAATTAAATTTTAAGTTATCTTATACTTTATTTGAGGTAGTAGAATGTGGATAAAGAGCCAGTCTAAGAGTTAGGAAAACCAAGCTCCTTATACTGGCTTTACCTTATACTATGTGACCTTGGGCAAAGCACTTAATCCCTTACTTCCTCAGTCAAACTTAGAATAAATATATGGAGCAGAGGAGTTGTTAAGTGTCCTTGGTAGAGGGAGTTTGCCTGCTAGGAGTTCTTTATAATACTGAAATAATAGCAATCATGAGGATGATGTAATAAAGCAAGTTAAATGTGCTAAAGCAAAATCCAAATGATACTGACCATAACTTTGTGATCTAGAAACAGTTTGATTAGATCCATTTTTTATATTTATGAAGGTACAGATTATAAATTTGAAAATAAATTTTTAGAGAAAGTAAATTATTTCAACATATCAAGAAATTATCTTGAAGCCATTAGGATATAGACTAATATGACTAATGAATATTGATTCAAAATTTTAAAATAAAATCCTAACAAACTGACTAAATTGTCAAGGCTCTTTGGTTTTAAGTAGAGGACATTTTGAGAAAGAAATAATTTATAGTGAGACAGAGTAGTGAAATCCTTAAGTAAGAAGAAAACTTGTCTTACATTAAAGATATCACAAATAAAATGAAGCATTTAATTCCATTGAAAAGAATGGCTTAATGAAAGAATGGACCAATGGAACCAAGTAATAACTATTATGGAAATAGAGAAAATAGGAGGATAGAATGTGAATATGAGAGGGCTTAGTTATCACTTTAAAGTAACATATTCAAGTTAGAAGCTAATGCAGAATGAGTTAATGTTCATAAAAGCATTGAAGATAATAGGAAAAAAGCATTTACAAAGATAGTATACCCAAAGGAAAGATCCTAAAGAGAAAAGACTCTGGTAAAGAATGAGGAAGAGAAAAAATTAATGATGATGTTAAATTGGCACAGATATTGAGCCTATTATTTAAGTGAATTTTTCCATTAAACAACTGTAGATAATGAAGAAATAATGAAGACCTTGAAAAAATGTCATCCTTTTTTCCCATTTAAGAAATTGTCTTATATTCTTAACTTTTTTTGTCATCAAGAAATTTTTTTGGATCATCTCATGTATGAACTATATCATTCAGCACTGGTGCCTGTCTGAAAATACATAAACACAGAAAAACGAATCCTGTTATTTGGAAGAAACTTGTGCTAGAGGTGTGATGCTAGATTCGATCTTGTCTGGAATCCTTAATAATAGTATGTAAATGATAGTTGTAAATGATACTAAATAGGGAAGTATTGCAAATGCTGCTGTTGAGGTGGAAATATTAGAAGACAGCAACTGTCTTTGATTGATTCCTCAGTTTGGCTCATTAGAAGCACTAACAAATTTAAGCCATTCCAGCAGGAATTGGAATCTCCAGTTCTACTTTGCATTAAATGTTTCAGTTCTGAAGGTTTCTTTCTTAATTTAAAACAGTGTGTGTGTGTGTGTGTGTGCGTGAGAGAGAGAGAGAGAGAGAGAGAGAGAGAGAGAGAGAGAGAGAGAGAGACAGAGAGAGAGAGAGAGAGAGACAGAGAGAGAGAGAGAGAGAGAGAGAGAGAGAGAGAGAGAGAGGAAAGCAAAATTAAACAAAGGAAGACGTAAGGAAAGTCTGGAAAAAGTATAAGATCAAGTGAGACCTCATGATTTCTATTTGATCACATGTGATATAAAGCACACCTACCTGATTATATTGCAGTATATCAATTATTCGCCACTGTGCCTTCCCTTCAAGAGAAAAACAAAGATATAAAGTCTTAGATAGAAAAAAGCATGTATTGAAGAAGGGCTCACTATGCGCCAGACACTATGTTAAGTGCAAGAGACATCAATAAAATGAAGACCACCTCTACCCTCAAGGAGCTTAAATTCTTACATGTATGTATGTATATATATATATATATATGTATATATATATGTGTATGTGTGTGTATGTATATATATATATGTATACACACATCTATAGACAGATAAAAGTGTGTGTGTGTGTGTACTATATATACACAACACATCATGCTGGGTTTGGGGAATGTAGGAATATGTAAAAATGATTCTCAAGAAACTTGTAGGGACTTATGTTGCCTAAAATCAAAATTTTCATCTATTTTCTCTGTACAACATAAAATCCCACGTCCTATAAAAAAGTATTTTCTGCATGCCTACTGCTTGTCTGCCACTGTGTTAGACAATGTGGAAGATGTAAAATATATCTAAAATTTTATCTCTGCTCTTGGAGCCATAATTTACCTGCATGGGTCAATTAGAAAAAAACTGCAAGCCAGTTTATGAACAAGTAACGAACTGAATAGGCTGCAAGTCAACAAGGAGTTCAGGATCTAAAGAGAGAAGATGGAGACAAGAATCTTCTTTCTTAGAAAATTTTAGAAATGATGAGCATAGAGTTATAAACCATAATAATAGCAATTTACATGGTTCTTCACGTACAGCATGTCATTTGATATTTATAAAAATACTATGAGATAGGTGCTATTATTACATTTCTCAATTAATGAGAAAACTGACACTCAGAAATGTTATGTGGCTTTTCCACTGTCACAGAGCTAGTAAGTATGTGAGTTGGGATTTGAACCCAAAGTCCTCCAACTTCAGGTCCAGAGCTCAGTCCACTATGTCAGGTGACCTCTAAAGCAGTACTGGTAATAAGAATATAGTAATAATCTTTACTACTAATGACAGATCTTCTAAAAGTAAAATCCCATGGGCTTTTCATGGTTGTGTTCTATTTTCCTGAAAATTTCTTTAAGGATGTTTCAGAGGACCAACAAGGATCAAATGATT
This sequence comes from Phalanger gymnotis, assembly GCA_028646595.1. Classification (NCBI taxonomy): domain Eukaryota; kingdom Metazoa; phylum Chordata; class Mammalia; order Diprotodontia; family Phalangeridae; genus Phalanger; species Phalanger gymnotis. The sequence goes on from CM053623.1 coordinate 362,372,178, forward strand.
CATGTCACAATCTGTCTATTATTTCTAACATAATTAAGCCAAAATAGTGGTATATATTATTAAACATTAGTGTACAGGGAAAACTGCCATTGAAAAGTATATAACAATGCCAAAATTTTATAATTTTTAACTAGAGGCATGAGAGAGGACACAGAAATATTGGGTACAACCAGCTGGTATATGTGGGAGAGTGAGAGAGGTCATTCTCAGTTAATATTATTTTCTCTTGATTTGATTTGCATATGGTATTCATAAGAAACTAGATAAAAACATTTTTACATGAAGCCTGTTATTAAATGGGATGACAGGAATTGTTCATGGATGAAAGTGTCTGTGGCCTAGAAAATCTTTCCAAATCCTTACCTATCAGTGGAATTAATTTATAAATTTAGTGAACTTATTCATATTTAAAATCTCTCTCTCTCTGTCTCTCTCTCTGTCTCTCTGTTTCTCTCTCTCTCTCTCTCTCTCTCTCTCTCTCTCTCTCTCTCTCTCTCTCTCTCTCTCTCTCTCTCTCTCTCTCTCTCTCCTAATCTATCACCTTATAGGAGAGTAGAAGTGATTGATCCTGGGTGAGAAAGCTAGAGATCACGAGACTTGGAGTCAAGTACCTGAGATAAATCATGCCTCAGACAACTTCTTAATGGTGTAACTATAAACAAGTCACTTTAACTCCTCTCAACCTTCATTTCCTTATCTGTAAAACACTCAGGAGGTTGTTGTGAGACTCAAGTAAACTTTTAAGTACTATGTCAATTTTGGATATTGTTATTATTGGTTGTGTTGTTGCTATTGTTGTTGTAAAAGGCTTACAGAATGCAAGCTTAGGCAAGTATTGCCAGGTTGAAAAGATTTTGAGTATTAAATCATATACACATACATTTACATACATACATATGTGATATATAAAACATATATGTAATGCACACTTGTATATACATCATACTTGTATTAAAATTATATGACGTATATAACACAAAAAATATTGCACAATTTCAGTAAGTCCCAGAGAAAATAAATCAAAAGTTACATTCATTCAAACAACAGACTTTTCATCTGCTTCTCTTCCTGGTTTTAAATCTATTGAACAAGATGCCCCTCCCTGGACAAGTTCATCACTTCTAAACTTATTATCAAACTGCTAACTCAAGCCTTGATTGAGTTAGCCTCCCTCAAACCTCCTCTCCCTTCTTTTGGGAGGCCTTCAGGGTGGAGGGCAGAAACTAGGTTCTCAGATCATTCGCCTTTGTATTTGTTGCCCTTCCTGGTTTCAGTTATAGATGAAGAAACTGAGGCAAAAATGTGTTGAATGACTTCTCCAGGGTCACAGAACTAGTGTCTAAGGACATATTTGAACTCAGGTCTTCTTGACTCAAGATCTGGGAGTCTGGGACACTGAGCTGGAAGAGTGGAACATTTCCTGGTACAATTTGACCTTTGATACCTTAGGACCATGTTGCCACAGAACTGCATGTGATTAGTTGAGATGTTAGCAACATTTGATGTGTTCCAAGGCTAGTTGCAAATGGTGATGTGTTTTCTGCAAGCTACATTAAAGCTGGGTCTGTATCATGCCAAAATAACTGGTCAATTTGATTTTAAAATAATTAAACCCCTTTTTGGCAATGGGTAAAGAAAATATTAAATCATTTAGTTCATTTTTACTGACTACTTATAAAGTGACATATATTAATGAGGAGATATAGATAAGTACATACACATCTATCTATCATCTATCTATCTATCTGTCTATCTAACTAACTTCTATCCATATATGGCACGGTTTCTGAATTCCAGTTTAACATCAACCTGGGAAACATATATATTTCTGCTCATATACAAATATGTATGGGCTGATAATTGCTTACATCTTGCAGAACTGACCAGATAATATAAGATTTGAATAGGGGGAAACAATTTTAATTCGGAGGGTTAGAATATGCTCCTTGGACCAAGTGTTAAGTTAACTGAACTTTGAAGGAAAATGAGAACAGTGAAAAGTAGAGATGAGGAAGGAGTGCATTATGGGCCTTTAGGGAGACACAGAGGCAGGAGATACCTTGTTGAATTTGAGCAGAGGAAACTGCCATGTTCAACTGGAACAGAAGGGAAAGTAATTTGAAAATGGAAGTAATTTGAAATATGGATAGAAAATGGTAGGCTGGAATCACATTATAGAGGGTCTTAAAAACAGATTTAAGAAAAAAAATTCTACCAACAATCAGGAGCCATTAAAAGATTTTGAGCAGGAGAGTGACACGTTCAGAACTCTGGCTGTTTAGTGGTAGTGTTGAGGTATACCATTAAGGCAAGATTCATGACCACAAGGATGACCATGAACATGCCTGAATGGTTCAGAATTGCAAAGTATGAAAAATTCTCTATGTAGAAACCAGAGGAGGCATAACATTTATTTAGACTCCAGAGGATCAAATTCAAGAACCAATACCCCCAATTTGACATGGTAGCAATTATATTTCAAAACCAGTAAGCCCACCTCAATGTAATAACAAGGAAATTATAACACAGTATTATAGTAAGGAACCAAGTCATCCTGTAACCTTCCCCCCTACTAGGGCCTTTCTGTAAACAATCACTCAAGAATCCTAACTCTCCGCTCAGCACTCTCTTCTGCAGCTCTGCTACTTGGTTCTCTCAATGTCTGTTCTTCAGCATCTTCTTCATGTCTGCTGCCTCACTGTATTCTTCCTCTTAGTCCTGCTGCTCTTAGTGCTGCTGCTCTCAGTTCTGGTGCTCTCAATTTTGTTCCTCTTTAATTCTCTTCAGTTCTGGGCTCTCCTTTCATACAGTCCTAGCGGGCATCTGATTGGCTAGAACTCAGGTCTCTGATTGGCTGAATTCACGATTGACTAGAACTTGGTACACATATTATTGACTCTGGTCTTAGCAAATCCCCTTAGGGTCCTGAGGGCTTCACACCCACTTTGGCTTAGCACTTGGCAAGTAGGGGCTTTAGGCCTACTTACAAATAAAGATGTAATCGAGCTTTTCTACCTAGGCCCATCTGAGGCCTATTGAATGGGTGGGGAAGATCTTCAGTCACATTAATACCACATGAGGCGTTTAAGTCATGTCTGACTCTTTATCACCTCATTTGGGGGTTTCTTGCCAACGATATTGGAGTAGTTTAGCATTTTTTTCTCTAGCACATTTTACAGATGAGGAACTGAGGTAAACACAGTTAAATGACTTGCCCAAGGTCATACACCTAAGTAAGTATCTGAGGCCTGGTTTGAACTCAGGTACTTCTGACTCCAGGGCTGGTGCTCTATCCACAGCACCACATAGCTGCCCAAGAACTATGGCTCAGGAGGGTTGTTTCGGCAGTTGTTTTGGGGATGAATTGGAAAGGGGGAAAGAATGGAGGGACAGAAACCAGTTGGGAGCTATTATAATGGTTGAATTGGTGATAAATACCTGAACTAGTACGTTGATAGTATGAGTGGAGAGGAAAAGGACATGAAAAATGTTGTGGAGGTAACGATCAACAAGACGTTTGGACTTTATGGCAATGGTGGATCAGGGGAAGTGTGAGTCAGAGATGTCTGTTAAATTTTAAGCCTGGGTGACTGGGAAGACAGTGACATCAGTAACAGCTAAATGGAAGTTTGGTGGAAAAGTGAGTTTAGAGGCAAAGAAAAAAAACGATTACTGAATTAGGTATTTTGTTTCTAGAAAAAGATGATGCCATCATGACAGTATTTTTCTTGTGTTGCATTGACAATCACTGTTCAACTCTGAAATTGACAGTTTTGATAATGATGTATCTTTGGGGAAAACTATAAGTATTCCAGAAAACCTACTGTGTATATCATTTTTCTTTAATGTATATTTTAAAGGATATTTTAAATTTGTTGATATACTTCATTATATAACAAAAATAACCTTTAATTCCATCACAGCTCAAGAGAAGGGAATATTTCTGTAAAAATCTCCAGTATGTGTGTGTGTGTGTGTGTGTGTGTGTGTGTGTGTGTGTGTGCATGAGTGGGCCTACTTTGCATTGAAGTATGTGGAGAGTGCTAAAGTGCATCTGGGCTCAAAACAGAGCAAAACAAATGAATCTTGTCAAAAATTTTCCCCAAAGCTATTTACATTTTAAACCAGTTCTTGACTGGAATGGAATCTCAACTTCATCACTTACCACTTACATAACCTTTGTTAAGTCACTAAATCTCCCTGGCTTTCTGTTTCTTCATCTGTAAAATGAGGTAGTTGGGTTCAATGACCTCTCCCCACAACTTAGCACAGTGTCTGGCACATATTAAATATTTTACAAAAGCTTGTTAAGTTACTGACTGGCCTCCAGTTCTAAACCTATAACACCCATGAAATCTCAGTACAAGTCATGCTTATTTTGTAACCCTATTGAGAGAATTAAAAAAAAACAATTAAAAAAACCAAATCTTAGCACTTTTAGGTCTTGGAGAATTAAGAAAAATGATAAACATTCATTAGATTTTACAATAAAGAGGAGCCATTTTACTGAGAGGCAAACTAAAAGGTATTCTATGTTTCTACCTGCAAAAAGGCTATTGGAGGTCAATGTCCTTGATCCGATTATGTTTAAGGTTTGTTAAAAAGTGACTTTGCAGAAGGTGTAAGGTGACTTGCTAAAAAAAACTTGCATATGTCACAAAACTGGAAAGGATAAATAGCTAATGTGTTTTATGGTATAAGATTCAAAAATATTTTGACAGGCTAGAACAATGGACTGAATGTAATAAGATAAAACTTAATAGAGAAAAATGAAATCTTTCAATTTGGTTTGAAAAAATGACAGACTCATAGAGAGGCACTATAACATAGTGGATTAAGTGCTGGACCTGGACTCAGGAAGACCTAGGTTCAAATGCCAGTTCTGATACTTTCTAGTTATAAGATCCTTGTCAAATCACGTAACCACTCTCAGACTCAGTTTCTTCATCTATAAGAGACACTACAAAAGAGATTTGTATTAGAATGTCCCTTCCAGTTCTAAGTCTTTGATCTTATAAGTACAGAATAGAAGGAGGAGGAGGAGGAGGAGGCGGTGGAGGAGGAAGAGGAGGAGGAGGAGGAGGAGGAAGAAGAGGAGGAGGAAGAAGAAGAGGAGAAAAGTTCACACGAATAAGATCTTCGGGTTATTATAGCCTGGATAGTCAATTCAGAAAAAAACAAAGTTAATACAAAATTAGGCTAAATCAATAGAATCATAGTTTCAAGCACAGAATCAAGGAAGTGAAAGAACACTAGAAATGTGTTCTGCTCTGGGCACCGCAGTTTAAGAAAGGCATCAACAAGTTAGAGCAAGTCTAGAGAAGAGAAAATAAAATGGTGAAGGAACTAGAAATCATGCTACATGTAAATTTGTTGAACTTGTTTTGGAGAGTGGGGCAATGCTTAGTCTAGAGTAAAGAAGATATGGCTGGGGCAGGGGACAATAGCTTTCTCTCATGACAGCTTGATAACAAGCATCTCTGTCTTTCATTTGGAAGATGTCTTAGTTATGCTGGACTTCAGAGGTCAGAAGTAGGCATGAAGACTAAAAGTCACAGAAAAAAATGAATATCAACATAAGGAAAATTTCCATAATAAAGTATCCCCCCAAATGAAATGAGTTGCCCCAAAATGAAGTCTTCAAATGGAAGCTGATTAATCCCCTACTAGGCATGTGGTAAAGAGGATTTCTGTTCAGATCTATATTGGATAAACTTGGAAGTACATTTCAAATCTCAACATCCATGGTTCTTTAGTAAAATGGCTTAAAATTGCTTTATTAATTTCACATTTTCATTTTTCTCTGTGTATTTAAATTTTATGTATCCAGATGTGCAATAATTTGTTTACTCGTATATATTTCTAAAGAAATTAATCTGTTTTGTTTACATAGTGTACTGCTTTCCAGGATACAAAATTGTTTCAGTAAGTATTCATTGCATTCCTATTATGTCACCAGTATTATGCTAGTTAAGAGCATTTGCTAATTTTAAGTTGATTATTTGCCTATTTATGTCTATAACAACAATGTGTATTTATCTAGTGTTTTAAGATTTATAAAGTACATTAGATGCATTATCTCATTCAATCTTTATGAAATCCTGGTGAGATCAACACTCTAGGTATTATTATCCCCATTTACTTTACTGCCCCAGAATCACATAGCTAATTATTTCAAGAGATGATGTTCAAACTCATATCTCTCCCAACTATAAGTCCAGTGCTTTTTGAATAGTACACAACATTGTCTCATGGAGACCTGCTAATCCTGTAAAGAACTCTGAGTATCTTTTAAAAATCCTAATTATTATTAGATGGCCTGCACATAGAACAAAGGAGAATTGGGCAGGTAACCTACTTTCACTGGAAGAAACAATGCCGTTTTACTGGAAAATAATTTGTTAATAGAAGCAACTAGATCTCACAAAACATATCACAACAGTATAGACTGAATATTAATGATCATGCCATTAAACATTCTAGGAAAAGTGGATCATATACACTGTGCAGGTCTCTGTAGGATATATATATATATATATATTATATGTATGTGCATATGTGTATACATATTTGCATATATGTTTATATACATAGATCTGGACATATAAACACACACACATACACACCAAGGAAGTCAAGTCATTGATTTTTTTTTTTTCTGTTTGTCAAAACAGAGAGGCACTATATCTACCAAAATATTTATGGAAGTACTTCTTGTGATTCTATATACATAATGACTATGACAATTTCAATGGAAACAAAGACAAAAATTATTGAAATTAAATGTTGATAAAATATAGTGACAGAGATTGAGCCCCCAAAAGAGATAAGATAAGATATTCTCCTCCTAATTCTTTGCACAAGTGGAGGGCCATGGGTTTGTAAGATTACCTATAGCATCAGATATTTCTGTTATAAGAGACAATTTTTTTTTTGAGACCGGTGGGATGAAGCATGAAATGGGAAAGGAAAGAGATATGCAGAAAAATGTATGAACACAACTTTATTTGGAGAAATATTGAAGAATATGAATGAAAAGCATAGAAGAACTGCAATGTGTATGAGTGGAAGGGGTGTCTCACCAATAGGATCACCGATTCACTGAATTGTTGAAGGATAAAATAAATAAAATTAGACTTGAGATGTCAGTAGGTGCTCCAAAAATACTTATTGAATAAATGAGACTGCTTGTATTCAAAGCGAAATTTGTAGTTATACTTTATTGTTATTAAAATAAGGCATACAATGAGGGCAAATATGTGACATAATATGCAAGTCCCCTTTTTTCTTGATTCAGACACACTGGGATTTGTCCAGAAGCTTTTCAGTGTTCTCAGAACTTCAGAGTGAGGAGACTGACTTTTGAACATTGTGGCTTACATTGTTTTGTACTCTTAAGAAACATTGTTTTCACTCAAGGAAGGCGGAGCCATTTAAAAGTGCAACAAAATAAGATAAGCATAGCTCAAGCAAATCTGAATATACTAGTCATGATTAAGCTAGATAAGAATGCCCATAGAGTTTGCTTGGCAGTCTTCAGTGGTTGGACTGAGGAATTCTTCAATGACCTTTAGTTGTTTCTGCCTGCTTCTTCCCTCTGGGGAGAAGGACTGAGACTGTTTCACTGTGACTTAGCTTGCATTTTAACATGTTAAGGCCTGGGGATGGGAATATCAATGCCCTACCCACACCATATGAATATACTGTTAAGTTGTTTGGTATCATGGGAATTTATCAAGGCCTGATTTGTGTGGAAAAGACTAATCCTTGGATTTGACTAATACTATATCTAGCTGTCTAAACAACCACTTGTAAATGGAAGTTAAATTATTACTATGATTTAAGTAGAAGGTGTCAAGTAGAAAATATTAAGTAGAGTAGAAGACCTCAAGGGAGGTAAAGGAAGATGCTTCAAAGAAGGAAGGAGGCAAAAGACCTACGCGAACATTGTTTGAAAGCATTTTCACTAGATTCAGATTTTTTTTTTAAGTTGAACTGAAAACATTTTGGTCTGACATTTCTTTAACACATTCAGGTTTGCAAAGCTCTTTCTATGCATTATTTTGATTGGAATGTGTCGTTTATAACTGATTATTTTGGCATTGCCTATATTCAGTGCATATAAAGCATATTTAGGGGTTACAGAAGTGAACAAGAACAATTTCCCCAATGTTTATTCATTTCAGTGGAGGACATAGGCAACTTAATGGTTTCAATCACCATTCCATTCCACACGACTGCAATGAAAAGGGAATGTAGCTATCCTTCTGTAAAGAACAAATCCTACTCTTAAGCACTGCCACTTAACCAACCTTAAAATAATTTGATTTTGATCATTATTTCCTTATTAGTGATCTTGTTAAAAGGCTAAATTGAAGCAATAAGGCACACATTGTATTGAATGTTAAGATGTCCTTGATTAATTTTGAACTGTCTTCTTTCTCCCTGGGCAAAAATTAAGTTGCCCTTCTTCTATTCCTTGAAGTTTGCCAATATTAGTGTTAACTATACACTCTTATAATTTTCTTTGAATATAAGCTCAATGTATTTGTGCTTTTCAGTTTAAGACTAAAGTCATCTACTGAGTACAATATAGAAAGAATAGTGGATGGGGAGTCAGGAGATGGAGGGTTAAGTCCCAGCTCTGCACTATGCTGATGCATAAACTTCTGTTAATCTCAAATTCTTTGGCCCTCACTTTTCTCATCTGTAAAATGAAGGCATTGGAGTAATTGATCTCTATGGTCCTTTTGACTTTCAAATGCTTTTAAAATACTCCAAATATCCGACAACTCAGTAAGTATTCCCTTCTTTGATAAAGTTGCAACTTATTTATGTCTTCCTATTCAGTATAACTCTTTCCCTTGTCTTCTTGAAAGTTTTCCACAAAGGCTGGACCCAATGTTCTGGAGATTTGTTTTACTTTCTCCTTGCACTGCAAAGGTAACAGTGCTACCTGGGCTACCCATCTACTACCCTTTGCTCTTGTCACATGACCAGTCCATTTTTATTTTGCTCCTGCATTTCTTCTATGTCATACTTTATAGTGATTCTCCTTTGTTTTTCTCAGTTTGTAAGGTGTCGCAAGCTCCTCATGCCCTTCTCTGTTGTCCTTTGACTGATCCTCAATTTAATTCTTTGGAAACTGTAGTGTTTCATAACTTACAGAAATATAAAAACACCAGAAGGATACTGATATTTTTTAAATATGTTTTTGTTTCAAGGAGAAGCAATTTTGCCTAGGAGCAAGCCTTTCTAGAAAGCCTCTGTTGACTTACATTGGTGTCATTTTGGCTAGTCAGTCTCTCTGGGCTTCAGTTTCTGCTTCTCTAAAATGAAGGATTTGGACTAGACCACCCCTAAGGTCCCATCCAGACTTAAAGCTATAATCTTACCATCCCATAAAACATAGCTTGGCTGTGATTCTTCCTTGTGGGTTGGTATAAGAGCCAAATATATTTTCATGTTTGAAGGCTATAATTTGAATTAAAAGCTTTTTCCATTTATACCGGAAGTCCAAAAGTAAATCTATCCATGCAGTTTGTTTATTTGTTTTACTATGTACATACACCATACTGTTTGTTTTTACTATATACATATTTCGTTTATGGAGTAAAACAATATGTGTGTGTGTACATTTTTGAGATGCCTAGATAGCACAGGCCAGCAGACAGGAAGACTCACCGTTGTGAGTTCAAATCTGGCCTCAGATACTTACAAGCTGTGTGACCCTGATCAAGTCACTTAACCTTGTTTACCTCAGTTCTTCATCTATAAAATAAGCTGGAGAAGGAAATGACAAACCACTCTAGTATCTTGCAAAGAAAATCCCAAATGGAGTCATAAGTCAGACATGACTGAAAACAATTGAACAACAACGATATTTTGCTACATTTGTTTTACTATATACATACATATGTATGTGTGTTTGTATATACGTATGTCTGTATGTATGATTTGTTGCTAGCCTTGCAATTGGCACTTTTGCATCTTAGAGAGTTGCCGGGGAGCACTGTGAGGCTAAACGATCTTCCCATGGTTATTTAGCCAGGATGTGCCAGAAACAGAACTTGAATTCTTGGTGTTCCTGGCTCCCAGGCTAGTTCTCTAACCAATGCGCCATGCAGATAAGTTTGATCATCTATGAAATAGTAATGTTGATGCTTAACTCTTCCACAGGTTGGAGACATATGCATAATTTTACCTAATTTAGTCATTTGAGCAATGAAAGTAACTGTTTTCTAGAAAAGATAGCTTTTTACTAGCCTTCTCTGGTTTAAATATTTAGACCAATCATTTAATTTAAAGGGAAACTGGATAAAGCTCTGGTTAAGGAGAGGGATATATATATATATATATATATATATATATATATATATATATGTATATATAACCTGTGATTTCATTGGTAGGGGGAAAACCTGGAGAAAGAAAGTTGCTTTAGCAATGCAGGTCATTGTAGTGTACCCAGAGGTAAAATGACCTGCCCTCAGTACAAAGTCACTGTATATCACAGGTGGCACTACAGCTCAGGTCTTTTAGAACCAAAGGCAAATTCTATGCCCACTGGGTCATAAATAATGATACTTGCTCTCTTTCTCTGTCTCTGTCTCCCTCTGTGTCTGTGTCTGTCTCTGTGTCTGTCTCTGTCTCTGTCTCTGTCTCTCTCTCTCTCTCTCTCTCTCTCTCTCTCTCTCTCTCTCTCTCTTTCTCTCTCTTTCCTCTACAATGTTTAAAAAATAGGAGCTTGAACGAGAATAAAAATTATGGAATTATTGACACTACAATACCAGTTAAATTACATTGCATTGAAATACCTCCTGTTTGACTTTTGGGGCCTTTATTTTTCATGAAGCAAGATTAGGAAAGTGCTTTTCACAGCAAGGTCCTCATACAAGTCAGTTGTCATTTCTTAGAGAATGTTCTGTGAAGTGCCTCAACAAGAATGACAAATTTAATGTTATTTTATCAAAACAATGAATATTAATTTCTTTAAACATCACTCCTGATAAATTATGGCCTTTCTTTCACTGTCTTTCTCATTTCCTTAATTTGAAATATCTTTTCTTGACATGCCTAAATATTCTGAATTTCCCAATTTAGATATGTAACATCTTATGGCCACAGAGTCCTCTTGTTTATGATGGTTCTGCCGTTTTTGTTGTTGTCATTCTAATGAGATTAGAGATGCAATGATGAGTATTTGATAGCTATTTACACCTTGAAGTCTCATAATTCTTGGACTTTATACATGGACAGAATGAGAAATAATTACTAATTGGGTTTGCTAATCAGAATTCCCCAACTGTCTCACATTTCTTACAATATTCAATTTGATTCTTCAAAGCATTCTCTACAAGAACCTAAGCATAATATGACAGTGTCATAATATGACACAGAGTTGCCACCCCTCTTTATTTTAATTAGGGCATGATATTTAACCATCTTATAAATTGTAGAATAATTGAAAACTGCAAAAATCCTAACTATCATCAGGTCCTAAAATGTTACTTCTCTTAAGAGTTGATATTTATTTTTGAATTTGCTTTCAGTTGCTCCTTTTCATCTTTCTGTCAATAACACATTCATTTTTGGCATTTATTATGATCAAGTACATCTATTATCTAAAAAAAACAAACTGCTTGAAGGGTTCGCTTTGCCTTATTTCAACCAGTTCTGCAATTATGCCTAATATATTATTTTGCTTAGGCTTAGAAATTGGCATTAACCTCTAAGTTCTAAATTAAAAATGGTAATCTGTAGTCTCTCTACTTGGACCATGTGTCAATTACAATTACTGGGCATAGCATTCACCTATTTAGTTTATATCTGGTGATTTTCTCTAATGGTCAAAACCTAGTCAGTGGGCTTAATGTAACAATTTATCATAACAATTTTCTTTAATATCAACTTACTGATGTGCATGTCTGATCTATTTAAGCTTCTTTATTGAAGTCTATAGATGTTTCTATTTCTAGATGATATTATACAGATTTCACTGAAACCTGAGTTTGGTCAAAGGAAGAAGAGAAGATTCTTTTCTTGCTGTCATCAGCTTTTTTCATTGTTGGTTGGCTCATTTTTTCTATACTCCTTTTGTAGTTTGAGGAAATTTTTTTTTTCTGGCGTCTGTTTTTGACTATAAGGCTATCTATTCCTTAGTAATGTTTTGATCTCCTTCCTGTGTTCCTTTCCTTCTGCTTTGGTTGTCTTCTCTAGACCACCCCTCCCTCAGCTCATCTGAATTCTGAAAACATATACTTCAAACATTCCATGTTAGCAACTTAAAGCTTCTTAACTGATTACTTTCCCATCCTCCATTGTAGAAGAGCCTCCATTATAGACCCTCTTATGCAGGACCTCTTCTCTACTTCTAAAACAATATTTTTGCACTGATCCTAAGGTAATCATGGTACCTCAGCTGGTTCAGAGGTTGCCCAGGTCCTTGTGGTCTCTGAACTGCCTGAGCTGTCCTAAATCTTGAACATAGGAGTCCTTAACCACTATGGATTTCCTCTTCCTACTATGACCTGAAGTTATCTGGTGATTTCCTTGATTTTATCCCTTCTGTACTCCTCACCAGTTCTACTTAGGGTCATTATTCTCTCCTACAGTGCGAGGGGTTTGGTGGGCTATCCTACTTTGGAGATGTTGTTCCTGACTCCGATGGGAGTCTTGTCTGTCTCCAGTTTATAAGATAGGTGAACTTCCTTCCTCTCATGCCCTTTGAGTCTCAGCAATATATTCTGGCAAATCCTATGCAATATTAACCATCCTTTAAGACTGTATCTTATTAGACTTTCAATGATTACATTTACATTTACCATGTGTAAAATGACACACTTTGAGTAACCTACTTGGAGACTGCAAAGGCTTCAGATTTGTGAGTGGCCCATTTCTATTGTGTAAAGAGTATACACCCTTTTCAGAACTTGAGGGTTCTTTATGGCAGAGGTGTCAATCTCTTTGCCTGTTGGCTACAAACTCCAGCAAAACTCCTGCCTGCCACCTGAAACAGATTAAAATGTAATCGGGAAATGCTTAACAAACAATATAAAAATACAACATACATAATGTTAATTTGTGCTTTTCTAAGTCATTATGTACCCACAGTGACCTGATTTCTATTTGATTTTAACATCACTACCTTCTGCTTTCAGAATCAAATATAAAATACACTCTTTGATCTTAGAATCCCTTTATAACCTCATTTTTCATAGCTTTCTAGTCTTTTTACACTTACTCCCATCCACATATAGTGACACTGTCCCCCTTGCTGTTCCTCAAATAAAACCCTATCTCCTGACTTCCTATCTTCCTGACTTCACATTTGCACTGGCTGTCCCCCATTCCATAAATACCTCCCTCTTCATCTCTACCTCTTTACTTCTCTGCATTCCTTCATGTCTCATCTAAAGTCCCATCATGTACAAGACAGTTTTTCCAGCTCCCCTTAACACTATTGCCTTCCCTCTATTGTCTCCAATTTTTAGTGTATATGTCTTCTATGGTCACAATTGTTTGCATGTTGTCTCCCCTATTAGACTGTGAGCTCCTTGATACCAAGTACCTCCTCCCCAACCCCCTTCTTTGTATCCTTATCAATTACTATAGTACCTGGCCAAAACAGATGCTTACTGAATGCTTAGTGATTTGACTTTAAGGAAGCATTCATTCTGGCCAGTTGAGAAGAGAACAAACTCTGGAAAAATTCAGCCCCGAGAGGGAATTGTCTCTTGTCTCTTCTATAGTGGGAAGGGCAAGGATGAAAGGAAGTTCTTTCTCCACCACTCCCCTCCCCCTATTAGCAATGGTGTCTTACAGTGGGGGAATTTGCCTGCTAGGGGACTCCATGGTCAATAGAGAGCCATCCCAGAGAGTCCATATGTTTACTGAGTTACATAAAGTAACAAGCTCAGGGATCCTGGCACAGATGTTGTACATAAAGGAGGCAGCATCCTGGGGACCCTTTAGAAAATATGGGGAGGGTGGTGTTTAAAATGTAGCTTGCTTTGGTCATATATCTTCCCTGTCTGTCTGCCTTTACATTTGTCAATACTAATTATGAGCCCACTTATCCTACTGATGCTACTTGTATCTGTGGGGGAATAAATACAATGTCTATGGAGGAGATGTTTTGTGTTCTTTCTATAACATTTTAGTAAATGTGTTGTCCTTGAACTCGTATTCTGCAGTTTGCTTGACTAAAAGTAAACCCCTTGGATGTGGCCTTGTTTTAGGAGAGGGGACTCACAGAGGACTTTGAATCTGTGGTAGCTGGCCCCTAGGGAACCCAACCTGAAAGTGTGAAAGGGAGGGAGTGGCTAAAAGGGGGCATTGCAAAGGCACAGATTAATTGTTGGATGAATATTAAAGAAAAAAATATTGTTTGAAAATGATAAATAGTTTAGCATAGCAGACAGAGGGCTGGCCTTGGAATCAAGGAGATCTTGGTTCAAAGTTTACCAGCAGCTTCACCAGGGTCAATTTACTCTCTTAGGCTTCTCACAGACAATTTTTTTAAAGATTACAAGTTACAGGTAAGTATCAAATCTGTGGCAGTGGAGAGAATTAAGACACTGAGAGTTACCATGTTGTTGAAATCACAGTTCCAAATCTGCCCACAAAACAAATAACTGTTTATCAAATACATGACTACATACATGCCCATACCCTCACTATTCAGTGATTTTTTCTAGGTTTATATTAAATGTTGGTATTATTTTACTAAGGGTTTGGTTTGTTCTTGTTGTTCAGCTGTATTCAGCCATGTCTGACTCTCATGACCCCATTTGGGATTTTCTTGACAAAGATCCTGGAGTGGTTTGTCATTTCCTTCTCCAGCTCATTTTACAGATGAAGAAATTGAGACAAACAGTGTTAAGTGACTTGACCAGGGTCACACAGCTAGTAAGTGATTGAGGCCAGATGTAAACTAAGGAAGAGGACTCTTCCTAACTCTAGGCCTGGAAGTCACTGCCATACAACGGTTTAATCCTAATCACCCCAAACAGAGGAGCTGTATAAAAAATCACAAATGTGATATTACTGATCAAAGTATATACAAGCAATTCATAAAAGCCATTCAAATACTGCCCATGGATAGAAATTAAGCCAAAAACCCAGAGTCCGGGAGATACTGAAATGATATATTAAGCTTCCTATTGTGTGAAATCCATTTTACTTCTTTCCACAGGATACAGCTCCCAATCTACTGCTGGTGGAATAGACACAAAGGTGGGTAAACAACTTTGACAAGTAAGCAACCGAATCACAGAATAAAAGGAGAAAGGAGAACAGGGTAGTAAGACTTGAGCTGCTTGGTAGTTTGATAAATTTATCCTAATTCTTGCACTTACCACCTGTAGGATTTTGGGCAAAGCATTAATTTCTCTGGGCTTTGCCTTATTTTGTTGTTGTGGTTGTGGTTGTTTTCATTTGCAAAATGAGGGGGATGGACCAAATGGTTTCTGATGTCCTTCCAAAATCTAGATTTATGATTCCTGAACCAATTTGTAGTTTTTGATACTTTAAAAAAAGAAACCTTTGTATTGTCTATTTCTTGGCTTTAAAGGCTTCCTTGTCTATTGATTAACTTTCACTACCTTGTTCACCTTACTCTTTTTGTTTTGTGATTCAGTCACTTACTTGTCAAAGTTGTTTACCCACCTTTGTGTCTATTCCACCAGCAGCAGATTGGCAGCTGTATCCTGTGCAAAGAAGTAAAATGGATTTCACACAATAGGAAGGTTAATATATCATTTCGCTATCTCCCAAACTCTGGATTTTCAGCTTAATTTCTATCCGTGGGCAGTATTTGAATGGCTTTTATGAATTGCTTGCACATATTTTGATCAGTCATATCACATTTGTGATTTGTTATACAGCTCCTCTGTTTTGGGGTGATTAGGATTAAATCATCATATGGCAGTGACATATAACATGTCAGAATCTAAATCATTGCTTCAAATGGAGGAGGTATGAATTAAAGAGGTGACAGGATCTTTAACAAGACAAATGATACAATTTCACATCTAATTTAATCAGTTCTAGACACTAAAAAAGTTTTGAACTGTATGCTTTAATCTGACTCACCAGAAAATGGAATTGGAAATGTGTACACATATTCCTTTTATGCTAACATGGTTCCTAACTGGGACAATCATTGTATTTAGCTGAATCTCATGGCAATGAGTTCAGGGATATCTTCTAGTAGTGTGTGTATGTGTGTGTGTGTGTGTGTGTGTGTGTGTGTGTGTGTGTGTGTGTGTGTGTGTGTAATTAATCTCTAGCAGTCCTGGAGTTGGGGGCTTTAGAAACAGCAATTTATTTAATTTTATTTAGATAGTGTGAAGGACACTTACTTGCCAATTAATCTAGTGATTTTTATGTCAAAATAAAAGAAACTTGAAGAAAAATGAGAATCATTAAAGTTAAGAGTTGATTATCCTCCAGACGTTATAATAAGGCACTCAGCATGACGAATCATGTGTTAAGCAGAACTCCATGCTAATCAATTGAACAAATCTAATTAGAACATATAGAAAATATATTGGGAAAGGAGTAAAAAAAGAAATCAGAACACTGAAACATGATTTAATAAGTTAAAAGAGAGGAGGAGGAATGATATATTTTAATGTAATGCTAATAGATTCCTAAGTTTATACCTGTTTAGTTCATTTAATGCTACTCAGGAAAGGTTTTTAAAATGAGATTCCACATATGAAAAGAAGAGTCTAGTCTGTTGGATTTCAGGCTGAAGCATTGTACTTTTCTATCTCCACAAGAGTCAATAGAGTCAACAGTCCATAAATTCATGCTTTGAGGAATCAAATCTATCCACTTGAGCATAGAATATCTTTGTTAATAAACAAGGGCACTGAAATCTTGATTGTGCAATTATCTAGACACCTGACCAGATGCCTTAAAACTATAAATACAAAAGGAGATTATTCTCAATGAAAATCCAGGACTGTTTTCAAACAGCCATGCTACACGTTATATTTTGTGAACCAATTGGGAGGCAAAATGTCAAATTTGCACCATCACTTATATAGTTATGAACACCAATGAATGATAATGAACTCATGTTCATAGGAGAAAATATGCTGCATGCTAAAAGTAAAGACTAGAAAATATGTTGCAAAAACCATAAGACAATCACAACTAGCCAAGCTAAAGAAGCTTAATAAAAGATGTAGCCTTGGTTTCCTTGTTAAAAATGAGAAGCCTGAATATACCCTTTCTTGAATGAAATGTTTTTAAAATAGTGAAACAGAATGACCATGTGTAGTAGGAAGGCTGAATTTATGATCTCAAATATAATCATGTATATGTTTGAATGGTCCGAAATCGCAAGGTATGAGAGATTCTCTAAGGAGAAAACAACAAGAAATTTATTTAGGCCCCACCGCAGCAAAAACTTGAACCAGCCTCCCCATTCCAACATCTTGACAAAAAGACTCCAGGCCCAGAAAGCCCATT
>CM053623.1:362390161-362431160 GCA_028646595.1 Phalanger gymnotis
CCTCCCTTCCATCATCCCCCCCTTTTTTTATCTTCTTCCTCCTTCTTTCCTGTGGGGTAAGATACACAACTGAGTATGTATGGTATTCCCTCTTCAGGTCAAATCTGATGAGGGCAAGATTCACTCATTCCCCCTCACCTGCCTTCTCTTCTCTTCCTACAGAACTGCTTTTTCTTGCCACTTTTATGTGAGATAATGTATTTTTTGGTGAACTTTTAAAATGTTATTACTGAAGATATTTTCTGTGTTTAATATCATATAAAAAATCTATATATATAATTTTATATAAGTTAATGAATAAAATAATAATAAAAAGATTTATCATCAGAGACGATCACCTTTATTCCTATTGACTTGGTCTTGAAAGAGTCCTAGAGTTTAGTTAAGGAGTGAGAGAGTAGAGTGGGAAATATATCCCAAGTTGACGTTACATGAAAAAAGGCACTGGTGCAGAAACAAGCATAGTACACACACACAAACACAAACCATACATACATACATACATACATATACATACACATGCACATATATACGTATGTTTGTGTATATATAAAACTAGTTGAAGCAAAGGATTTGTGTTTCTATAGTGTGAGAAGTTTGCATAGGTAAAGTAAGACTCTTTAAAGAGGAAGAAATTCTTACGCTTTGGTTCTTTAAACAGTGACCTTTCCAATATAACTTTACCTTGCATATGTTGCAGTTGATTTGATTATAATTTATTTTACATCAGTTACATTTTGGATTTGTCTTCCTTTGGGGCTTTTGAGAGATGCCCTAATCTCTTGGTCATTATTTGCATAAGAATGCTGGTCTCATTAACAACTTAGACACAAAAATCTTCTTTTAGATATCATCACTTACGCAGTCGGCTAGCCTTGTCTATCTTTGTTGTTGATTCTTATACTCTTAGTTCCAGAGGGTGACCTCATTAATATTCAAGTGATCTCTTCGGCCTGTAGACTCCTATTCTTGGACTGCATGGAGACGTAGCGGTTGAAGCTATAAATACGGATCGACTCTTATAGAGTGAGTACAAAGTGGAAGAGGAGGTAATTGTCTTCTCTCTCTTTTCTCATGGCATAATTAATGGCCAATGGGAAGAATATTTAGAAAAATAGATTTAGGTGTAATGTAAGGAAAACAACAACAGCAATGCGTTATTCTAACAATTAGAGCTGCCTCCAAATGGGGAGCAGGCTGCCTGATGATAGGTTTTCCCTTACTGTACATATACAAGCAAAGTTTATTTGAAGGATGTGGGGACTGCTGCTTAGATGTTAGTTGGAGTACATAGCCTCTGAAGTCTGTTCCAACTCAGACATCCTGAGATTCTGCTTTGTTTTGTTTTATAATAAGCAGAGGTGTTAGAGTCCTTTACCAAACGGAGGAGATGTATATGTTTGAAGTAAAAGAGAATTAGCTGATGAAGGGGGAATGATTGAAAATGCTGAAAGACTGAAATGACTAAGCATGGAGGTAAGATATCCTTCCTGTCTCTGGAAATTTGCAGCTTTTTTAACTCAGGCTGAATTGAACCAAGCTTGACAATTATCTGTAATTTAGTTAAGTCTATCACATATTCACTGAAATGGGATTTAGTATTAAGATTAACTAGGTAAAATGGTTTTTGATATAATCTGTGAGATAATTCACTGAGAAAGCAGTTCTGAGAGATCAGTGATCAACTAAACTAGGCTGATGAATTCTTTTTTTTTTTTTTAGTAATACTTTAAGGCTGAGGCCATGCTTCTACATACAAAGCAACCAGACAAAAACTGAAAAATTAAGTCCAAAATCTAGATGTGTTCTAATTTTTAAGGATTTGACATATAAAGGAAAAAGTATGCTTTTTGTGCATGTGCATACCGGTACACACACACCCACACTCCCATCTCCAATTAGATGTTCAGTATATCAAATAAGTCCTTAAATTTTTATAACTCTTGATACTTACAAAAAATCATCTTATTTCATATTCTTAAACAATTTTGTTTAAATAAAGGTTTTCCTGTATTATTCACACATGCAATCTTTTTTTCCAACTGCTAAATCAAAAGAAATTCCATTATTTATCACATGTCCATGTGGTACATTCTAGTGCTCCCCCACACCCTACATACCCTGGTGGATTGGTATCCCACAAGAAAGCTACCTATTTCTACCTCAGGGTTTAGGGGTAATGCTGAGGGTTTGAATTTCCCCATACTATTGCTCACAAGTGTTTTCTCTATAGACTATCAATTAACCAGACTTAATTAATTTTTAGTAAGTGGCATTTGCTGAGATGATATGGTAAGAGCTATTGGTATAAAAGATGCAAAAGGAAGTTGAAAAGTGAAAATAAAAGCTATGGAAAATAAAGTGAACTGGTAGGAAATTTAGAAATTATCAGGTCCTGCATTCTTACATCTTTGTTATTTTTGTTTTACTTGACTCTTGCTCCAAATTCTCTGAAGTGTTTTTATACATTTTTAATAATCATGCCCTTTCCGAAGTGATATCATTTGCATTTGCCATGCCTGTACTCAACCTGCAGAGCCTTGTCCTCTTTTCATCTTCCCTATTCCCTTTCTTTGAATTGGACATGGATTTTTCTATTAGCAAGTTGACAGATTACATATACAATACAGGGCATCCTAGGCAGCATTGCCTCAATTGTCCCATCGTTTTCATGCCTTTGTTCACTGAGCATCATCTTATATACATAAAATGTGCTCACGTATGTCTGCAGTTGCCTGGCATACCAAATCTTTACATGATCTTGGAAAGAACATTATGGTTTGAACAAGTGCTTTTTATTAATCTAATCTTAATAAATGCATTTTCCTACCACCTTCAAGGATCTTGTATTTTTTTTAGGTTCCGCATTCAGATGTTTTCCACTCTGTTATGGAAGATTGCTTTCCCCTTGTGTATCATGTGTGGTCTAAACTATTAGTGCCAGCCTTTATTATAGCAAACCTGCAAAAATCTCTTATTCTTTGGAGATATCATTGGGTGAACATCAGACAAGATAAGAACAGCCAAAAGGGCTATAAAAGGCACTGATGAAATCATGTAAGCACTAAAATATGTCATTGGCCTGGAGTTTCTAATATCCATACTCTCATCTAAAATAGCATTATTAGCCTTGGTTCTTTCATCACTTTGGTCCCATTAATATCCTTCCTTATTCATTGACAAGAGCAACTAAAGAAATCTTAAAAAGATTTTTGTAGAACTAAGAAAGATGTCCCCTCGTGATCATATTCCTATTGACTTGGGGTGTATGTTGAAGTCTGCTGCAAATGATTGTTTTGTTTTCCTTTGGTACTACTCATGACTCAGGAATATCATAAGCCCAATTTATCTGATGTTTGTTTTTGAAGGAATTCTATAATGGAATCTGCTATTGGCCAATTTTCTTTTGGCGGTAGCTAAGTGCTAGCTTTCCATCTATGCATTTCTTTCCCATGCCACTGTGTTTTTTTTTCCCTGAATCTGTCATTCTCACATGGTCTCTTTCCTCCTATATCACCTTGACAAGATTTAGGTCAATTTTTTTTTGTTCTTCCACATCTGATATGTCTGATCTACTCCAAATTTTATGCCTTTTCCCCTAACTACCTTCTCTGTTAATTTCTTCTATAGATGAGAATACATACTTTGTTTTCTAAAGATTAGGTCTTAATTTTTTTTTCCTTTGAGAGATTTCTTTATATATATGTATATATATATATGTATATATATATATATGACTTAACCTAATGTTATAAAAATCAGACATTGTAGACTTTAATTTATTGAAATCATCAGATGAGGAAATGAGGCCTGTAGAAGTGATGTGGTTTCCCCAAGGTCACCTAATAATCTGTCAGAGCTAAAATCTGAGCATCTCTTCTCCAGTCCAATGTATGTCTCATCACTCTTTGACATCTTGACAGAGCAACATTTCCCTGTTCTTGATCATCTTTTACCTTAGTTTAATTTCTTTCCCTTCTAACAGGAGTTTATATTTTCTTTAGACCTTTCACATGTTCCTTAATTGTGAGACATTATCAGAGAATAATCAGGAAAAAAGATGGTATCTTCTGAATTACACATCATGACATATTCAGAATACAAATTGTTGTCAATTCTATGGGCTCAGCTGTTTTTATTTTCCAAATTTTTAGCATGAATCCAAATAAATACCATTTAATCCTATAGTCTTATATTCTAGTTCTAAAACTCTGGTTTCAAAGGTTATATTTTCTTTGATTCTATCTCTAACCTCTCTTTGGGAGATGAGATATTCACATCGTACAGGCAGTACCCAGTGGAGGACCATGAGGTAAGAAGTATATCCCTTCCCCAATGCTGATAGCATGGGGTAAATCCCTACTTAGCTTATGCTAGTTAGGGCTCTGCCCCTGCTGACTTGGGCTCTGAAAAACTTACAGAACCAAAAGAGGAAAATGGGGAGAGGCCCTAATGAGCAATATGTTCACATAGCTACCCTCTTTCCTTTTAAAAGAACTGTTCAAGAGGAATAGTAGACCCACTCTAGTGATAAGCCTACTGACCAAAACCAGCTACTAGCTAATCAGGTAGTGTTTGCTAATCCTCAAAGCATGAGATGAGAGTAGTGACACTGATTTGAATGGCCAAACAGTTGAAGAATGCGACATTTTGTCAAGGCTGAAAAGGCATTTTGGGCAGCTCCACCACAAAATTGTCAACACCATAATTTTTCTCACTTTCAAAACAATTTTCAGTTGCTATTTTGTGACACAGCCTGTCATATTCCTAAGAGCCATAGGAAGCTGAGCCTAAGTATGAAGAATTACTAAGCTAATGACTGGGAGGGGAGTATAAAGTGGTAGGAGACATTTTCTATCTCTTACCACAGAATAAGGGTCATTTTCTGACTCACTGTTTGTGTATAAATGTCTAACCATCATCCCCTCACCACTGAGGTGACTAGTAAATGGTGTCTGACAGTGTTATGAAAGCCTGAGATCACTGCAGAGGTATCCCATCCTTTTGACTGCTATAATTATGCTCACAGCCAAGACCACACCAACTATAGGTGAATATATGAGATCACCACAATTTTCCTCCTTCTTTTGAATTTATTTGAAGAAAGCAAATATCTGGACTGAGCATTATAGGAATGGCCTTGATTTCCAGCCTAACCCCTGTTGCCTCAAGGCTTCTGGTATGTTAAAATCTAATAAAGAGAATTCATTCCAAAATAATACCTGGCATGTAGATTAACTTTTAGAGTATGAAAAGTACCTTGATATTCATTGCTTCATTACAATCTCCTTATGAGATAAAACAAATATTACCTTGATTTTACAGATGAGAAAATTGAGGCTCAGAGAAGTTATTTGTTTTCCCAGAGTCACACAGTTTATGAGCAACATGACTAACACTGGAACTTAGGCTTTCGTTTTGCCTTCAAGTTCAGTGCTCTTTCTGTTATAAATAATTAAATCAATTCAACTCAAGAAATATTTCTCAGACACCTACTGTGTTCATGGTACTGTGCTAGGGACACAAAAACAAACACTGTTTACTTTAAAGGATCTCATACTATAACATGTGGTGTATGATAAGTACAAAAAAAAAAGAAAATCAACAAAAAAAGCATGTATTCTTATTGCAGGCAAAAATCAAATGAGCTTTTTTGACCTCTTCATCGTGCTGCTGACTCATTGAGCATATAGTGTGCTAAAACATTCAAGTCATTTTCCAAACAAATGCTACCTATTCGTGCCTCTAACATCTCATATTTGTGCAGTTTAATTTTCGTACCCAAGTGCAAAAATTTACCTTTGTCCTTTCTGAATTGCATCTTGTTAGAATCAATTCTAAACTCTGAGTTATTAATATACTTTTGAAGTGTGATTCTGTCATCCAGTGTCTTAGTTATCCTTGGAAGCTTTGTGTTTGTCATCAACAGATTTGAAGAACACACCATCTATGCTTTTTATCTGAGCCATTGATAAAAAATAATAGCACAGGGCCAATGAACGAATGAGAAAGCATTTATTAATGTTCATTATGTACAAAGTTCTATGCTAAACACTGAGGATCATAATATCAATAGCTAGCATTTATGTTAGCAAACCATTGTACCTACATTATCTTAGTTTATCCTCACAATAACCCTGTGAGTGAGGTGTTATTTTACATATGAGGAAACAGAGACACAGATAGTTTAAGTGACTTGCCCACGTGGGTTATACGGATAGTAAATATATAGACTATAACTCCAAACTAGAGCATCTTTTAAGGTTTTCAAATTACTTTACAAATAGGATCTCATTTCAAGCTCACAACTACCCTTGAGGGCAGATGAGACTGTTATTCCCATTTTTTCAGGTTGGAAATTGAAGCAACAGACGTTAAATTACTTACCCAGGGTCACACAGCTAATAAATATCTGGAGCAGGATTTGAACTTAACTTTGTGAATCCAAGACAAATGCTTTATCCTACACCACTTAGTTATCTTGCATATGAACGGAAAATTAACACAGTTCTTAATCTCAAGGAACTTATATCCTAATTGGGGAGTAGGGGGTGAAGTAGAGAGAGGAGGGGAATATATAGGTTTCAACTGAAAGTCAGATGAAAAGTCCCAAAGGCCCTTAGGGTAATGCAGCAAAACAGATGGGGAAACATCTCCTTTAATGTTATTTTCACTGATAAAAGCAGATCAGTTTTTAATGATCTGTTTAACAATGCCAAGGGCTTTGATGGTAAGAACTTAGTTCTCTGTGTTGTTGGTGGCTGTGGCTGCAGCCCCTGCAGAAGGAGTTCCCAGGTTTCTGGTGATGGGTTGGAAGGAATACTGGTGTTCCTTGGGAGTGCTGTCTCTTCTTTGGCTCTTGACTCCTTAGGGAATCACGGGAACAAAGGCGAAAACTAGACATGATGCTCAAGGAAGATTTGTGGAGCTAGAGACTAGGCCTGTTGATCAAAGAGGGTATGACAGAGGGAACATTTAATCTGAGCCTCAAAGAAGTATATTTTGAAAGCTCAATATCTGAAAGGAGGATGTTCCTGGCACATCAGATGGTTTGTGTTATCGTTTGCCTGCTAAAGACTGCGTGTTGAATTTGGGAAATAATTAGTAATCCATTTTTTCCAGAATGTATAAATTGAAAATGAGCAGAGAGAATTATGAAATGCTTACAAAATAATAAAATATTCCATGCTAAGGAAATCATATTTTATCCTATATATAATAGGAAGGAACTAAAGGAATGACACACATATACTTATACCTTAGAAAGATTATTTTACAGCTGTACGAAGGATATATGGGAGAGAATAGGAGGCTTTAGCCAGGAAAACCAGTCCATTCAAGTAGTGAAGGTGAGATATGATTAGCACCTGAAATAGGGATATCACACAGGGTAGTATGATCAGAAATGGAAATTAGAGGGTGGAGTAAGACTTCCTGGCAATGCGAGGAGAGTACTAGATGTGGAGTTAGGAATATCTCCCTTGGAGTAATGCCTTAGATATTTACTATCTGCCTTAGACATAACTAAGCTTGAGCAGGTCACCTGAAATATCTGTGACTCTTTTCCTCACATGTAAAATGTATATGATAATGATAACACCTCACTCATTGGGTTATTGAGGATCAAATAAGACAATGTAAGTGCAGGGTTTTACAAACTTAAAGTGTTACAGAAATGGGATCTTTTCAGTCACAACTTATTTAGGAGCCTTATTTTCTTTTTCTATAAAATGGGAGAGTTAAGATAGCCTCGGAAGAATTTTCTATCTGCAATAGCTTATATTCTATATTTTCCCTAGGCTATAAAATGGTTTACCACACAGAAGCAAAAACAGAATATTTGGCAATAGTATTTTTTGCTCTTTTTTTTGTTGTTCTGAATTTAAAAATCAGCAAACACAATTATTTCAAAATACAAAGAACAGGGAGATTATATAAAAAACTATAAACTTCTATCTTATATATACATATATATATATATACATTCACACACATATATAAATAAATACATTAAATTTTAAGAGGTACTAACAATCGTAATATTTGTTTTTCCTTCTGTATTTCTTTTGTGTGTATTTTTTTTAAAGTTTTTATCAATATTCTTTTTTCTTCATGTCTTTCACTAGCACTAACCCATTTTAGTGAGCTAAGCTACCCTTTTAATAAGTACAGTGAAGCCAAGCAAATCAACATCTTGTCCATTTCCGAGAATGTTTGTCTCAATTATGTGTCTCTAGTCTATCATCACTCTTGTCAAGAAATGTCATTTCAAGTCATGAATGTTTACTGCTTTGGTCAGAGTTCTGAGTTCTTTTTATGTTGGTTTCCTGAGGTCTTTTGAAACTGGTTTTCCTCACATTATTATTGTGGCCATTGTAAATTGTTCTCAAGGTTCTGTTCATTTCATTCTGCAGCTGTTCACACAAGTCTTCCCATATTTCTTTGAATCATTTATATTCACCATTTCTTATGGAATGATAATATTGCACTACATTTATGTATGACAATTTTTCAGCTGTTCCTCATTTATTCTGTTTCCAATTCTTTATTACAACAAAAAGTTCTGCTATAAATATGCTGTACACATTGGTTAGGAAAAAGTATTTTCCCCAAGCTTTAAAAATCTTTTTGAAAATCTTTTAATTGCTCCATTTTACATGTAAGTTATTAGTTTAAGCAAATTACCCTCATTTCTTACTATTTAAAACCTGTTTATGTTCCTTAACTGTGTCTTTTTGCCTGTTTCCCCAGTGCCTAGCCTATTACAGATATCAGGCACCCAATAAACACCTCTTTACTAATTAAGGGAAGGTATGAAAAACTTAATTTACATAAAACCCACATCACATAAGAGAAATCCTATTAAATTCTAAGCTCAGGCATCTTTTTCCTATTTAAAACTTCTTTTAGGATTACCACTTCTTTTAAGGTAGCAATTTGTAGAAATGCAAAATTTTGGGCTATTGACTTTGTTTTTCTTTTCTTTGTTTTTCTTTTTTGGCTGTTAACTTTCAAGGCTTGTGTTTCAACAGAAGTATTTATTAGAAACAAATAACCTTCCCACTGTGACACATATCAAGATCTTATTGAGAATTTCTATGGATACCTATATTCTTGTCTGCAGCTAACCAATTTTGAAAGCTTATGCCCACACTCTTTCTTGAGTTGATAGAATCTATACTAATCATAAGTCATAAAAGATAGTATTTCACAATATTTTGGCTGAATTTTAAGATTCCATTGACCAGTCTTTTCATGGACATTGATATGCTATACAGCTCTTGACTGTGGTTTAGACAACTGTAGATTATCTTGCAGACCAGTCAATATAAGAAAGCACACAAAATAATTTTGTAAACTTCTAAGAACGAATAAACATTTATATGGGTCTCTAATGGAAAGTGTTGTTTTATGGTTGTTCAATAGTTTCAAAGCGCAATTCTTGGCAATTGTTGTTGACAATATTAGTATTAGGTAATGCTATATATCTAAAATATTTCAAATATTTCAAAATAGCAAGTCATGAATAAAAATGACACTTTAAAGACAGATATACCAAATCTCAGTTATTTTTAGATTATAATGATAGGCTCAATTATATTACCTTTAAATATTACATTTTCTTTTTTCCTGATCCTATATATCATTCTCTGAATATATCTGTTCTATAGGGGAAAAAAATCTATACATTATACTAAGTGAATTTTAATTGATAATATATGTGGAAGTCAAGTGTCATTTATCAATTTTAAATGTTTTATAGAAATAATACTCTTGAGTACAAGGTTTAGAGTACACATATAAGAGTTCAGATCCAGACTCCCTGGCTTATTAGACACTACTCTAGCTCCAGATAGCCAAGTCATTTAACTTCTCCTGAGTCTTCCCCATTGGTAAAATGGAAATGATAACATTTGCACTCCCTGTCTCACAGAGTTATTGTAAGGAAATGACTTTGCCAACTATAAAGTACCACTGATCCCATAAAATTGCTCTGTGAAGAACATCATGCAATGTGATTATCCATTGTCATTCTCTGTCCTTTATCATCATTTGCCAAATCTCCAGCCCCTTTCGTGCTCAGAAATTAATAGGTCTTAAAACCTCCCTGCCCTGTGGAGGATATTTACATACTATGAAGACAGAAGAAGAAGGAAGGGGAGAAGGACAAAAAGGACTAGGAGTAGGAAGAACGAAGGAAGATGAAGAGGTAGTGAATAGGTTCTAGTCTTCCTAGCTCTGAGTTTGGCTTATTCTATACTATCTTTTCATGTCTTTTCAGTAGAGGCTAGAGTAAAGCATGTGACTAGGTAAGTATTAGCAATATACGCGAATTATTTTCAGCAGTGGAAACCACCTATATGTAACCTGGGACCCACCCAAGTCAGCTCTGTAAAAGCAATTTTAAGGCTCATGGTTCTATAGGGCAAAAGTGACAAATAGAAACAGAGGCCCTTAAGGTCTACATATTGACTTAGTTTTTCTTTTTTTTTTGAGGGGAGAAGGCAGGGCAATTGGTGTTAAGTGACTTGCCCAAGGTCACACAGCTAGTGTGTCAAATGTCTGAGGCCACGTTTGAACTCAGGTCCTCCTGACTCCAGGGCCAGTGCTCTATTCACTGTGCCGCCTAGCTGCCCCAACTTAGTTTTAAAATGAAATTTTGTCTGTTTTATCGTATTTTTTAATTTATTTGGTTAAATATTTCCCAATTTCATTTTAATAGGGCTCAGGTCACACTCGAGTGTGTTGTGGGCCAGCAGCAGTCTGCATGTTTGACATCTCTGCCTTAAAGGTCTATCTTCTGTTCAAACTAAGAGTTCTGGGTCTCAATTTCCAATGAATTTCACTGGACTAAGCCAGGTAACGCAGAAATTTGATACACAAGACACTTAATTAGTTGGAACAGCAAGATATTATAAGTAACAAGTAAACATCTCTCCCCCTCCCCCAAAATGCCCAGGAGAAAAGCCCAAGGCTCTGTTGATTCTCATGCTGCTACTAAGAGAGGGGTAATTTCTCAGATGACCTATAGTTTTAGGGTTATGTACCACTTAGAACATCTCTCATGGTTCCATTAGCTCTATCTCCCGGCAAACTACTCTGCCTCACTGATGCCAAATGGGCATCTTTGTTCTTCTGAGAGGCCAAAGTCTCCTTTTTCGATGTTTTCTTGCAGAGCAGCTGTTGTCATCTGCCTCTAGGCTGTTTCTCCACTGAGTTCTTACTGCCATCTGATGGAGAGCATCTTCTTCAGTTCTTGGAGTGTCTTCTTGCTTGAAGAGTGTCATTCCACTTTTGAAAGATTATCCATGTCCAGGCCTATTTTAGTTCTTTTAGAAAATGAGTTCATACTCTCATGTGGACAGCTTGTCACAT
This sequence comes from Phalanger gymnotis, assembly GCA_028646595.1. Classification (NCBI taxonomy): domain Eukaryota; kingdom Metazoa; phylum Chordata; class Mammalia; order Diprotodontia; family Phalangeridae; genus Phalanger; species Phalanger gymnotis. Next base: position 362,401,538 of record CM053623.1, read on the forward strand.
AAGCACTTGTCAAAGTGTTTTTAAAAAAATCAACCCACTTCTCCTCGGTGGGAATAGTCTCAGGCCTGCCTCTTAGTTAAGTGAATAAATTACTTTCAGCTGGCATCAAGGTCATGCAAGTTCCCTTAGCACTTCACTTAGCAATGCTGTAGAGACACTATTGAGCTGGTGGCCTTTGTGCTGTATTCCTGCAACTTCAACCAAATTGCTTCCCTTCTTACATGAAACGTTAGAAGATTTAGTTAAGATAAATCACTCACAACCTTAAAAATCTATCTTTGGTGAATTAACAGAATTTAAATATACAATTACTTTGAACAGTCCTCCTGCTGTGATCCTGAGGGCTAATCTCTTATTATCTATCTTTACTCTCCGGACCCTCAAGATTTTTAAGGACTGACTTAAGCATTTCTCTACCACGTTTACAAGATATTGTGGCAAGATGGTGGAGTGAGAGGTTATGTATAGCTTTAGTTTACCTATAACACCTCAAAATAACCTTGAGATGTAGCAAATAAAGTAAAAGAACAAAAGCTAAAATGGAGAAAGGAAGGAAATCTTTATGTAGAAATGTAGAAATCCCCTCAGAAAAGTCAGAGGAGACTAATGGAGTGAGCAAGGAAAGAAAAGTTCTTAATATAGTAAAGAAATATTGAAGGATAAAAGTGTCAGGAGAAACATCCCGATGAAGATAATAATTCTGAAACAACTGTAAAAATTTTGACTTTTTAAAATTAATCATTAATTTTCAAAGATTTTAGCCTGGTATTTAAGGTTGAGGTATAAATGCCAATATGTTCTTTCAAGAAACAAGGTTGGAAATCTCAACCATTTGTGAGAACAAGGAAAACTGTAACAGCCTGCATCAAGATGTTTCATGTTTGTAATTCTACCAAAAGTGAGTACACCAAAAGGTGTATTCCAAGTGCAATCCGATCTCTTTCCTAGAGGAGAAGGGGAAAGGTTGCTCCTCTTGAAGATGGTGACAGGGACAGAAGGGATGCAGGGCTGGTATTCTGGGGGATGCTTCTATTCCTGGATGTTTGACTCAAAGTACTGGCTGGTCTCCATCAATGTTTGGAGCTCGAATATTTAATTAACTTCCTCATTTCATAGATTAGGAAACTGGGGCCCAAAGAGGTAAACTGATTTGCCTGAGATCATAAAAGTACAAGCTGAAGAAGTAGGATCCACACAAAGGTCTTATGATTTCACTCTTTTACTCCATTATACTGTCCTCCAACCTCCATACTCAGTCACAAAGTCTTATTGCCCATTCTTTCAAAAAGCCAGATCTGTCTATCATTTCCTATTTGTATATTCACCCTAATCCAGATCCTCAAGAGCCCAACCCTGGATTACTGCAACAATCTTTCAGCTATTGTCTTGAGCTAAGAGTCTTAGCTAGGATTACTAGGGTTTTTCCCAGGGCACCAGATTCAAACTGTGGAATAGATTTTCTCTGCATGAAGATCATATTATCATAGATAAATAGCCTTGGTGAGACTTGGACTCACAGTTTTGGCATAATTAGTAATCACCTCATTTTACTGCCATTTTAGGGTGTTAAAGAATTTTTTTTCACTGCTCTAGTGATTAAAAATTTCTTTCTTCACAATGGCTTGGTGTATTTTGAAAACTTTGCCTCCTTGATTAGACATTTAATTTTTTTTATCATGTTTCTCATATAAATTTCAATATTTGGCTCCATATAAGAAGAGAGGAGAACAGAAGAAAAAATGATAAATCATTTATTTAAAGAGGAATTTACAAAAAATGCATCATATTTAGTATTTTGCTTTTAGGAGATAAATAAATGAATACATGAATGAATGGAAAACAATATTAAAGCAATCACTTCATCCCAAGGACTGTACAAGGATAAAACTCTTGCTATATAAGACTGCTTCCCCAGAACACACTTTTTTCTGATATATTGTATTTTGGCATCAAAGCATTACTTTTCAATCTTCCTATTATCCAAATAATAAATTACAGAAGCAGAGGGTAGTACTTTGTACCAAATAATGATGCACTCTTCTGGAGTGTTTCTCACAGACAATCTTGAGACTCCTTTGGTGGAGATATTATCTCCTGGTGGGAATCAGTCTTCCTCCTTGTACTTATGCCTCATCCTGAACCAATTAGGTGCTTGCTCTGCTTATCCTTGGCCCCTCAAAGACAGAATCTTAAGCTAAAAGCATTGCTTTTCAAACTCTCAGTCCTGAAGGAAACTAAAAATGTCGTGATTTGGTTCTAAGAGACAAGTCCGATACTCAGCAATACAGAAGACTATTTGTAAGGATCCTGACTTCAACACTACTGTTTTAGAAATGGGGGTACAAGACCAAAAAGTCTACTCCATATTTAATTTTTATTTCCCTTTTAAAAATGACTTTAGCAGAAAAAGCTTCAGAAGGTAACCCAAGATGTGTCTGTGAAGTTGGTGTGTGGTGTGAGAGCACAAATTGCAATAGAGTAATAATAATTAAAAAGAATAAAATAGCTAATATCTATATAGCAAAATACTTTGCATATGTTATTTTATCCTTATAATAACTTTAGGAAGTAAGTACTATTATTGTCCCCATTTTACATATGAGTAAACTGAAGAAGACAGAGGTTAAGTGACTTGTCCAAGGTCACACAACTAGTATTTGAGGATGAATTTGAAATTAGATTTTCTAGAGTCCAGGTCCTATACTCTGCCCATTGCTCTATCCCATTGACTCTGAATAGTACATGGGAACATTCAAGACCTTGAAGCTCTAGAGTTTGTATGAATTAATATTTGTGAAGTATGTGGCTGGCAGCTCCAAGTAGTTTACTAGAATTTGATGTGAGGATAAGTAGATTCAGAGAGAGGTGAGGTTGGGTCTTCTGGGTTGCTTTTTTTTGTATGTAAAATAATATGGTCCAGAAGAAAGAATTCTAGACTAGGAATTAAGAATACCTAAGTTCTCTCTACTACCAATTTATGTGACCTCAAGTAATTCAATTCTTTTGCTTCAGATTCTTTTACAATGAGGGTGTTATGCCATATATATGAACCACAGGTGATCAATCACATAAATACAGATCTTAGATCTAGCACTGAAAAAAAATGATCTCAGAAGCCACCTAGACTAACCTCTTCCCCTCATTTTATAGATGAGGAAACTGAGGGTCAGGAAGGTTAAGTGATATGGAGAATATCATGCAGGTAGCTAGCACCCAGCAAGGAGTTCCTTACATGTTTAATATCTTGTTGATCTGAAGTCATAAACTTTGTACTTTATCATAGCACCGAGATGGTTGTTGTTCAGTCATTCAGTCACATCTAACTCTTCATGACTTCTTTTGGGGTTTTCTTGGCAAAGATATTGGAGTGGTTTGCCATTTTCTTCTCCAGCTCATCTTACAGATGAGCAAACTGAAGCAAACACGGGGAAGTTACTTGCACAGGGTCACACAGCTAATAAGTGTCTGAGGCCAGATTTGAACTCAAGATGATGAGTCTTGCTGACTTCAGTCCTGACACTCTATCCACTGTGCCACCTAGCTGCCGCAGCATAGAAATTATCATGGAGTTAATAAGGCTATGTAAATGTTCTCTCAGGCCCCACCATTCTGGGTGGGGGGGAGGGGACTTTAAATATAATGTAAGGAGATATTATGTATATCAGCTGAGGGCCACCGCAGCTGTATTCAGAATCTTGTCACCAGAAAGTTGGCCACAGAATACAGAATTTTCTGAAATGCTGCAGTTCATTAAGACTATCTAATTAGAAGGTCAATGGTATTTCCATTAGTTCATAATAAAATATCAGTTTCTCAGATTAGCATTCCAAGTGTCTACACAATCTATCCCCCAAACAATTTTTTTTAATCAGACACATTCCTGCCTCCATACCATTGCCTGCACTATTGCCACTGCCTAGAATGCCCTTTCCACCACCCTCTCGGCTAATCAAAATCCTCACTATCTTTTTATAGATGTTGAATGATAGTAATAGAACACTGATTTGGAAACTGCAATAGAGAATGAAGAGTGTGTTGATCCCTCCTTGCCCTGTTTCCTGAGAATTTGAAGATTTAGAGAAAAAAAAAATGACCTCCCAGAGAAGTAGAATCAAACTAGGATTCAATTGGGCCTAGGGGGAGTAAGTTCTGGCAGTAAAGTTGGAAGAGTCTAAGGTAGTTTGAACAGGGCTTCCAAATCAAACAATGGAAATTTGCTGAAGGCTTACAATGCTCCAGGAACTTTGCTAGGTGCTAGGGATACAAAGTTAAAAATTAAACAGTCTCTGACCTCAAGCAGCTTGCATTCCATGGGGGAGACAGTATGTACAATATAGGCACATATAAGTACATACTTAATAGATACAAAAATTCAAGAGCATAGTAGAAACTGCTGGTGGATGTATGCAGAATCTGGGCCAAAAGCTATTTCCAAAGGTCTATTAATTATATTTTGAATTTTTTAACATTTATTTTTAAATGCTACATTCCCACTCCCCCACTCCTCCCACACTATGACGACTACCTTAAAGGACTGATCCAGTGTGGGATATAATTTTTTAAGTGATAAAATTACAAAAAACCCCAAAAAACAAAAAAACAAAGAGCTTGGGAGTTTTAGGAGTGAGTTAGAAAGGGACAAGAACAAAGTAGGAAAACAGAATAGGGTAGGTGGATCATAGGATATTCTATCTAGGTAGGTGTAGTCTGTCTAAGTAGATAGAATAGGATAGAGATATATTACATGTTCCACAGCTTTTTAAATATCCTATATCTGATTCAGAAGACAAAAAAAAATGTATCTATCCATTGGACTCCATTAGAATTCAGATGAAAGCAACGCATGCTAAGCTCTGCTTTTAGTATCTTTGTAGTGTAGGCACATCTGAATTACACATCACTATTATGCAGATATTAGTCTTTATATTTAATGCTGATGCTGTCTTTTGGTTTTGTGGGCAGCTGAAAAGAAGATACATCTAAATCCTCACTTTTAAAATGAGAGGGTTGGGCTTCTTGACTTCCAAGGTCCTTTTCTCCTCAAAATCTCTAATACTGTGATAACTACCATTAGCAACGGCAGTGTTCATCTGACAAAGAGTGACTAGGTCACCTATTGGCCAAGGCTGCTATTATATTTGAGGGCCTCAGAGTAATATCACTCAGGGTAGGTATATTCGTAATGTGGTATTTCAGGAGAGAAAAGTGTGTGAGGAAAGGTCACTATGAAATGATTTATTTAAAATACTAAAAATGATACGAATTGCAGACTTTCCCTCAGACAGCACTCCTGAATATTTTAACATTTAATTGAATTTTAATTTTATCGTGGAAAAGTTGAGAAACTGAGGTAAAAATGGATAGAAAATAAGAAAAAGTCAGGGGGTATTTTTATTAGTGAACATTAATGGTGGCTTTTAACAAAGATAATACAAATATGTCTTTTTCTTTAAAAATGGACTGACGTATCAAAATCCTGATTTTCACAATCCTCCTGTTTCATTTTTCTTGTTCTTTCAGATACCACTACTCTATATTGTATAGTAAAGTATATATGCTGACCTTTTAAAATTAAAAAAAAATCTTTCTCTAGTGCACTGTGAGCTGAGCGCTCCACATTCCTCACCTGACAGACCTTTGTTCTATAAACTTTTCCTGCTTAAGCAGATGCTAATGGGAGGTGATTCCCTAGCTTGAGGGAATAAAATAAATGCTAGGGGAAAAGTCTATTCTCTGTAATCAACTACTATTAACAGCAACTGAAATAGCAAAGGTGAGGGAAGATTTGCTGCCTGATGAGCTGCAGATGCTGAAACAGGCAGGTGTCAGAATGGTGGTGTTAGGTGGTAGTGGGGATGGTAACCTGGAGGCTAATTAGAGAGTATGATTATAATTTCAGGTCACCTGCACTCTTTTCTTCAGTACAATACTTTTAAAATGCACCTCTTCGTGTTATGCCAAAATCATTCTGAAAATCAATTGATCAGTCAAGAAGACTTTATTATATGCCTACTGAGGTTACAAAAGCTAATGAAATAGTTCTTGTCCAGGAGAACACTGTACACAGTTATAGCCTCATTGTGCGATGACTGACTTTGATAGACTTGGCTCTTCTCAGCAATGCAAGGTTCTGAGACAACTCCAAAAGGCTTATGATGGAAGATGCTATCCACATCCAGGGAAAGAGTTACAAAGTCTGAATGCAGGTCAAAGCATACTATTTGCTGTCTTTCTCTTTTGTTTCTTCTTTCTCGTGGTTCATTCCATTGGTTATAATTCTTTGCAACATGACTAATATGAAAATATGTTTAATATGAATGCATACGTAGAGCCTATATCAGATGGCATGCTGTCTTGAGGAAGGGAGAGGAAGAAAGGGGGAGAGAGTGATATGAATTTGGAACTCAAAAATTTGTGGATCTAATGCTATAAACTACAAATAAACAAACTGATTTTTTGAAAAAGAAATAGTCCTCCTTGTCCTTAAAGTGATTTCATTCTGGTGGGGAAGACAACATTCTCATATATGATAAAGCCATCTTTTCAGTAGGGTCCAACTCTATGTGACCCCACTTGGGGTTTTCTTGGTAAAGATACTGACATGGTTTTGCATTTCCTTTTTCAGCTCATTTTACAGATGAGGAACTGAGGCAAACAGGGGTTAGTGGCTTGCCCAGGGTCACAGAGTGATACTCTGATACTAGGACAGAAATCTTTCCTTTCTTTGTAAAGACAAAAATGAGTAGTAAGTGTCTGAGGACACATTTGAACTCATGAAGAGTCTTGCTGACTCTGGTCTCAGTGCGCCACTCATTGTGCCATTCTCATGTATAGGTGTATACAAAACACACACACAAAAAACCAGATAACATTATAGGAGTATGAGTAATTGGTGAGGCATCTACCATATTTCCCATGTATAAGAGGCACCTTAATTTTGGGGCCCAAAATTTGAAAAAAATGTATTACATAAAGTTATTGAACTCAAGTTTTATTCAGCTACTCATAGCTTTCGGGCATCTTTTGGGCAAGCCCGGTGCATGTACACATGCTTAGTCCATTCTGTTTCATGACCCTGAAGCACCAATTATATCCTCCTTTGAAATCAGTAACTTCTTTTTCATCAGCAATTCTTCTTGCCTCATGCTGAACCATCTTTGTGGACACAGGAATTCCAAATGCCCTTTGCTCTTCAATCCATATTTTCGATTCTTTCTCTGAATCAGGACATTTTGCTGACTTGCCTCTCATGGTCTTCTTCTGCTGTGGCAATTTCTATAGGGTTTCTTCTTCCCACAGCCAGTCTCTGATTGTTTTCTCAGTTGCAGGAGGACCAAACTTATGTTCAGCAGCACGATTTCCATTCAGTTTTGCAAACTGGATCACTTTTAACTTGAATTCAACACTGTACTAAGAAAATCTTTTCTGAGCCATTTCTGCGCTGAACGTGGCAAAATGTAACCTAACATACCAGTAACAAATGCGAAACAATGAGCACAAAGACAACAAGTGTGAAAAAGCAGGAAATGCAAGTAAAAAAAAAAAACTACAACCACTGTATAAGATGCACCCAGTTTTTAGACCCCAAATTTTTCAGAAAAGGGTGCGTCTTAAACATGGGGAAATACAGTACATCTTTGGATTTCTGGCTTCTGGTATCGGATGTTTGTACCTAAGAGACAACCTTCCAAGGGCATTTTTATTTAATTTAGATAGCTTAGCCTGTTCGTTACCCTTCCCCTGTCCTGCTCAAATCAGCATCCTCCTATAGCAGCCTACTGAGCTGGAAGGACCAAGTGCCACAGTGACATAGCAAAGCTGTTCGTCATTGTCTATAGCTCTACTCCATGTGATGGCTTGGGCAATGTCCTGACACCATTTAAACACCAGCTTCCTTCTACTATTCAGCTCATCCTGATCCCTTTATTAGCCACTCCACAGAAACAAGTGGGATGTATTTATTCTCTCTGCAGTCTTAGTACTTCTGGGAAGTGGGTGGTCAGGCTGGGGTTTAGCAAAATATTCCCATGGTATTGGATCAGTCTTGAATATTGACAGTAGTTTTAGTCTAGTGGATATTTTAGAAAAAAAAATCTGGATCCTGCCCTAAAAGACAGTGCAAGAATGTCATTCTCTTTCTTTTCTTTTTCTTTTTTTTTTTTTTTGGTAGGCAAAACTCCAACAGAAATCTATGAAGACTAAAGTACATTCACAGCTAATGAGAGTATTATATGCATAAGAACCAAAGAACAAGGCTCATCAACATATTTACAGAGTCTAAAAAAGAACCAAGGATGTATTTTTTTTTCCTCATTGGGAAGTCCACAAGCATTCTTTGTTCAAGCTATATAATGCCAACTACCTTTCCTGTTTCCTGAATGTAAGCTTCTCAGTGGTGATCGAAGTGGAACAGTTGGAAATATTTTTTTTCCAAAATATTTATTTTGTTGATCGGTATTATTAGATGTTTGGGGATCTCTCCCTACACACATTCTACTTGTATTATACTATATTTTTGTAGGATGCTACATTGATAGAAATAAACACAATTTAAAATAATAAACCTTAGAGCTGGAAGTGACTTTGAGAACTGAGTTATTCACATTCTCCCCTTTTAGGCAGGCAAGATATCTCTTCCATTTTATAGAGAGGCAACTGAGACCCTGAGAGGTTAAGCATAGTGACTTTCACATAAGCTAGAACATGCCAAGTATGTGAATGCCTCCTTTTGTTTTTCCCCTTAAGCTAAATGTTACTGATGCCTTGCATTTATATACAAGTGTCACTTCTGGATACTACCTCGCAACAAAGCAAAACAGAAACAAATGACAGTGATATGTAGGACAATGTAACCATCATTTCCCTATTAATTCCCTGCCTCTCCTGTGAAGAGGGAGAGATATGTCATGTTATTTGTTTTCTAGGATTTGGAACTCAGATGTTTAAAATAATGAATGTTAATTTTTTACATGTATTTTGGAAAAAATAAAACATTTAATACAATTTTAAAAAATAAGGAAAGACAATAAATTTAGAAGAGAGAAGAAGCTCTGTTTGAGAGGGCATGATAGTTTTGTGTGAAAATCCCACGGTTCTTGGAAATATTCTATATTGGTGGCAAGTTTGTGTGTCTGTGGGGGAGGGGACAGAGAGGGATGTAGACTGTCTGATTTTCCTTGGGTCTCCTCCCCAGTTTGTTTTAGGACAACTTCGGCTGATTTCCTCAGCTGGCTCCTTAGATTTCCAGTCTATTGCTAAGCAGAACAGTGCCATAGAATGGGGAGGGCACTGAGAAAGTCACAAGCTCCTAGGGATCATAGACTTTGTCCTGGAAGATGCCTTGGAGACTATTGGATCCAGCTTCCTCATTCTATAAATGAGGAAATTGAGACTTAGGGAGAGTAAAACATTTGCCAAACATCAAACAGATAGTAACTTTGCCTACAAAGCTGGTGTTCTTTCTACAACATGCAGAGAAGGAGGAATTTATCCCTATTGTTTGGATTTATAAGGGGTAAATTTAGGCTTGATATCTGGAAAAAGTGATGCTAAAAGTTAGAGTTGTTCAAAAATGTAATGGAAGAGGTTATGAGTTCTCCTTTATAGGCCTTTAACCATAGATAGGATGATCACTTGTCGGGTGTATTATAGTGAGGATCCCTTTGGAGATGAGTTGGACTTCACATGGTAGCTGAACTATTTTCCAATTTGCAAATCCTATGATTCTGTGTCTGTTGCATGTTCTGGTCTTGACACTGCCTTAGACTTGACCACGGTCACAAATTAGGTTATTAGTGGTGTCAAACTCAAATAGAAAGGGATCCCAGCCAGCCACAGATTGACTTAAAAGAGACCAATTAATATTATCTGTGTTCTATTGTATTTTTATTTATTTTGTTCAATGTCTCCCAATTACAATCTAATCTGTTTCGGGCCATACTCCAAGGTTTGCCTGGATATGAGAGGCTTGTTCCAAGTTAGACACCTGTGGAGTAGATGATCTTTAGACAGATTCTAGTTGTGAGTCTCTGATACTAGGACTGAAATCTTTCCTTTCTCTGCAAAGACAAAAAATGAAACATTCTCTATTCATCTTTAAGTTCAATTCAATGACATTTACTTATCTTTTTTTCCCCTAAATTAGCCTTTTCTCAAAACTTCTCTACTTTAATCAAGAGAACTACCCACCTTGTTCATAACCTTGGAGTCACTGGTGGATCATCTCCTCCTCTCCTACTTCCACTTCACCATTCAATCATTCTTATTAATTCTACGTCCACAACATCTCCCATAGCAATTCCTTTCTCTTTGCTTCTATGACCCCTATGCTAATTCAGGTCTTTTTCACTGTTTCTTTGTATTATTGCAACAACCTCTTAGTTGTATCTCCAGATTTTTTCTCTTTCCTTTACATGTTGTTATTGGTTCAGTCACTTGACAGTCATATCTGACTCTCTGACCCTACTGGGGGTTTTCTTCCCAATGATACTGGAGCGGTTTGCCATTTCCTTCTCCAGCTCATTTTATAGGTGAGGAAACTGAGGCAAACAAAGTTAAGTGACTTGCCCAGGGTTACATAACTAGTAAGTGTCTGAGGCCAGATTTGAACTCTGGAGAGAGGAGTCCTCCTGACTCCAGGCCCGGCCTTTTATCCACTGGGCCATTTAGCTGCCCTAAAAATACAGTGTTAAAATTATCTTCCTGATTATGTTTCTCTCCTATTCAAAAATCTTGACTATATCCAATTTTCCTAACGTAACTTTATTATGCTGAATTCTGGTAAAAGACACTGAAATACACAGCAACATTTCCTCCTCACTCTGAGATATGACCTAAGTAAGATGATTTTTCTGTGGCTTTGAATGATACATACAGCCTTATTTCTTCTGAGACATGCACAAATCCCTGAGCCTTGGTGTTGTGTTGGCTTTTGTCTAGCTATTCTCTAGAGGAAAGCTTTCTCACTTCCCTTACCACCAGTTGTGCATCTTTAGTGCTTCCTTACAGCTATGGCTGACTCGTCTCCTGTTTCCTGAAGCCAGCTGAGTTGCCAAATCATCTGATCAATCAATCAGGAGGTGTTATCTCCCTGATCCCCGAAGCTGAAAGCCTTCTCTCTTCCATCATTTTTCCTATAAAATTTCATTTCAGTCACCCTCTACATTGTATTCTACTTCTCTTTGTCCCTGTTGTGTCCTCACTAATAGGCTGAAAACTCCCTGAAAATAGTGGCAGTGTCTTTGTTTCATCTTTCTATCCCCACCATCTAACAGTGCCTTGCATATGTCTTATTTGTTTCTCTCCATCTTATTTTCAACATTCTTAACACTTTGTGTTTCTTTATTTATTTCTGGCAAAGCTGAAAGTGTACCTGAGTTATGGGGCAAGGCTATGCTAACTTAATACATCTGAGCTGATTTATCTCCTGTCCTTTAGTAATGCTTATGTAATGCCTGCTTTGCACTGAGCCATCTATCTCAATTTCTCTGACCTTCTTTTTGGCTTTCATCAGAAATCAAAGGTACCATATTCTTTTCTTGCATAGAAAGTATCTAATTATGAGAAAGGCACAAGCTTTGGTTCATCTCTTAAAGCTGACATCAGTTATTGTTTTCTCTGTGAATTAAAAATAACCATATCCTCTGAATTCCCTTCTTTCATAAATGCTAGGAAGGTTATGCTCTTCAAGTGGAAAAGTGGGCTCAAGAACTTGTTTTCTATAAGTTCTTTTATACTATTGATGGAGAACCGCTTACAAAGCCCGTGTCTACTGGAAGAGATGCAATTGACTAAGTATCTGCTTAGATTTACCTTTCTTTGCATTTATTTACCTTCTTTGTTTACTTGAGACATTGATTCAGTTATAAAATGCCAGTAAGATTGTAATTCTACGTTAAAATGGAATAACCTGGAGTTAAGTATAATTGTATCACATTCTGCATCCTCAAAGACCACAATATGAATTAAATTGAATGAATTAAAAGCAGGCGCTAACTCTGTTCAACAGAGCAACAGTTTTACTATGATAGCCTGCCAACCTGGCAAACTGGAAAATGGTAGGAAATCAAGTTATTTGTCCAAATTTAAATCTTCTTTCCCTGCAGCATTAGGCCTTCCATGATAGCCTTCGAAGTCCTTCTAAGTTCCTTGCACAAGTCCTTTCCCTCAATCTCATGTGATCCTCACAACAACACTGTGAGATAGTTGTTTCTATTATCCTCATTTTATAGATAAGGAAACTGAAACTGAGAGAGGTTAAGTGACTTGCCCAAGGTCACACAACTAGTACATTTCTGAGGATTTAAACTCGGGTCTTCCTCACTTCATGTCTAGTGCTTCATCTACTGCACCAATATGCCTTATTTTTTATACTTATTTTCTTTTAAAGTTATTTTATATATTTAGTTGGCTAGCTTCAGAGCTTTTAAGTACTATGGAACCTATTTTTCAAAGAATTGTAGAAATAGAATTTTAAAAATTTTTGTCTACATGAACAATTTTTTAGTTCAAACCAGAATTTGAAGCATTGAAATATAAATTGGGATTTCTAGGTCAATTTCTTTAATCACTTAGTTTAACCCATGCTAGTGATTTTCTGCTTTTAAGATTACCTGAAAATAATAATAGGCCAGGTGACATCAGACTAGAAGACAAATCTGGAAGTCATGAAAATCTGAGTTCAAGTCCTGTCTGACACATATTAGGCATGCTATCATGTATAAGCCACTTAACCTCAGTGCCTAGGGTGACCTTTTTTTTTTAACCAGTTTGTTTTCCTTTTAAATTTATTGATTTTTAGTTTACAACATTCAGTTCCACAAGTTTTTGAGTTCCAGATTTCTCCCCCTCCATCTCCTCCTCCCTTCTCACCCAAGATGACATGTAATCCAATATAGTTTCTACATATACCTTCACATTAAACATATTTTCACAATAGACAAGTTATAAAGAAGAATTATAACCAATGGAATGAACCACGAGAAAGAAGAAACAATCAAATAAATAAAAATAAAAGAGAGAACAAATAGTTTGCTTCAATCTGCATTTAGGCTGTGATTCTTTCTCTGGATATGGATGTGAACCTTTTGGAGTTGCCTTAGTTGTCTTAGAACCTTGCAATGCTGAGTGGAACCAAGTCTATCAGTTAGTCATCACAGATATACTGTGTCTGTAATTGTGTACAGTGTTCTCCTGCTTCTGCTCCCCTCACTCAGCATCAGTTCATAGAAAGCTTTCCAGATTATTATGAAGTCTGTTTGCTCCTCATCAAGGTGACCTTCTAAGACCATAAATTGTACGTGAATTTCCAGTCTGCATCAGGAGACAGTTTTCATTATGCTGAGATTCTTAAGCCAATGAAATAACAAAGTGTGACCTATGATGATGATGATGATGATGATGATGATGATGATGATGATGATGATAACGAAAATAACTCATGCTTGTATAGTTTTCAGTTGACAGAAGACTCTCCCCACAGCAATTGTGTGAGTTGCTAGTACTATTTCTCCCCTTTTATAGATGAGAATAGCAAAACTTTATTGTAGAAGTTTATATGCCTTGCCTATGATTATGTCAGATATCTCCTGATTCCAAGTGCAATGCTCTTTGTGTTACACTAAGATGGTTAAAAATTTTAAAAAAAGACTTTAAAATAAATATTATTCAATTTAAGTGTTTGTTAAGTACTTACTATGTGCATTGTGCTAAGTGCTGGCGATACGAGTAAGAAAAAGGAATAGTCCATGCCTTCAAGGAGATTACAATGGGGAAGGCAATACACAAAAGGAAGCTGAAAAAGATAGGAAAATATGAAGAGGAGGGTGTTATCATAGTTATCTGGCACTGTGGGGCATGGTATTCTGCAGAATTGAAGACAAGTAGAGCTGCTATTGGGAAATGGAGTTACCTGAAAGGTGAATCCTCTATATAAAGGAAGGCTTTGGGAGAAGTATAATAGTAACTCCAAAATGGGAGCACCATATTGAAATTATTGAAGTCATAAACATCCTAGCTCCGTAGTTTAAAGCCAACTTCATTTTACAGTGTCCTAGTTTGGTAGGCAAAACAGTATTGAATATATGCCCCCTATTTCTTAGTGAGTTTCTCTGCTCACACTGTGTAACAACGTTACTTGCAGCTACTGCAGCTATGTAAGGCCAATAACACCAGCACATAGGAGGGCTGCTCTCACAGGTCCTTTAATCTGCTTTTCTAACGAAAGCAGCTTTAAAGGGTTAACAACCTTACTTTAATTAAACATACATATACCATTCACTTAGTTCTGGAGGAAAAGCCAGCATCCTCAACTTTGGAGCAAATACAAACAGAAATTACAAACGGACCAACAGACAGGCTTTTATCTGTCTGACCAAATCACAATACATAAATAGTTACCAGAGAGAAGCATCAACAACATCTGGGTTTTCAAAGTGAGGGGTGGGGTGCTGCTTCAAAGGTACCCCGAGTCTTGTCACCAACACTCTTTCAATGAGTGTGCCCCCAAAGGCAAAACACTAACCTCTGAGTTTATATATACTTCTTCAGGGTCAAAGGGCATCACAACCCTGCGCCTCAAACCCACATGACTTAGGCCTTCCCTTGACGTAAGCAGGTCATCAAAGACTCCAGATTCAATCAAAGATTCCTTAGCACTAAAAAGAACTCCAAAGCAACAAAAAGTCTACTTTGCTTGCCATTACATTTGAAAGGCAAAACTCATCAAAGGTACTTATTGCTTCAGCATTCCAAAAGACAAAACAGTAAAAAAAAAAAAAGTCCCACACTAATTACAATAACACACTGGCATTTAATTTGCAACTCTGTGAGTTTTCACAATAGTTCGATTGGCAATATTTTCAGTCTATGTCACTTGAGCTTGGGCCAATATGGCTTTGTTTTGGCTGCATTCAAAAAAGTAGTTTGTATAAGTAGCTTGTCTTTGCTGACAACAAATCTCATGGGAATGTTTGTACTTTTCTTAAAGTACTTACTTGGCTTACTGAATCTCATTTACCATTATGAGTGTTACAATAATACAGAGGATGCTACAATACAAACAGTAATGTAAGCTATGGTGTTGAGTACATCTTTGGCATGGCATATTTTAGGAGAAATCTAGTTAAGTTAAAGATGATGAAATGCTAACTTTACTCTAAAATTGTAAGATTTGAGAGATGAAAAAGAACTACTCATGAAGGAAACCAACATGTACTAAGCTCCTACTATGTGCCAGGCATTGCACTAATTTAATAATATTACCTCATTTGATCCTCACAATAATCTTAAGAGGTAGGTGTTATTTTTGTCCCCATTTTAGAGTTGAGGAAACTGAGGTAGACAGATTAAGTGACTTGCCCAGGGTCACTATCTCATACGTGTCTGAGGCTAGATTCCTGACTCCAGGTCCAGGATTCTATCCTTAATGCCACCTCCCTGCCTCTACCCAGAGCTTGAATTATGTGTACAAAATCTCCATCAAGTGATCATCTGGTTTCTGCTTAAACACCTGAAGTTGATAGTGAAATCATTACTAGATGAAGACATTCATTGCCCTTTTAGGCTTATCTAACTGTTTTAAAGATTTGCCTTATATTATGCCAAAATCTACTTCCCAGGAACTGTTATTTCTAGTCATGACTTTTGGTTCAAGTGGAAAAACAATTAACCCTTCAAATATGTGAAGATTATTTTTGTGTCTTTCCTAAAGCCTCTGTTTTCCAAGCTAGCCTCTGCCAGTGTCTCTCACCACTATACATTTTACATAATTTTGACTTTTCTCACCCAAAGACTAGGCTGGATCTTCCTGAACATGCTCAGTTTTCTAGATCCTTTCAAAAATGTGATTTTTTTTTGGCATGACCAGGTCCAAGTACAATTGGACTATCACTTCTCCCTTTTTGGACACTCCTACTCAAGATCTTTTGAATTATTGAAAATTGAAAATTATTCTTTTGAATGCTATTTCACAACTGTGTCTCATATTGAAATTGGAATTCACTAAAGCCCCCAGTTTTGCCTTCCCACCCCCAGGACACTCATGTAGACATATCCTTTCTTTTGTGCAATTGATTCCTTTTGTTTCTTTACGCAATTGAATTTTTGTACCCCACTTTAGGACTATACAGCTCTATATTAAATGTTACCTTCAACCTTTTGTTTTGGCCTAGCGAGGTCATTTTGGAATAAAGAGCACCCCACATCCATCTATCTATCCATCTATCTATCTATCTATCTATCTATCTATCTATCTATCTATCTACCTATCCCTCTATTTATCTATGTATCTATCTATACATATATATATGAAAATATGGGATGCAATATATGTATGTGTGTGTTTTTGTGTCGAAGGAAGGAGTAAAATAGTTTACCTTTGTTTTCTTAGTATGAGTGTTAGACTAGATTCCAAAGGATAAATGCATACATATTCACATTCTAGGACAAATAGCCAAATCTTTATTTCTCCTTTTCCTGGCCACCTAATGAAATTATTCCTTAGTTAACTCAAGATTAGGAAGAACAATGCGATGAAAAACATGTTGGACTAGAAGCAAGACCTAGCTTCTAGTTCCAGCTCTGCTAATTAATAGTTTCAAGCCAATTATTTAACTTCTGTGTTCCTCCATTTTCTTATCTTTAAATTAAAACAATACCTGCTGTGCATAGAATTTTTTAAAAGGCTTGAATGTAGATGAAATGCACAGAAAAATGCTTTGAAATCTATACAGGGCAATACAAGTATTATTAGTCTATCATAGAGACGAGAAGCAAACTATGCTGGGATTTACAGAGGCTCAAGGTACTTATACCTCTCTTTTCTCTTTATCTGGCTCATCACTTTAGGACTGGCTGACTTCTTGACAAGGGAAGTTTGCTCCCCAATTTTCATGTTCTTTGCCGGTAGCAACAATGTTGCTAGCAGCTACTGTGGCTATGTAAGGGCAACAACAACTAGCATACCGATGGCTGCCGAAACAGGTTCTTTGATCTGCTTTTCTAAGGAAAGCAACTTTAAGGGGTTAGCAATCTCAGTTTAATTAAACATACATATATCATTCACTTAGCTCAGGGGAAAATATCAGTCCCCTGAACTTCAAGGCAAATACAAACAGAAATTACAAACATCAACAGACAGACCTGGTCTGATTCAAATCACAATTCACAGTTACCAGAGAAGGACCAACATCTGTCTGGGTTACAAAGATGGGGGCGGGGTTCAACGGCTTGCCCAGAGTCTCCTCACTCATGTACTTTCAATGAGTGTACCCCTAAAAGTCAAACGCCAATCTCAGATCTTATATACCCATCTCAGGGCCCTGGGGCACTTGAGGCTCACCATTTAGAGTATGAGACACCAGTGTAGGAAAGCTCCAACCACCAGTACCACATCATAAACAATTCAATGACCCTACATTCCAAGACAAAAAGATCCCATGGTACCTGCCCTGTTCAACCAAGGAACAGTGAAAAGTCCCATTTTGCTTGCCATTACACTGGCTTGGACAATTCTACTTTTGGCCTCTTATCTAGGGTCAGCCAAAACATGTGAGAGTAAAAAAAAAATACCTAAAATACTAATAGGAATCCAACACAGAACAGATCCTCTATTCTCACAGAAGGTAATTCTAAGCACAAAAGAATGATACCTTGAATTACAGAATGGTTAGAACAGAATTCAATAATTTATCATTATTGTGACAATTACTTGGGAACCACTGTATGCAAGCCTCATTGGGATATACAATAGTTTTTGACAGATGCTCATTGGCTATTTCACATTTCACTTTTACTGGGGATTAACTGCCTAAAATTTGACTTCTCCTTTCTAATGGCTTCTTTCTCTTCCAAACTGACTCTTCTCTTGGTGCCCACCCACTCTTCCTCTTGTTCAGGTACACTCTCCTTGTGGTGGCAGAACTGCCTGATATAGGTGCTGCTCCTTGCTGTAAGTTGCTACTCTTCCATTGGAAGACACTGCATCGGCCTTCATAGTAGGGAAGTCCACCATAGCGATGATGGGCATGAGATCCTAAACCAAAGGAAAGAAGACCCAAAAGGGAGATGGCACCATCTCAAATAAAAGCTTGCCTAGGCAGGACAGATGATCACAGCTCTCGGCTGGTGGGAAGGAGAGAAAACATCTCAAAGAGATTTTTCACGGTCAGAAAGATGAGGATTGACCATGAATTTTTGACTGAGCAGTCAGTCATGGAGATTCAACCCAGTGATGTCACACGTGGTTGGGGTCTGTCTCCCCAAATTCCCTGTGATTAGCAGGAATAGTGGTTGAGCATGTTCCCAGTGGCAGAGGGAGAGGGCACCCAAAGATCACCTGCCATTTTCATCTAAGTATAAAAATATTTAGATACAATGGTAAGACTACATCCTTCAAAAAGAAATGCCACTTGATAGTGGTAGCAAAAGTCAAGGGAAAAGATGAAAATGATGGGACCATGAGCATAATAAATATTCATTGGATACAATGAGGAATTCCTTAAATAAAGGAGGAAAAAAAGGTGACAGAACCATGAAGCTGATTAAAAAGCAAAGTGTCACAAAGATTAATTTCATTCACCCCCTGAGGTTATGGATAGGAATCAAAGACTTGAAAGTCATACGAAAGTGTCACTTTTACACTGTAGCTTTTGGTTCTCAGAAACTGAGGGTTAGTAAATGTTGCCTTGTACTATTCAGGAAGGCACGCAGATATTTAGCTTTAGTTTTAGAAGACCAAGATCCACCACTTTATTGATATAAATGGTTTGTTTGAAACTGTGTTACTTTTGTGGGCTTGCCAGAGTGCACGTCTACTGCATCTTGATTAAGGAGATTTTATTTATATGGACACTATTAAAAATCAATGACATGCAGCAACTTGCTTTTTAATATACTTTTTGCTTTTGATTGAATTTTGCTCAGCATGGAGATGGATGGTGATTATCTTACTGGCTTACCTTTTTTTTCAGGAATACTATTTCCATTTATAAACCCTAAGCTGGTCTTTACTTATCCTCTCTGTCCTCAAGCTTTCCATGCCTTAAGAGAACTGTATATCATAGGATATAAGTTGACCTTTTAAGGTTAAAAAAGAGATTCTTTAGTCAGTGATGCTAGCAGCCAGGATTGTACTCTTCTGCTACTGCTGTTGCTGTTAATGAATGTAGATTTCCATAATTTTTGCTATTATAGGACAAAACTAGAATTTAATAATAATAAAAATATTATATGAAATGTTGTCACCACCGGATTCTGAGGTCCTTGAGGTCAGGGACGGTTTTTGCCTTTCTTTGCATCCTCAGTACTTAGCATAATGTCTGGCACATAGTAGGTGCTTAGTAAATGCTTGTTAACTCAACTTGACTTTATGTAAAGGGTTGCTGGGCCCAGAATCTGGCTAAAGGTTATGTAAATGAGACTGAAATTAAACCTAATAATGATCCATATAAAACCACAACATAACCTATGTGCAGAAGTAGCCCACTCAGAGCTGGTTTATAAATGTGATCCTGATAAAACTAGAAGGTCTTTGGTGCGATGCAATGTAAAGAGCCCTAAATTCAAAGTCAAATGTCCTGAGTTCTAATCCCAGCTTACTAACCATTTGACTTTGAGAAAGTCACTTCATTTCTCTAGGCAGGTTTCTTCATCTTTAAAGTGACGGGGAGGGTAGATTACATTGATTCTAAGGTTCTCTCTAGCTCTAGAATAGGGATTCTTAACCTAGCATCTGTAAATTGGAGGAACAAATTGATAACTGTATATAAATGTAATTGGTTAACTTTATAATGTTTTATATTTTATGCATTTAAAAATATTATTCTTAGAACAGGGTCATCAGATGCATCAGATTATCAAAGGAGTTAATCACACAAAAAGGTTAAGGCCCCTGTTCTAGAACTGTGATACAGTGTCTGACACAGAGGTGGTTGTTGTTTGTCCTTTGTTCTCAAGGAGAACCATGACATTAGGGAGGTGATATCGTGACATGCAAGTGAATTGGACTTAGGCGAGGGGAGGCTGTGCAAAGTCGCCAGCCTCACTTTCTGCTCTGCTGCCATCTGTGTCCAGTGAGATACAGATCAGGATGAGTGGAGATCACCTGAAACATGGTAAGGCCTCGATAAATGCATATTGTTTGACTGATAGACAACAGTAATATGAGGAAATAGTTCAAAAGAAAATTCATATGTGCTGACTGGAGAGAGGGAATTTCTAGTTTTTTTCCCAAATTTCAACAAAAAGGGTACACTGCAACTAATGGGATAAAATCTCTTTTAATAATAATAGCTCTCAATTTTGTGGCTTTGGGCTTTATAAAATACATTCCACACCACCCTGTGAGCTAGAAAGAGTAAGTATAAATATCCTCTTCTTTTAGGTAGAGGAAGTGAATTTTAAAGTATTGAAGTGACTTGCCTTCAGCCACATATATAGAAAATGTTAGAGTTGGGGTTCAAACTCAAATCTCCTGACTCTAAGCCCAGCAGTCTTTCTATCAGAATTGGAACTAGAAAAAAATTTCACCTAGGAGAAAGGCAACTTTGGAGTGGGAGAAGAAGACTGTAGAACAAAACTGAAAAGAGACCACGAGATATGGAAGGAGAGGTCTTTGGGGTCTTTAAGGGATGGGGTACCAACTACGACGTTGATATCTTGGGAAAAGCTGTCACCATTTATACTAGTGATGGCTTTGGCTCTAAATACACCATCCTACTTTCTCATAAAGTGTAATATATATATAAGGCAGTATTGTCAGAACAGAGAGGTAATGATCTTTATAGAGTCTAGAAAAAGAATATGTTTTTTTTTTTGTTGTTCTAGTACTATTAAAGAAAGGCCCTGTAAAAGGCAGGCAAAATTATACTGGTTATTAGGAAGGTATATTCTATAAAGGAACAGTCATAATTCTCTACACTCCATCACTACCTAGATGAAATACTCCTTGAGACTAAACTAATCTCTTCACTCTGAGTATCACCAGGGAAACATCTAGGTATTCAATTAGCTTTTCAACTATGTTAATACTAGAAAAAGGAATATTTTGGTTGGTAGAAAGATGGATCCCCTATTTTAATAACAATGGCTTCTGTTTATATGGTACTTGGTGGTTCACAAAAGACTTTAGTCACAATACCCCATGAGACTGTTGGTTCATGTTTTATTTTTATTTATATTTATTTATTTTTATATTTATATTTATTTTTATATTTATATTTATTTATATTTAAGGGCCAAAGTTAGGACTGGAACCCAAGTCTAATAAATCCAAATTCAGTATTGAGAACTTGATATTTAGATTTACCAGTCTTTTATGATCTTGAGTACAGTGAATCAGTTACCTCATATTGTGATACCTTGAAGTTAAGCAATATAATTGAACCCTTGAACCTGCAGAGCTGAGCATCAGAATTAGGATCCAAAGTACCTCCCTCTAGAAAGCTGCTGTTACGGTGATGTCCTCCTTAAGTCACTAGTCAGTAGGCCTTGTTCTTTTTTGCGCTTAAAAAAACATGAACTGAAATATAGAAATGTTTAGACCAAACTGTATTCTCAATTGACTTGTACCTATATGATATATTCTTTCCAGGACACAGTTATTTCTAAAATTAATAATAATGATAATACCCAAGTCTTCTATAAGACATTTTCTTAAGCTATCCTTTTCCTATAGGTTTCTTAACACACACACATACATATTATTTTTCTTTCTCCATAAACTGTCCTTTGTCCCTTACTGTCAAACAATCATGGGCTACAGTAACTGAAAATATTGACTCATGGACAGAGCTAATTAGTGTCAGGAACCTAGTAAACCTCCCAATGTGAGAGCCATAATTGTAAATACAAGACGCTTCAAACCGCTGCTTCTCATTTGTGAGCTATCATAACGAGCACCATCTGCCAAAGGGGAGAATAAAGAATGTTAGGAGCAGTTGGTTGGGATGATGAGCTGCTACTTGTGGCAGAATATTCTGGTTCTTTGTTTCAAGAAAATGCGTTTGATTTGCCAATGAGATTTTATGCTTTCTTTTAAATTTGTTCACAAGGAATTTATACAGCAAATAAACAGCAAGCATTGACATTAACGTATCCAAAGCTGATTCTCCCAGATTCCTCTTTATGTATTTTTTGGCTATCTTTCTCTTCTCCCTATTTTCCTTCAGATCAATTGCCTAGTCTGATCAAATTCATAAACTTACCTACCTGTATTAGTCAGGTCTTAAAATTTTCACATTGAGTTGATTTAAGTAAAATACTTACTGATAGCATGCATTCTATACCTGGAATTCTCACTTATACAAACAGATATACATAATATATCCTGCATCACTGTCATCCATGTATCTCAGACCTGACCTGGCTTTTGAAAATTAACTGGCTGAGAACAGGTAATGGAGTCAAGATGGTAGAGTGAATGGTCACAATTGCCAAACTTCCCCCACCATCTGCTCTAAAGATGATCACAGAAAATGCTAAATCAAATTCTGAGAGGAAAATCTAACCAAAAGTAACAGTGAATCATTTATTTTTTCCAGCCCAGTGCAACTGAGGAAGATAGAGAGGTCTGTGGACACTGGGATGGGGACTGGCTGGGAGAGTGACTCACAAGACTTGGTGAAAATAGCACAGGCTTTGGGCCTTGAGGACGCAGCACTAATGGGGACAGCAGATGCACTGAAAGTACAGGGGTGGTAAGGGTACTGAATATATGGTCAGGAAGAAGTCTTAGGTGACCCCTGTGCTAGCATTGGGCACATAATCTGATACCATTTGGAAGGTCCACAGCCTATTACCCAGTTCTCGGTAGCAGTTCTAGGGCAGAAAGAAGCAGCTGCAGTTGTGAGGGAGAAGAGGCCCTACCTAGGTAAGGACCAGAGTGCAGGCCAGTAGGGAAGTGATTAGATCTCTCCTCGTTCAAACTACCTTGGAAGTACTAAAAACCAACAGACTCTCAGATCAAGCTACAGAAATTCAGGTCAGCCATCACCTCTCTGCCCTCCCTCCACTGCTACCAGAAGTGAGTAGAGCCCAACTCTAATAAAGTCCAAAGTCAAGAAATTGGTTGGAAAAATGAACAAACACACAAATAAAAAGAGCCTGACCATAAAAAGCTTCAATGGTGGTAGGGAAACTCAAGATAACAAATTCAGAAGAAGACAACAACTTGAAAATATCTTCAGGAAATATGCAGATTGGGTGCAAGCCCAACAAGAATTCCTAGAAGAGCTAAGTAAAAAGAAAAATGAGCAAAAAAACCAAGATTTCAAAAATTAAATAAGAGAAGTAGAGGGAAATACGAACAGTCTCATAAGAAAAACAACTGACCTGAAAAAAACAGATTGAAAAGAAATAATTTAAGAATTATTTTACTACCTGAAATCCACGATAAAAAAAGCAGAGCCTAGGCATCACTTTTCAAGAAATTGCAGAGGGAAACTACCTACATATCATAAAACTAGGGGTCAAAGTAAAAACTGAAAGACTATGTCAGTCACCTCCTGAAATACATTGTAACCAAAATCCAGAGCACTCAGGCCAAAGCTTAAATGTTGCAAAAAGCCAAAAAGAAGGATTTCAAATACCATTGAGACAGGATCCCACAAAATTTAGTAGCCATCAATATGAAGGAAAAGAGATCTTGTAATCTGACTTTCTGGAAGGCAAAGTGGCTAGGATTACAACCAAAGATACCTACCCAGCAAAACTGAGTATAATCCTACAAGGGAAAAGAAAAATTGACATTTAATGAAATAGGGGATTTTCAAGCATTCTAATGAAAAAAATTAGGCATGGATAGAAATTTTGATATTCAAACACAAGACTCTAAAGTTAAACACAAGTGAGAAATCATAAAGAGTTTTACAATTTGTTTACATTCTCATACAGAAAGACAATACAAGGTAACCCCTAAAAACATTGTCATTATCAAGGCAGTTAGAAGTTGCCAGGGGGACATGAGTATAAGTCGATAATGTTAGAATGATCTCAAAAGAGGAATGGAAGATTAAGAAAGAGAGATGCACTAGGAGAAGGGGGGAAGGAAAAGGATAAATGGGAAGAACTATGTCACATAAAAGGCTAATAAGGCAGTTTTTACTCTTGAGAATAAATGAGAGGGTGAGGAAGCAATGATTGAACCTATCATCTGAACTGCTTCAAAGATGGAAGAACACATATACAAACAGAGTTGGGCATATAAATTTATCTTACTCATCAGGGAAGTAGGAAGGTAAAAGGCTAAGAGAAAATAGAGGTGATAATGAAGGTAGATTAAAGAAAGCAGTTGTCAGAAGCAAAACAGACTTTTGCAGAGGCAATAAGATAAAAAAGAAGGATAAGTAGAAAAGAAGAGGAAGGGGAAAAATACAGTTACCAATCATAGTTCTAAATGCAAATGGTATAAATTCACCCATAAAACAGAAGCAGATAGCAGAATGGATTGAAATCCAGAGTCCAAAGATAGGTTGTTTTTACAAGAGACATGCTTAAAACATTAAGACACATATAGAGTTAAAAATAAGGGACTGGAATAAACTCTATCATGTTTCACCTGATGCAAAAAAAGCCAAGGGTAGCAATCATGATCTCAGACAAAGGAAAAACAAAAACCAATCTAATTAAGAGATATTCAGAGAAATTATATTTTACTAAAATAGACCACAGACAATGAATTAATATTAATACTGAATATATACGTACCAAAAGACATAACATTCAAATTCCTGAAAAAAAAATTTAAATGAGTTACAAGAAAAAAGAGATTTCAAGACTATACTGGTGGAAGAACCTCAATTTACACCTCTTAGACCTAGATAAACCTAAAGCTAAAATAAACAAGAAGAAACTTGGGGAGAAAAATAGAATTTAAGAAAAAAATAAATATAATAGATTTCTAGAGATTCCTAAATGGCAATAGAAAGGAGTATGTTTTTTTCTTTGTTGTCCATGGCACATAAAAATGTCCTAAACAAATACAGAAAAGTAGAATTATTAAATATACCCTTTGAGCCAATAATACAATATAGCCTTTTGACTTAGTACAAGTTTTACAAAACAAATCCTTTTATTAAGGGGATTTGTACTGAAAAGTGTGGATTCAGTCAAAGGGCCACACTTGAGGACCTAGAGGGTCATATGTAACCTTGAGGCCACAGGTTCCTCACCCCTGAAACCTAAAGAATTAGTAAGTCAAAGAACAAATCATAGAAACAATCAATAATTTCATTAAAAGGAAGGCCACAATGAGACAACATACCACAATTTGTAAACATGGCCAAACCAGTACTTAGAAGGCAAATTATATCTCTAAATGCTTATATCAACAAAAAGGAGAAAGAACAGATCAATACATTTGATCATGCAATTAAAAATATAGAAAAAGAACAAATTAAAAATCCTCAATTAAACACTAAAATAGAATTACTAAAATTCAAAGGAGAGATTTATAAAATTGAAAGTAAAAACACAATTGAACTAATAAATTAAACTAGGAGCTGGTTTTATGAAAACAACCAAAAAAAAAAAACCAACTGGCTAATTTGATTTAAAAAAATGAATGAAGGAAACCAAATTACCAGTTAACTAATTTGAAAAGGGCAAATGCACAACTAATGAAGATGAAATCAAACATAAGATGATTAGGGTAGATAAAGATAAACACAGGAGTTAGTAGAATTTCTTTGTTAGGGTACCATATCCATAACTGAACTATTTTGTTAGCCTCCTAATGGTCTTTCCTCTTCTTTTCTTCTCTCAATCTATTTTTCAAAGTTTTATTGATGTCTTTTCATTTTTAAACTATACACATTACCTAATACAAGCTCATATATAATACATATTGTGTATATATGTATATATACACACACGTGTATATATATAGGTATATGTATGTATATTTATGTATGTGTGTATATATACAAGTGTATGAGTGTTACGTATGTATATATACACATATATGTGTGTGCATATATACATATATATATATATATCCATACATCACTAAACAATGGTGAGTACCTTATATAAGGCCTATTCAATGCATTTGTAAGGAATTTGATGGTTTGTACCTGTGATTATCATCTGTCAAAACATGTTTATGGAGCATCTAAGCATAATATAATTTACCTATTTGTTCAATTGATGTAAATTTTATTGTTGTCTTATCAGAAATCACATTTTCAACTCCTTTTTCAGATTTACCTAAAGCATAAAAGACTTTGTCAAATTCCCAAATTATCACTCTTTAGCTGCTTAAAATGTGTCTTTTTTAATACAGCAAATTATTGGTATTCTAAGTTTCCTCCCATTCTCTTTCATTTCATTGGAGAACTTGTTATATATTTTTTAACATTTTTGTTTTCTTCTAATAAACACACATATACACATGTATGTATGCATAATTTTTTTTAATTAAACCTGTGATTTCATCATCATTCGGAGTTCTCTGCAAAAGATTTCCTTTACCAAGGCAGGCAAGCAGAAGCTATACAATCACTACTCTTAGCTGTCTGGGCATTAAGAGGCTAAATAACTTGTCTGGTGACATATAGCCATTATGGGGCAGAGATGAGACTTGCCACCAGGTTTTCCTGACTCCAAGACCATTGCTCTGTTACATCTTTTTGCATCTCATATTCATATATGTTTAATAACTGCTTTCTGAATCACAATTTCCTTAGAGTATGGATCATTTAGCATTACGGGGCTATTCCTCAGGGAACTATCTACCTACCTGGGCTGAGGCAGATGCTACTTAGAGATGTATGTGTGCATGTATATATACACACATATATAACATATACATAAAACATGTGTTTATATGTGTTGCATGTGGTCCCATTCATGTACGTATATATGCATATGTCTATGCCTGCACAGAAATGCATGACGTTTTTTTTTCTTTTGCTTTTATAGTCTAAACCCAACCTTCTCCCCTCAACAACAGGGTGCCCACAGAACATGGACGTATTCTATAACGTAAATCCAGGGCACGGTATCCTCTTCTCTTTTTTTTTTCCCTCATCATTTTACTACTTCTGGTGTCATGAAATCCTTCCACCAGATCTCAGTCATCCTGTTCAGCCCTATGTCTCCTTAGGTTCCCAACCACTTCCTCCTCTTTGCTAAGATATTTGACACTTTCTTGTGGAGGCTGATGTGCAACGTATAATCCTTTCCCTACTCCCACTCAGACCACTCCTACTAGAGATTATCTCACAACCCTCTTGTTTTCCTTTGTTGCTAGATCATTTTCCTGTTTCTGGCTGTGCCTAGGTTCTGCTCATCCCTGTGTCCTGCCAAACAATGTCGTATTCTCTCTACCACTTCAAAGGTAAGGGGAAAAACTGAAATCTTCTCAAGTCTTAAAGAAACCTTTACCTGAGTCCTCCCTTCCCAGATCCTATTCTCTCCTTTCTGTTTCTGAGAGGAATTCCTCACGGTTTTTTCCACACACACCCCCCACACACACCTCCCCCCCCCCCCCCGCCAGTTGCATATCTAGCTTTGATCTTGAGGTCTAAAAGAATTTTAACTGCAAATTACCAGTGAGTGGTAATATTGGGCAGATAGGAGCCAGAATGGACAGAACCGGGCTTAGAGTCAAGAAGACAGGAGTTCAGAGTCAGCCTCAGACATTTCCCCGAGTAAGTCACTTAACCCAGTTTGCCTCAGTTGCTCATCTATACAATGACTTGGAGAAGGAAATGGCACGCCACTCCAGTGTTTTTGCCAAGAAACCCCCAATGGGGTCCCAAAGAGTTGGACAGGACTGAAATGACTAACGATAAAAATAGCTGAATATATGAACCAATGACTGAAAGGAGGATTGATAAGTAACTTTTAGTCAGAGCCAAAGATTACAGAGAGTTTGAATGCTGAGTGATTTCGAGTTTACCAGAAACACTTTCACTGTTTCACTTTCTTATTTCAGGGCCATGTCCTGATAGATCTGACTGCTGACTGAAGGACATCTGTTACAAGCTTTCAGAAAGAATATTCCTTTCTCTTGATTATCTGAAAAATGGAGATACATTCCTCAAATCTAGGTCCGTTTTTAATAGGGAGAATGGGCTTCAGCTTAAGCACAAAAGACCAACCACAGTAGAAAGAAAGACATGATGCTCTTTATAGGTCAATACAAAATTATCTTTGCCTGCTCTACTTGTTACAAGTGAGATTTTCAGGGCTTTATTATTTTTGCTAGTAGTATTCAATATTATAATGGGCCTGCAGGTTGTGTTCTGGTAGAAAGACCACTGGATTTGGAATCAGGAGACCTGGATTTGAATTGTAGATCCCCTGTTTATTTATTAACTGTGAAAACATGGCCATGATTGGACTAGTCAGTGTCTTTTCATAGTTCTTTTCACACCTCTCAATTCTATGATCTTATTTTTCTCCTCCTCACCCCAAAAAAGTATGACCTTAAAATTGTATCCATCTATTTACTGCATTAGGCCAGAAGTTCCCAAATTTATTTGGCCTACTACCCCCTTAAAAATACTCAGCACCCCACCCCCAGAAATCTACTTTCTTTAACACTTTTAACTTTTTTAAAATTTACATCATTTCATAAAATATCTAACATATGTTTTATACACACACATATATATACATATATATATTTATGTTATATATATAATCTTAAATTTAATAATTTATTGTAAATTTGTGGGTGTTTTCTTGCATTGAAATTTTGTTGATGTGATATTGTGTCATGTAAACATATAGTATCTTATTATAAAGAAGTCATTACATATACACATTCCTGTCACTGCATGCTGTACTTCCCAACAATGTGCTCACATTCACTTGCCAACACTTGCTTGTTAAGACCTGTTGGTGGACTTGACCACTGATTGGTTATAACTTGCATTTTGTGTGTTTATTTGGAAAATAATGTAATCACTACGACTTTAACTCTGTTTACAACAGATGAAATATGTATGAATGGGTTTCAAAATTTTCATATCTTCTTTCTTTACATTATTTTCATTCGATACCTCCCAATTGCACCTGAGGCTAGTACCACTCTCCTGGATCATTCCGGTACTCCCCACAAGGTGGTATGGCCCACTTTGGGAGCCTCTTCATTAGCTATTAAAAATTCCTCAAGAATAACTGTATAATACTATTTCATTTCAAAGTACCTATCATATCTAATATTTAGTCCTTTATAGTTTTATATTTTAATGACTAAACAGATATATCTAATTTTCTAGCCTATCTATTCCATTTTAGATTATTCACTTAAATTGAGCATTAGGATTTGTATAAAACTAGTCCATCATTTCGAGTTCCCATTTGTAAAGTGATTATTATCACATTGCTCCTTATGTTATCACATTTGATCTCTCATCCATTTCCTTGTGCCCTTATAACTAATGTTAATTATCCTAGTTATTGGTCCTATCTGTGAATCAAAGGGGTGAACCCCTGAGCACTGACATAAGCACATCTGACAGGTCACAAATAATATGGGGTAGGGGTAGAATGAGAAACTCTATCACAGATGTGGCTCTTTTGTGAGAAATGACACCTCTGTTCTATTCAACCATTTTAGAAATGAT
This sequence comes from Phalanger gymnotis, assembly GCA_028646595.1. NCBI lineage: Eukaryota > Metazoa > Chordata > Mammalia > Diprotodontia > Phalangeridae > Phalanger > Phalanger gymnotis. The sequence goes on from CM053623.1 coordinate 362,431,111, forward strand.
TGCTATAGGTCCTTTTAAGAAAGAAGAATCACATTAAGAATGTTAGAGTC
>CM053623.1:362431660-362463956 GCA_028646595.1 Phalanger gymnotis
TCACAAATGAATTGAAGATGTTATTTGTTAATATTCCAATTAAATAAAATGTTGTTGAAAATTTCATTCATTGCATTTCTTGAAAATATGCATTTTTTGCCTATGTGTCCAGACTTTAGGAACACCCTGTATAGAAGGTATATATAGCAGAAGTTATATATTGGCTATTAGGCCAGTGCTAAAGCTTACTAAATTAGGATAACAGCTGAGAGGAAACACATGATATTTGTCTCTGGGCAAATGGTAAGGGTTACCAGGTCAAGTCCAAGTAGGAATAAAAAAAAGACAGCTGCCAAGCAACCGGAGAGTTCTTAAACTATGTCAAGTTTCCTTACCAAGTCAGGAATGACTAGACCAAGAAAAAGAATTAGGATAAGATTCCAATAATAAGGAAGGGATAGGAAGGATATTAAGTAATTTGTCGATGAATTTAGACATACTCTTTCCCCTTCTGAGTCCTGCCTCAGATTGGCTGGTTCCTCGATTTTAAGGAGGATGACTGGGCCTAATTGCTGTCCTGGTTGTACTTCTGATTATCTTCTAGGTCTTTCTCTTCAGTTCTCCTGCTGGGTTCCTATTTCTCCTCTCCTTTTCACCTTCTTTTTTATGTGTTATCTCTCTCATTAGAATGTAAGCTCCTTGAGAGCAGGTACAGTATTTCTTGTAGTTGTATTCTCATTACTTACTTAGCCGAGCGCATGTCTCATAGTAAGTACTTATTAAATGCTTCTTGACTTATTGACTTGACTTTGATATTACTGAACTTTACTGATTCAGAAGTACTTTGCTCAAAGTCTAATTATCTCTATCCCTGTAGCATACAATTGTGGCTATTTAGAAGGAGAAAATGCTGAGGATCTTAAAGTGAATAGAGAGTGTATTTGCATACAAGCAGACCCTGGCCAAATACATTGTGGAACAATCAGGGTAACTGACGGCTATATATTTTATGATTACAGTAACTTTATATGAACTGGAAACTATAGTTTGTACAGTATATTTTTAGGAATTGCCATTGTTTTATTATTCTTTTTTAAACTTTTTTTGGCAAAATGGAAGAATTGGGCATATTGTTTTCTGCTTTGAAGCTTTGATATGGAAGGTGATTTGGGCCAGGGATGTGGGTTTTTTGTTTTGTTTTTTGTTTGTTTGTTTGTTATGGGCTTCTCATGAACATACTTTCCCACTACAAACTGTATCCTTCAAAAGAAACCTCAGATTTCTCTTTATGATTTCTTCTCAATGCTAATGCTATTGTTCTACAAACTGGTTTTGCTGTCAAAGAAAGAAAAGAATGGGAACATAAACAAAATTAAAATTTTCTAAAGTGGTTTCAAATGAGAGAAAAAAGGAAAACTCTCTGCCCTACTTTCCCAGGCTTAAGAGAAAAGTAACCTAGAAAATGGCTGGTCTATGACATTTCTAATAGTCCACAAATAATGCATCATCAAAAAAAAAAAAAGAATACCTTGAGTGACATGCACAATTTCATTTACAGGTAAGCAATAAATTTTGGCCAGCATCCTCAAATGCCCATTTGAACTGCTTTAAATGCTCTTGACTAAAGCCCAACTTCATTATAGTCTCCCCACTTCCCTACATATATTTAGATGGTGGAATAATCTAAATCCTTTATAAAGTATGAGGACATTAGAAAGATATTTACAATTTAAAATTTGCTGGTGATTATCACAAAGTTGCCCTTGGGTCATAACTTTTTAAAAGAACCTTAAAAATCATGCCCCTAAGATTCCAGTTGCTTTTTGTAACTTGTAAGATGCTATAACAGTTTAATAGAGTAACCTGAAATCCATTCAGATTATTTCTAAGGTCAAGTTTTGTTCATGAGCGGGAGTATACATTTTCTAGAACCAAACTTTGAAATATTTTTCTCTTCTCATTTAAAAAAAAATTATGAAGTACTTTGCTTTTGACACCGTCTTATAAATTACAAAAAACAACAATAACAACAGCAAAAACCTTATTCTGAATGTCACTGTTGCCAAGGACATTTAAGATGCTTAACTTTCATATACTTTTTGACCTGGATATTCCTTCCAGGAGTAGTTTGGTCTCTGCACCAAGGACCTCTTTGCGGTGTCACTTTTCAGAAGCAGCAGACCAAGGGCTTCTTAGGAAAACAATGGGAGAAAAGGAGGATGCACATCGTTCACACTAATGGGGTCTAGAAAGAAGCATTGATAATGCAAGATCAATGGATGATACCCAAGCAGTGTATAGCTGACTTTTAAATGGAGGCATTGATATCCAGAGTGATAGAGGGGGAAACCATCCTGGAATAGGAAGAAAAAGTAAACAAAACCAAACCAAACCAAAACAAAACAGGTTTGTTTGTTTGTTTTTTTTTGGTTGTTGTTGAGGCTTAGACACTAATTACATGAATTAAGATAAACCTCTTTATTTCTTTAATAGTCACTTCCCTCATCTACAAATTAGACAAAATGATAATGGGGAAATGATTTTTTTTTCACATTCATAAAGAGGCAGCTAGGTGGCACAGTCGATGGAATGCCAGGCCTGGAATCAGGAATTTTGATCCTCCTGAGTTCAAATATGGCCTTAGACACTTACTAGCTATGTGACTCTGGGCAAGTCACTTAATCCTGTTTGTTTCTTTCCTCATTTGTAAAATGAGCTGAAGAAGGAAATGGCAAAGCACTCCAGTATTTTTGCCAAGAAAATCCTAAATGGAGTCATGAAAAGTCAGACACAACTGAAAATGACTGCAATTATTCATGAGATGATGAGAGGTAGACAAAGACCAAACTTAGAGAGCATCTAGTCTGATTCGTACTCCTCTCTTTCTTCTGGGTAGGAAATCAGAGCCTTTCAGAGAAGACTTGCCTAGCATAGAGGCTAGAGGCACCATTCAAACAAGATCCCTGAACTGTTTACCTGTACTGTGCCATGAGCTTGACCTGTAGTTCGCCTAGGTTCACATTTGGATGGTGTATGACTGCTCAGAAGGAGAAATGAGCTCTGAGCTTTCAGTCATTGGCTCATTATGCCTTCCCCAGCTACTTCAGGGAAAATTCTAATCGGGCTGTAGTCCATAATTCCCCCCAAAAGAACCCCCTCCAGCTTCTATATGGTCTACTAGACACAGGCAAATCAAAATTTAAAAAAGCACTTAGTACATACCTGCTATGAGCCAGTCACAATGCTAAGTACTACAGTTACAGAGAAAGGCAAAATACAATACCTGTTCTCAAGGAGCTCACAGTCCAGTGGAGAAGACAACATGAAAACAATTATGTTCAAACAAAACATATACAGGACAAATTGGAGAAATTCAGCAGAGGTAAGGCACCAGCATTAAGGAGAATTTGGAAAGACTTTTTTTTGAATGAAAAAGCATGCATGTTTTTATATATCAAGTACTGTGAGAAGCAAGATTAGTTGTCCTTTCAAATCTTCATCCTTTCTTCAGATAGGATCAGAATCAACAAAGACTGACAACGTGGCTGCAGGTAGATCTCTGCCCATTCAGAGACTGCTGACAGTAATCTAACTGCCTGCTTGTTTTTTGTACCTTCTAAGCACTTACAAGGGATATGGCATCTAAATTGTGATTTGAAGGGTGGGTAAAATTGCAATCAGTGGAGCTGAAGAGGAGTGAAGAGAAGAAATATTCTAGGAACAGGGGACTTCTGGGGAATGTTGGGGAAAATTAAGTTATGATTTTGGCAAAAGTCAGAAGGAGTATTAGTTTATGCTAGAAGGCTATATTGGGCTGAAGTCATAGAGGGCTTTCATTGCCAGGCAATGGAATGAATACAGCTTGTTCACAGCACATGAAGAGACAGTTGGAATCAGGAGTGGTCCTTCACATGCTTTAGAAAGGTAGGAAGCAGATCTCACAAAAGGGGGATACTTTGCCATGTCCACTGGCAACTGGGGAGGTGTCAGTATTTTTTGGGTCAATGTTTCAACAATCTGGCTAGCAGCTTCTGTAGGGGCGTAAGATCCGCCAACAGCCAGCATCCGGAAAGCTGCCAACATGCTGCAAAAGCACAGGTTCTTTTGATCTGCTTAACTAAGGAAAGCTACATGAAGGGGTTGACAAGCTTACTTTCATTCAGCATACAAATATCATTCACTTAGTTCAGGGGAAGAGACCAGCATACTGAACTTCAGAGCAAATTACAAACAAATTACAAACTCAACAGACAGACCAAATACAGATTCATAGTTACCAACATCTAGATTCAGCCCGGGAGCTCATGAAAGGGGCTGGCCCAGAGTCAGGCATGCCACCAATGCTGTGGGTAAGAGCTCCAAAGAAGAGAAAGTCAACACCTGGTTTTATATCTTTTTCAGCATCAGGGGTAAGTCACACATGAGACTCACCCACGTGACCTAAAATCGTCACAAAGAGGCAACTTAAACCCACCTGGTCTAAGAGCCTCTGCTGTCTCAAACCTATCACTCAAACTCATGTGTAAAACTAGGCCCTCCCCTGAGTTAGCCGCACCTTGGGCCCCGCCTTAGTTACCAATCCACACCCACATTGGTTTTACACCTAATAGGGGTTTGGGCCTGGGGCTTAGCACCTAGTAAGGCTCAATGAAATACAATGAATTACTCAAAGGGAACAAAAGCCAAACTCTTCAAGGGTTTTGCTTACCAACACAGTCAATGGGAGATTTCAAGGTAAAATTCTGTAAGATGGTAATAAAAACCAGAAATAATTCCATCCAAGCCAGGCTTTCACCAACACATATCCGTTTTCCTGCTGAAAAAGGCATGAAATAGTCGCTCTTCTTAAAATTGCCACTTTCATCCAGGAAGTGACCTGGGTCAAACTGCTCTGGATTGGGAAACTCTTCATCACCAAAGAGAACAGAAGATAGTACTGGTATCATGGTGGTACCCTTGGGGATAAGATATTGTCTTAAATTGAACATCTTGTGTCACTGCATGGGGCAGGTTGGTGGGAAAAAGGTCAATGTAGCACTGTATCTCATGTATCACAGCATGGGTGTAAGGCATCTTATTCCTGTCCTCCATGCAAGGGACTTCGATTTCAGCCAATCACACAATCAATTTCTTCATTAATTCTTCCTATTATCTCAGGATATTTCAAGAGAATCAGGAGTCCACATCTCAGGGTGGTGCTTGTCTCTGTTCTTGCACTAAATAGATCAGCTGCAGTACAGACCAAGTTTTCAACAGGTGGATGTTGCTTTTCCTGCTCCATTTTCATCAGGAAATAGTCAACGATGTGCCGAGGATCACTGAGGTCCAGTGTCCTTTGGTGTTCCTTCACTTCTACCAAAATAAATTCATGGAGTAAATGAAATAATTTAATTGATCTGTGAAGAGATTCAGGGAGATAATGTACTAGAGATGGAAAAGAATTGTAGACCTGAATCCATGGGAAACTTACAATCTTGGTGTTTTCTTCTAAAATGTTCACTAAATATAGAAATTTCTGGTCTTTATATGCAAAAATGTTTCTGGAAAATGATAGAGTAGATTACATTGCAAGGAGCACACCCAAGGATGAACATGGGGTCACATGGCAATCTTTTTTTTTTTTTTAACTCCTCCACAAGGTACCTGGCCTCTTCGGACTCGTTCTTCAATGCTCCTCTTCCCCATCCCAAAATTCCTCAGGGTCATGAGGGAGAAGAGACACATTTGTTTCCATCTCTCTCCATTGCTTACACCAAGTCCTAATCCGTTGCTAGCCAGTTCTAAAATTGGTATATGTCCTCTGTCAGCAAACTTGTCCCTGTGATCAATCAGAGCTTCTTTCACTGCCTGCAGCCCATGTAACACAACAATATGCTCAGCACCCAATTGCAGAGTAAACACTGGGCCATATTCTTTTGCTAGCTTGCAAAGAGATTCTGGCATATTTTTAAGGTCTAGCTGCAGTATATTGCCAATAGTGGGAAGAGGAATAGGACCAGGTGGAAGCTTCCCTCTTCCAAAGCCCTGCTCTGTTGTCTTTGGTGTTTGTGGGTTGAGAAGTCTGGTAACTGCCGCAGCTCAATGATTCAGGGCCCTATGGCCTGTTCCGCCTGGCTCCCAGGCTGGCTGGTCCTGGCACAGCCCATGCTTGGTTCTGCCCTGCTCTGTTCCCAGCTCCATGGGATAGACCTTACCCAGCGACCATCCAGGCTGTCCTGGGCTGGAGCCCTGCTTCCCTCTGCTATTTCATAGGTTCTGCAGCTTTAGAATTTGTTCAGAGACGTTTTTTTTATTTTGGGGGGCAGGGCAATTGGGGTTAAGTGACTTGCCCAAGGTCACACAGCTAGTACATGTGTCAAGTGTCTGAGGCCAAATTTGAACTCAGGTCCTCCTGACTCCAGGGCCAGTGTTCTACTCACTGCGCCACCTAGCTGCCATTTTTTATAGGTGTTTGGAGGGACCTGGGGGAAAGCTCACTCAAGTCCTTGCTTTCCGAAAGCTGCCATCTTGGCTCCATACCCTCTGGAAAAACTTTTTATACAAAGTGGGACTATGTTTCAACAACATAGTACAGGTTTATCCTCAGACATCTTCTAGATACATTTGTCATACATTTTACCATGCCTTCTCTCTCTCTCCCTTCGTCTTTTCTTTTTTGTTTCCTTCCTTCCTTATGTACCCCATTTGCCACATATTTAAAATTAAGGGATTGGACTAGACGGTCTCCAAGATCCCTTCTAGTTCCAAATTTATTATCTTAGATCTCTTCTTTTCACACCACTAAAAGCTGACCTTCTCTTTAAAATACCTCATCTCTTGGCACTTTCTCCAGAGTCGGTTGCTACTTTGTTCATACTCTGTGAACCAAAGGCGCCAGAAGGAAGAGTTCTCATACTCTCTGTTGCCCATTGTAATTTTCAGACCTTCTTCTCATAGTCTTCTCTCACAGTAGCCTCTGGCCACTTTTGGATGCCCCTGGCATCCCAATTTCTCAACCTTCTCCCTTGCCATGTCCTCTCTGTCTGATTATCTGAACTGTGGTCATATCTTGGATTCCCCTTGAGGCTTCTCCATTTCTTCTTCCATATATCCAGCTCAACTGAGTTGTTCTCAATTGCCAGAATTCCTAGTTAAAACTTTAGGGCTCAGTCAATTCACACTTACCATTTCAGAAGCTAACATGTCCAATGCCATGTGTATTCATTTGATCAGATTTTACTATAAAAACCCTAGTACCTGACTGTAAGAATAGGCTCAAGATTATCATAATCCACAAAGTAGATATTATACTCTTGCATAATAAAAAGTTGCCTTTTCTTTGGACAAAATATCCTGTAACACCGTAAACAAATTATATTAGCAGACATCCCTTTTTCCTCTGATATGCTCTCTCTCTTAACCTGTCATTGCAATCCCTGGTTTCTTTTGAGAGTCAGCTCAAACCAAAAGCCTTTCATGATCCCCCTCACCCACAAATGTCTTCAACCTGAAAGCTACCTTGTATTCATCATGTGGATATTTTACATATTTTTCATAGGTATGTATAGGTCGTCCCTTTGTAGTGTAAGATCCATGATAGTCAGGAATGTTTCACTGCCTATGCATCCCCACTTCTTAGCAAACTGCATTACACATAGCAGGCATTTAATAATATTTGATTATTAATTGACTGACAAAATTAACAAAATAATTCAAATAAACAATAATAGATATTTTTCTGTAATCATAGAAACCTGATGTGGTGAACATATGCAAAATTAAAACCTTGAAAAAATGTCTTTTGAGGTATTGGGCTGACTATTAATTTTCTTTTTCTCAGTTGAAATCTTCATGGGTAGATGGGATTCACTTTCATATTGGAGGATGAAGGTAAAAATTCTGTTCTGGGTTTCTTTTTTTTTTTTTTTTGGTGGGGGAAGCATATTGATGCTTCTTTAAAGAGCTTTAAGAAGTGAATTTTAGGAAATAATCTAATCTTCTAAACTGAGTACTGGCTGCAACCCTTTAGGACAAGCTTAGTAAACTACAGGAAGAAGACTGAGCAATCTGAGCTGTATTAGGGCAAGGAAAAATAGATAAGGAAGTTATCCTAGGTATCACATAAAATCTAATCATCTTTCCCCATACTACCAAATAGACCAGTCTCCTCCCCTGTCCTCCTTCATACTTGGGGAGGTGTCAGCAACAATTTAGTAATTTGTGTGCAAAAGGAAGAATAATATATAATCAAAACCTTGATTCTAAGACTGATTGGATTATACTGTACTGATTAAACAGATGCCAGCACGTTCCATTTCCTTCACCGATTATGAGAGGGGTGTTTTCCCACACATCTTAAAGGTATCACACAGTTAAGCCTCTCTCATGGGGCAGGGGGCTGGGCAAGTAAGGTGTTAAATTATGTATTCATTCTATTATTTGTGAATATGCTAACTAGCTCTTAGCTGGTCCTTAGGGACCGAGCCCCCAGGAGCTGAGAGCAAAGTCATCTTTCTCACTCTAGGGGGTTTAATGGAATTTATTACCCCTGAGTTTTGGCAAGCTTGATGCTAGCAATTCGTGTGAAAACAGTATGCTAAACACTGCAACTCCCCTCTCCCCAACATTAGGTATCCTGCCCAGTAAGTTTACAATTTAATTCATTAAATCAAATCATTTTCATTAAAACACCAGCTTCATTTGTAACTACTAGCATTAAAATCAATCATTTCATTCAATCCATTATGTTAAGTGATACATTTATTAAGTTAAAGTGTTCTCTAAAATTTTCACATTCAATTATTCCTGTCACAAGTTACTTTAAAGATAACTCCCTAGGAGGCATCTACCTAACAGAAGCATTATCTACAGGAAATGTCTGACTCCTTAGCTTGGCATTCAAGGCCACAGTCAACCTGTCTATAACCTACCTTTACAAATTCATTTCTTCCTACCACCCCACAGAAATGGCTTAACTCAACCAGATTCATATAATTGCTAAATTCTGAAAACACCATGAACATTTATTCCTTTATGTTTTGGGGTTTGTTTGTTTTTGCTCAAGTCATTTGCTACCTAGAACATCCCTCTACCTTCACTCATTCAAATCTATCAACCTTTCAGGGCTCAGATCCAATATGTACTCCATAAAACCTTCCCTTATCACTCCAACCCAGGACAATGTCTGTCATGACTTCACTCATGGCAGTTCTATTGTAGATTTCATTTACTTGGTACTTACTCATTTTTTTTTGATAGCTCCTTATTTAACTCATGTACTTTTACTTAATATTTTATATATTTTCCCTCATTTTCATAGAAAATTATAAATTTATTGATGGAAAAAGAATTAGGGTTCAAAACAGGGTTAGAGCAGATGGCAGGAATTGGATTAGTCATTTTGTATTTTCTCTAGTACCCGATATAGCGAGAATCATCAGTGAAATAGGGCTAGGGTACTGGACGTAGCATCAGGAAGACCAGAGCTCAGATGCTACCTTTGACACTTAACACATCTGTGACCATGAGCAAATCCCTCAACTTCTTGGAGTATCATTTTCCTCATCCTAAAAAATGGGGATTATAAAACCAATGGTACTTAGGTCACAGTGTTATTGTCAGATATAAGTGAGATAATGATTTTTAAAGGATTTTGCAAACTTTAAATATAATATAAATGCCAGTTGAGAGACAGCATGGCGTTGATGAGTTGCCAATCTGCATCAGTGGGGAAGCTTCCACCCCAGGGAGTTTCCTACAGTGAAGAAAACACAAGTCCAAAAATAGTTAATTTTAGTTATTATTATGCATCTAGAAGGCACTCAGACACTTAAGAGAATTTCCTAGTATACTGTGTCAAGTATCTCTGTGTGTATCTATCTACCTAGCTAATGATACAATGCAGATAAGTGACCAAATTAATGGTTCCAGGGAATAACCTCTTCATAGTCACAATGTGCTAATTAATCAATAATCTTTTCTCATCCTAAAGCAATGACTAAAAATTCTGCAGATTTTATCCTCAAATCCTTTCCATGATTTCTCCACTGTCAGCCTGCCCCACGATATCGTTTGTTTTTTACTCTACAAAACCATTCTTTTTTATTATCAAGTAGAGGCCTACACCCAAAAGCAGTTGTAGGTGTTATATATATATATCAGATGTTAGAACTGGTCAGGTTAGATTGCCCAGCTCCTTCTTTTTGCAAACTTGGTATTAAGTGCTAGCATTAGATGCTGAGCAAACACATTGAGAGGAGGAAGGAAAGAACACTGAGGGGATGAATGAAAGAACATTGCGGGGATGAAGGAAAGAACTCTGTTTTAAAGAAGGTTGAAATATAATAAAAATAGACAGAAGAACACATTAACAAAGGTAACACTCAAAAAGTGTCTTTGTGAAATAAGATGGGTTGGGCTCTATTATCTATAAGGATCCTATCAGCTCTAACTCTGTAATTTATGTCCGCTCAGAGTTTGTGGTCTAATTCTGTTCTACTGTGCCATACGGATTCAACATACATATTTTAGAGTATATTTTGTGCCTTATATCATAAAAAAATAAATTTTGTTGAACTGAATCAAATGTATTTTACTTAAATCACTATAAAACCTGGAAAACTGTCATGGAGAGCGCCTAAAAGTCATTATATAGTTTATGGAAAAGGTTTTGCTTTTTAAAGTAATTAAAGATTTATGTAAAGATTCACTGTGAAATGCAGATGGTTAATGAATAGTGGGAGTAGGGATACATCCACATGAAGTGGGGCAGAACTAGTTCAGTATAAAGATTCATTGGATCCAATATATGTATGGAGCTGATTGCATAATTGTGTGTGATTTTGGAAGAGGAAAAATTCAGTATTTCTACCACTAGTTGAAGTCTACCATTATATAGAGTTGTAGTGGTGAATCAAAGTCATTAACTTTTTTTTTCCACGTATTTTAGCTGCTTCCTTAAAACAATGTCTTGCTTATGATATTTTTTATCGGTTATTTCCAAACATTGCCACTCCACCCTGACCCTGCCAAGAGACAGAGACCTACCTAGCTTGTAAAAAAGGAAAAAAGTTATATATTGTTACAGTATACATTTCAGATCCAGAGTTCTATACTTTCCTGATAAAAGGAGCCAGATGCTAAATTATCTCTGCTCTAGGGCCAAAATTATAATTACTCAACATTACAGTTGAATGTAGAGTTCTTTTTATTTATGTTGTTAAAGGGATTATGTATATTTTTCTCTTGGTTCTAGGTCACTCTGCACCAGTTCCAACAAGTCTTTCCATATTTCTCTGGCTCCTTCATATTAGTTGCTGCTTACAGCTCAATAATATTTATATATAATAATTTATTCAACCATTCCTCATTCCATAGATCCTCCTTTCAATTCTAGTTTTTGTCTACCACCAACACTGAATAATTTTTTCTATTCCTTCTAGTCTTGCAGCTTATCACAATAGTGGGTGGATCCACTTTCAAATAAGGATTCAGAATCTGAAAATTGGTATTCATTTATTCAAAAATATTGGCTATGCCTTAAGGAATTGAAGTATTAGGTGGTTAAAACATTCAGCCTTTTAAAGTATATAGATAACACTTTTTATTGAGGTGACTGAAAATTTTATGAATGTTTTAATTAATGTTATGGATGTTCTTATAAGTATTATTTATGTGCTAATAAGTATTTGTTAAATATTTAATTGTATTATTATCACTGATAAATTGATTGTAATATATTTAATTGCTCTCCCAATTTCATTCTTTATTAAAATATGTTTTATGGATCCCTATGGAATAGAGAGAATATTTAGAAATTTGAGAAAAGCTCTGAGCATAAGTATACAATTTTAACAATTGTACATATTTTGCGAAGTAATTTAGTGTTTCAGTCTACATTCAGAATATTGGTTGTATAGCTATTTATTCACAGCATGTTAATTGATCTATCATGTCATTGGTTAGATGGCTCACCTACCAATATAGATCACAATCTCTCCATTCCTATGATTAAATTTAATGAGTTGCTGTTTTCCTCTTTGCTCTCTATACCTTTAAAAAATAAACCTGGTATCCAGTTTTCTGATGAGATCACTTTTTGAATCTAACTGGATGATCTTTGGGAAAAGAGTCTATCCCTGGGCCTGTGGTTGAAGTGTGTTGGTAAGCAAAATGGCCTTTGTTTTGTTTGAGTAATTCAGTGTATTTCATTGAACCTTACTAGGTGCTAAGCCCCAGGCCCAAACCCCTATTAGGTGTAAATCCTATGTGGGTGTGGATTGGCAACTAAGGTGGGGCCCAAGGTGGGGCTAACTCCAGAGAGGGCCTAGTTTACATGTCTGGGACAGCAGAGGCTCTTAGACCAGGTGGGTTTAAGTTGCCTCTTTGTGACGATTTTAGGTCACGTGGGTGAGTCGCATATGTGATTCACCCCTGATGCTGAAAAAGATATAAAACCAAGGCTTGGCCTCCTCTTCCTTGGAGCTCAATCCCAAAGCAGTGGTGGCGCTCGTGACTCTGGGCCAGCCCTTTTTCTGAGCTCCTGGGCTGAACCTAGATGTTGGTAACTATGAATCTGTATTGGGTCTGTCTGTTGATGTTGTACTTTGTTTGTAATTTGCTCTGAAGTTCAGGGTGCTGGCTTTTTTCCCTGAATTAAGTGAATGACATTTGTATGCTGAATTAAAGTAAGCTTGTCAACCCCTTCACCTTGCTTTCCTTAGTTAAGCAGATCAAAAGAACCTGTGCTTTCTGGGTGCTGGCAGCTTTCTGGGTGCTGGTTGTTGGTGGATCTTGCAGCCCCACAGAAACTGCTAGCCGAATTGTGGAAACAAGCTCTTACAGCTGGGTAGGACCTGTCAACCTATGAAGTTAATTTATGGAATCTTCAAGATTCCCCACTGACCTTATACTCATGATAAAAGAGTGATGATGGTAGGGATTTTAGAGGGATATGCATATATTTGGTTGGCTGATAACTGACAGTAGCAGACAGTGACAATCTACACAGGCAGATTTTGTTTCTTGAGCATTTTCTCTCTCTCTCTCTCTCTCTCTCTCTCTCTCTCTCTCTCTCTCTCTCTCTCTAACAGGTACAATGTGCAGAATGGGCAGCTACATGGCACAATAGTTAGAGTGCCCAGCCTGGAGTCAGGAGACTCATTTTCCTGAGTTCAAATCTGGCCTTAGACACTTTCTAACTGTGTGACCCTGGGCAAATCACTTAACCCTATTTGCCTCAGTTTCTTCATCTTTAAAATGAGTTGGAGAAGGACATGGAGAACCACTCCAGTAGCACTGCCAAGAAAACTCCAAATGAGATTTCAAAGAGTTAGATAAAATTGAAAATAACTAAACAACAACAAAATGCACAGAACATTGTTCTAGTTGCAATGGGGTACCCAGAAAGTCTAAGATTTTATATTTTTACTGCTCTCATGGAGGTAACATCATGGTGAAGTTGTGGAGTGTTTTTTGTTTGTTTTCAATAGGCTTGAATAATTAAATCCTTTTAATAGGATTGGACATTTACTACAAGGAGCTTACTACAGGAATTTTATTGATTAATAAAAGAAACATTCTCTGCACACAGAAACTTGAGATTAATAAATTAATGTGGCAACAAAATTATTTTGATAGAAAAGTTCATCAGGCTCCATAATGAATGATTTCCAGCCTATCCTACATGCAAATACTAAGGTTACTTTCCTTTTTTAATTGTCCAAATTTTTATTTTCAATTCGAAATTCTCTCTCTCTCTCTCTCCAGCCCTCCTCAGTCCATTGAGAAGACGCAATATGATACCCATTATACAAGTGAAATCAGGCAAAATATATTTCCATATCGGCCATATTGAAAAAGGAAAGGAGAAATCCTTCAATATGCACTTAGAGTCTTCTCTCTGGAGATGGAGAGCATTTTTCATCATAGTCCAAGGTTATTTTTCCTAAAGTACAGTTCTAACCACACAATCTCCCTAGTCACTAAACACCAATGAATTCCTATTATCTAGTTGCAGAGGCTGGGTTCTGTGAACTTAAAAAATATATATGTCTTTGATAAGTATTTCAATATAGATTGGTTTCCTTTGTAATCCTATGCATTTTATTTTATTCACTTAAAAGCATTTTTCTGAGAAAGGCTTCACCAGGCTGTCAACAGGATCCACAAAACCCTGCTAGGTTAAAATACAAACTCTCTGACTTTTAAAGCCATTCACAAACTGATTTCAACCTGCCTTTCCCACTATATTATATTTTATTCTCCTTCATGTACTCAGTAGTCCAGACAAACTGGCCTTCTTGCTGTTCCTCACGTGTGACACTCCATCTCCTGTTTGTATGATTAGAAGGCATTTCTCCCTTCATCATTACTTTGTAGAATCTTAAATTTCTTTCAAAACTTAGCTCACATGTCAGCATCTACATGACACCTCTCCTGATCCATCTTAGCGGCTAGTGCCTATTTCCTGTCAAAAAGTTAAGAAGTATTTATTTTGTATATATCATATATATGTACATACACACACATACACACACATATGTGTGCTTCATAAATGAGTGTTGAACATCAAATACAATCAAGATACCTCAAAAATATAAGAATGTACCACAGGTTAAACATTCAAAAGAAAAAAAATTTAAAAATGGATGAGGATGTTCTCTCCAAATTACGGATATACTTTTTGCAAATGCATATGTGACTCCAGATGTCCAGATTTAGTCAATCCCTTCTTAGCAAAATATTTCTTTTTCAAGTTAAGTTTTATGCAGTTTTAATGGAGGAAGTAAATTAGCTATGTTGTCATTTTCTGTGGTTGTTTTTGTTTTATAGGCAGAGAATTACTTTTGAGTACCCCTATTATTTTGGAAAAAATTCCTCCCCAAAAGTAGAATTAAAAGATGTAATGATGTTCACCAAAATCCTATCACAAAATTCACAAGGCAATTTTAATTATACTTGGTAACATCCCAACAAGTAAAAAGAAAGAGGGGAAATTCTAGCAATTTTCTTGTCCTTTCTCTCTCATATTGTTGTTTTCTTCACTAATTCCAATCATTCATATCACCCTGGGTCTTCTTTGTGATTAAAGTTCAGGCAGAAATGAATATGTAAGCTATGGAGAGAACAGACATGACTGCAGATCGACCATGTGACAAAGTTAGGGCTCACCCATCTTATCATAGAGGAAGAAAAGACTAAAAAGAAAATTGGAGACTTTGAAATGTCAACTACTGTTGCTAATATTTAGAAAAATGAGTAATGTTTTTGACCAAATTGATTCAGCCAAGTTTTAGCATGTTGTATTTTTTAAGGAATATGTGTAGTGGATAAATGTCTGGTATTCGAATCAGGAAGATCTGGGTTCAAATCCTACTCCTGACACTACATTATACCATGCAAGGGAATAAACCTTTCAGGGTCTTAGGTGACTCTCTAAGTTATAAATTGAAAGAGAATTGTGATCTAAATGAATGGAGGGAGTGCATCACCAAATGACCGAAATTCCAAGCAGCAGACAAATATCTATCTCTATCTTTCTCTAATAACAATAGCTAATATTTATCTAGTATTTGCTACTTCCTAGGTACTGTGGTAAGTGCTTTACAATTATTAACTCATTTGACTTTCACAACACTGGGAGGTGGGGGCTACTATTTCATAAAAGAGGAAACTAAGGCAAACATAGGTTAATTGCCCAGGGTCACAAGCCTGAGACTTTGTCCATAGCACCACCTAGCTGACTAAATAAAAGCTTTTAAACCTGTTCTCAAACTTAGTACAACCTATCTTTCCATGAAGGGCAGAGCAGGGCAGGGCAGACAAAGCCAGGCCAGCCCAGGGAAGGGCAGGGCAGGAAAAGCGTAACAACAATGTGCCTAGTAGCTACTGTGGCTGTGTAATAGGGAACAACAAGAGCACACAGAAGGGCTGCCAACACAACTTCTTTGATCTGCTTTTCTAAGGAAAACAACTTTAAGGGGTTAATAATCTCAGTTCAATTAAACATACATATATCATTCACTTAGTTCAGGGGGAAAAGATCAGTCCCCTGAACTTCAAGGCAAATACAAACAGAAATTACAAGCATACCTTATAAACAGAGCGAATAACACAAACCAGTCTATCCATAGCAATACATAGCTACCAGAGAAGCACCAGTATCTGGGTTATCAAAGCCAGAGGGTCTGTTTCAATGGCTTGCCCAGAGTCTCATCACTCTTTCAATGAGTGTACCCCTAAAGGCAAACCGCCAACCTCAGAGCTCTTATACCCTATACAGGACCTGAGGGCTGGGACCAACTTAGCATTTAGGGTGTGGAAAAATTCTTCAATCAGTAGCACCATATCATATACATATCAACCTGCCCCATTCAAACAAAGGCCAGATTCTTTAAAGGTAGCCTTAGCATCCCAAAAGAGAACAGCAAAAAGTCCTACCCTGATTACCATTGCAACAAGGCAGGGGAGGGGAGGGGAGGGCAGAGAAGGGGTGTTTATTCCATGACTGGCACTTTGTTAAGCTCTCTAACTTAGAAGCCTATGTGGCAGGTAATATTATTTACAGCTGAGGAAACTATATGTCTATGTCATCTATATCACAACATATCTATATCTTATGTCTATGTCTACATTGATATCTGGAGTAGCTAGGTGGTACAGTGGATAAGTGCACCAGACCTGGAGTCAGAAAGACTAGAAAGCCCAGAGTTCAAATCTGGCCTCAGATATTTACCAGTTATTACTTTGATCAAGTTACTTAACCCCTGCCTGCATAAAATTCGAGGAGGAAATGGCAAATCACTCTAGTATTCTGGCCAAGAAAACTTCGTGGATAGTTTGGTCCATGGGCTCACAAAGAGCTGAACAAGATTTAACAACTAAACAATAACAACATCCAAATCTATAGATAGATATCATAAGTATATGCCCTTCATCTATAGTTACAGATATATAGAGAAATGGATGATATAGATAGAAATGCATTCAAATGAGAGAAAACATGGTATGTGTATAGAGGACAAGCTTTGGGGATGAAAAAATCTGGGCTTAAATATTGCTTTTGACATTTTTGTTCAGTGATATTTGGCAAGCAACCTAAACTTTTAATGCTGGAGACAAGTCTCTAAGACAAGAAGTTAAATATAAGATACGATCTGCATTAATGCATGAAGTTTTCATACTAGGAGATCCTAACACTGATGGAATCATAGTTCTGGGCCCCTAACACATTCTCTAAATACATGGAAAAAAAAAAAAAACAAACGTCTTCAGAGCAAAAATACCCTTCCCCCCAACAAAACACCACAAAACAAAACATCGAATTTTAAAAGTTTAATACAAAGTTGAACTTGCAGCAAACTAATGAAATTTTAAAGTATGAGTATAACAATATTAGAAAAACTTGGTTTCTCAAATGTGATGTTTATTCCATGACTAAAAAATAAAAGAAACAAACAAATGAAAGCCCCAACCATCTCACATTACAAGAAAAACAAAAAAAAGCTTCATAGCACCAGGAGGAAGATGCAAATATGTTAGAAACTTTGCTTTCCTACTGTTAACTTCTCCTATCAAATTACTTTTGCAAATGCACTGTCCTTACTTCTATATGATAATTATAGCACATTTCCTACAAGACAGGAAAGTCTACTTTCAGCTTGAATTTTTACATGAAAATTTAAAAGATATAAACTGTGTTCCTCATATAAATCCACAATGAAAGCCTGTGTCAGAGATGAAATTAACCTTAGAGTTAATGTCAGTGCCATCTATTATTGATAAAAAAAAAAAAACTTTATCAAAATGAGGTTATATTTATACATTTCAGCATCTTAATCCCTATTGTACATCTGCCCACTTTCTTCCCATGTTAGATTCTGGATTTCAAAATGCAGCAGCAGTATACTACCAGAACAGCGGAATATTAAGTAATACCATCGATCTTTTGATTCTCCTTGTAAAGTACATTAATCATATATACAAAGGAAATTATGTTAGAAAATCTTTACTTATGCATAAAATTATTAACATTCTTGTCTCTAATAAAAGAAATTCTTTTTTTTTCCTTTTTAATAGCCTGAGCATACTGAATGTTTACATGTCAAAGTCTTGCAAAGTTAGACATTTTAAAATGATTTTGACCTCATCAAGCAATGTTTCTTGTTTAACGATATCATTTTTGACATCTTCATTAACATCTAGCATCAAAATCATTTTTCCTTCTTTCCTCCTAGAACTACATATCTAATATCAAAAACAGAAAGTGTTGCTTCCTTCATTGCTCATCCCCCTTCTGTTCCCCTCCATTCTATAGTTTAATTATCTTTTCCTCTGACCTGCTATAGGTCAATGGCACAATGTTATAGTAATAAGAGCACTGGATAAAAACCAAAAAAAAAAAAAATCCCGTGTATCTAGGTTCAAATCCTTCCTCTGCTTATTAGTTACCTATATACAACATTTCTCCTCTCTCAGCCTTAGTATCCTCATGTATAAATTAGATGTATTAGACTAGATTGTTTCTAATGTCTTCTGCAGGCTAGAGATATAAACTAAGAGAGATAGATGGATAGATAGAACATGTATGATGCAAATATTATGTGCCAGGTACTGTTATCTATTGGTGATACCAATACAAGAAAGCAAGTCAGTCTCTGCTCCCAAACAATTTACATTGTAATGGGGGGGGGGGGGTAAGGGTAGAGGACATAGTATAAGATGGCTAGGAAGTGAGTTGAAGCCTTTATCCTGCCAAGATAAAGCAAAAGACACAAAGTGTTTCCAGGAGCAGAGTCTGTTTCCTGAAGTGGAAGAGATAGGGATAAAGAATGGAGTTGGAGAGTACCAGTCAAAGCCCAACAAGGTTCCAAAGGCAGAATTTAAGTTTCTGGTGTGGATGAAGGCCTCAGCTGAGGGGGCATGGTTTAGAAATGGGTACTAAATGCCTCAGATGATTAAAGATCTAAGTGTAATCTCATTCATTGAATATAAATCTGACCCTTTTCAGAATTAAGTGTGAATTACTGAACTATCTGAAAGTAGGTTGCTAATTTCATTCTTCTTAGCAGGTAATTTGAACTACTAGCAAACTCAGAATTTGCCTTATCTTGGAAAAAAAAAAAGGATTATACCTATGTTAGCAATATTATGTTAAGCTTAAAGACAGATTTACATATTGTATGGTAGAATTGAACTGATAGAAATAAACTTATGCATGGCCAAATGCCTTGGTTCCACACACAACAGAAGTCCAGAAGAGCCAGTTCCTATTGTTCACTCAGGAAATTTGATGAATTTAATAATCCATGTATCTCAACACATCATTTAATCATTCTAGTACTGTTCTGGTTAACAGTTAAATCCTCAGAATAATTGCCAGATAAGTATTTCAGATATATGTATATATACATGTGTGTATATATGTATAAAATATGTATATGTATAGTCATGTATACACATATATGTGTGTATATGTATATATATACATATACACATAAATACACACACACATATATATATATATATATACGATATAAAAGACAATAATGGACAATGTTTGACTGACAATATAATCTCTAAAATGGCCCTCTTACCTTGAGTGGAGGTGGGAAGACAAGGACTCTTAAAATAACTGACAGTATAATCTCTAAAATGGCCCTCTTACCTTGAGTGGAGGCAGGAAGACAAGGACTCTTAAAATAACTTATTGGCTCGTGGTTGCTGAAACCAAAGGAATTCTACCAACTTCTGTTGATATCTTAGCCTGATCTACTCATGACTGACATATTCAAAGATGGTCAGAGTCTACTTAACCTAGCATCCAGATTATTTTGTCTACCTCAGCAAAAAAAAGTGCATAGATTTTAGCTATTTGAGATGGGTGCCACAGAATCAATGTGAAAAATTCTAGGCATTCCTGATTTATACGCTTTCATTTCTTGAAAGCAAAACCCAATATTTAGTCCCTGGTGGTGATGGAGTGGTCAAACCACATACCTAGATTAGTTTGCACACTCTCAATAAATCCCATGATTAGATCAACTGATTATGAAGTTCTGTCTCTGTGCCTTGCAATACCAGATCAAACTAGTAGGCTTGAAGGCTAGTTTCAGATTGGCATCTGAATTCTCTTTATTCTTTTGATATAACCATGAGGAAGATAAACATTTGATGATTGATCAATTGATGTATCCTCAGTTTGTGATGTCTAATTGAGGAATAGAAGGAAAAAAATACCTAAGGATTAATGATATGATGTTGGGAATGCACTTTGCATTAGCTGGGTAGTAATTATAATACAGATAATTAGTGGAACCTTCACTCTACCTGCTGAGCTGAGTTTGGAGCTGAGTCTCTCCCACGATCCTTTCTGATTCCACTTCTAGTGATGCACAAATTACTCCAGATCTAAAGGTAAGGTGTGACCGGAGGCTTCTAAATGGCTAGTTCCCAAGATTTGCATTAGGTCAAGGTCTATTGGCATTTTCTGTATTATTTGATACTACTTGTTAATAACATGGCTATTAACGAAATTGTAAAATCACATGATTTTAGGTGGCCAAGACTAAAGCGAGCCTATGGAAAAGTGAATTTTTCATGTTTTTGATTTCTTAGTTTATATCCTAGAACTAGGTTATATTGCCTTTTACCCTGGAAGAGAGAGAAGGGAAATGAATCTGTGCAGAGCAGGATTATAGCCCCAGAAGCAGCTTTTGAGCCCTACAGCACTGCATATATTCAGCAAAGGACATCTGTACATCAATACACTCCATACTTTGTAATAAAAAAAAGAGAAATTTCTGAAGGTTGTACAAGAAGTCAGGACCATAAATTATAGTACTAAATAGTTAATAATCCATTTAAGAAAATATATATAGACCTTGAGAAACTCCTCAAAGGTCACTGATCTCAATCTCCTTTTCATTTTACAGATGATGAAATGAAGACCTGGAGAGGTCATGTGATTTAGTAAAGGTTTATAGGAACTCAGTGTTGTAGGCTCTACTGAAACTCCATTGCATTGCTCCCAAATTCAATGCTCTTTAGGCTGTATTAGAAGGGGAAAGAAACATTTACACTGTTATACTATACATCAGTTTTTGTTTAGTTTTCACCATATTGACTTGAATACTCAAGCGATCATGACTGGCACCAATACAGAATTTAATGGTTCACAAAGTGCTTTCCTCTCAATAGCCCATTAAATAGACAATTCAGGTATTACTGTGCCCACATTACTTATAATGGCATTGAAACTCAGAAAGACTAAATTAATTTCCTATTTCATGTTAGCAAACAAGTGTTAAAACTGAGACTTGAACCCAGATCTTTTGATTTTAAATGTGAAGATTTTTCTAGTACATCAGTGAGTATATAAAATTTTTTACTTCCTAGATGGACGTCAGGACAATCTTAAAGATATTTTTAAAGCACTACAAAGAAAATGAAAACATTGTTAATATATTCAAATCTTATTAATTTGAATACTAGATAAAAATATATATCATATTCCAATGATTTATACCAATCAAAAACTAGATGTCATGAACAAAATTAAAAAAAAACACTGAAAACTATAGACTTACATGTACAATTTTTTTATGTACACACACACACATATGTCCTTTCATAGCTATTTCTCAACTATTTTTATGTGTCACTAGAATGTTTAAAATGCAGGGACCATGTCCAACTTGCCTTACATAATACTTAGCAAAATGTCATTAAATATTAATAGATGATTCAGATGCCCATGAGGAACATTTTAACCATTGTAAAGAAGTATTACATTAATCCAGTGAATTTGGTGAATGAATACTAAATCTTGTAAAAATCTCATTGTGTTATTAAATTATAGCATATACTTCATTCTCATATTTGTCCATGGAAAGTTTAAGTTTCCAAGTTTAATTCTAAACTTCCTTGATAAGAGAGATTAATAATAACGGGCATGCTTGAAGTCCCAACCTTCCATTAAAAATTGCCTCAGGCACTTAGATGTTCTGTTTGCTCTCTGAGATTACAGGATTCCAGCTCCATACTACTTGCATATCATTCTGGGAAGAGGTTGCCAACCCTGAAACTCCTCAAAGAGAGGCAAAATAATTTCATCCATATTTTTTCCAATAGAAATTGTGTTGCTTATCATTGTAGCAAATTTAAATTTTGTGATGTCTGCTTCAAGAACTTTCATAATCCATTTCAAATCGCCTTCCATCATCTGATTGGTTTCATCTCTCATTACTCTCTCTATTCCATTCCAGCTAGGCTAATTGAGTTGTTCTTTTACTAACACTACTTCTTTATATGTTTCTATCCCTGAACCTTTGTGTATTTGTAAAATTCTCAATGCCCCCCTTTCCACCAGTGTGTATTTAAAATTCATGCTATTAATGAAGTCTGTCTTGATTGATAACATCTAGCTCTTGACTTTCTTGGCCAATTGACAAAATGATTGGATCATTAGCTCAACATATGTTGTACACTCAAAATATGTACATTTGTAACAAAGATCAACAGAAGAGATTGCATTTCTCATGAAACAACGAGCCTCAAAAATGGCTTGATTAAAATTTCCAGAACTCAATTTTTGTGGGTCTGTTTTCCTGGAACTTAGGGTGATCACATTATGAGAGCAATGGAAATTCTTATGAAGATGAAAGTAAAAAGAAGTTTTCTTTTGGTGGAATCCTTGTACTACATGTCAGGTGTTTACAACTGTGATAATGAAATTTAAGATCCTGGAAGTCTAGAGTGTTCCTGAGGCCTCGTGGAGCACGGTGGAAATTTATAACAACTATGGTAGACCTTTGGAGACCAATGCAGTATAAAAGCAAAGATTTGAATGCTGCAAGCAAAATAACTGGCTAAACTTCTTTCTGGCTACACGAAAACTGTATCATGTTCTCTCCATTTCAAAGACAAGCATCATGAAAAAGCCATTTAGACAGGATACTTTGGTCAAATCAGTTTCAAGTTGATCCTCCTGCATTTTCCTTCCATGCTAGTCCATCAAAAGACTTTTAGAAAATCCAAGGAAACTTGGTGGGAGTTCAAGTTAGAAGAGATAAATTATAGTAAGTAATAGTATATTCTTATGAATTCTTATGAATCCAGAATTGAAAGGAAAAATGTGAGTTATTATACATAGTACCTTCTGGACTTGTTTTTAACCCTTTATCAAGTGTGTTTTTAGATCATTTTAGTACATCTTTGTCTTGTGTTCCCCATTAGATATTTTATTTATATCCACAGGATCTATGAGCAATTTGAAGTGGTCAATAAACCTCTGGCTGAGAGAACCATTTTTTTAATTATTTTTCCTGCGTCATCATATAACTAATTGTAAATTTGTAAAAATAAATCTTTATTCCTTGTCATCAATCAAAAACTGTACATAAAAATCTATAGTTTTCAGGGATTTTTAAAAATTTTTGTGTTCATGCCATCCAGTCTTTTTTTTTTTTAGATTTTTTATTTAGATTTTTTATTTTTAGTTTACAACACTCAGTTCCACAAGTTTTTGAGTTTCAAATTTTCTTCTGCTCCTCCCATCCTCCAAAATGATATGGAATCCAATATATATTATACATATACTTTCACGTTAAAATTATTTCCAAAATAGTCATTTTCATTTTCATTTTCAAAGAGGACCAATGATATCACATGATGATGTCTAAATTCATGAGTGAATTGGATTTAAGTGAGACAAAGTGGTACAGAGTTGTCTACTTCACTTCTCTTCCAGAGTCATCAAAGTCCAGTGGTAAGACAAAAGTCAGGAGGACTGGCGATGGCCCTGGCCCTGGATACAATGGATGATCTTGGCATCTTCAATGTTTGACCAAGTTCTAAGAGCTCCACAGATCCTGTTTCAGCTGTCATCATGACCATTGGAATAAATTGTTCTTATTCAATCATTCCATTGGAGGAAGTCTTCACATGCTTGGGGTAGCCATCCCTCTAGTTCATTGATGGATTTGAGGCCTGTAGGCAAACATCAAGCTGGTTTCGCCTATCTGCCAAGATGATTGTACTGGGGTGTGGCCACTGCACACACTACAGCCTCTTGAAGCCACAGGTAAGAGTTGGGTGAAATTTGAACAAAAAAGGTAGATGAGCAACCCTGAAAAGGGCTCAGCAAGCCATCATATCAGAAGTGCTCATCTTCCCTGAACACCTCAAACCATGATGGGAGAGCAGCTTCACACACATGGCAAAGTAGAAAGAGTAAGTAGTCAGAAGTTGTTGTTGTTCAATCATTTAGTCACATCCATCTCTTCATGACCTCATGGACTATAGCACACCAGGCCCTTCTGTCCTCTACTACCTCCAAAAGTCTGTCCAATCTCATGTCTGTTGCTTCCGTGATACCATCTATCCATGTCATTCTCTGCCATACTTATTTTTTTCCTTTTTCCTTCAATCTTTCCCAACATCGGGTTCTTTTTTTCCTAATGAATTCCATCTTCTCATTATAAGACAAAAGTATTTAAGTTCAGCTTCGATATTTAACTTTCCTGTGAATAGCCTGCATTAATTCCTTTAAGTATTGACTATCTCTTGCTGTCCAAGGGACTCACTCTCAAAAGTCTTCTCCAGCACCGCAATTTGAAAGCATCAATTCTGCAGTGTTCAGCTTTCGTTATAGCCCAACTCTCACAGCCATAAAATGATACTGGAAAAACCATAGCTTGACTATGTGGACCTTTGTCAGCAAGGTGATATTTCTGCTTTTTAGTATGCTGTCCAGATTTGCCATAGCTTTACTTCCAAGGAGCAAATGTCTTTTAATTTCATGGCTGTAGTCACTATCTCCAGTGATCTTTGAGCCCAAGATTATAAAATCTGACAATGCTTTCATTTCTTCTCCCTCTGTTTGTCAGGAAGTGATGGGACCAGTTGCCAAGATCCTAGTTGTTTGTTTTTGTTTTTTTTTCAAATTTTTTCAGATGTTAAGCTTTGCTCTTTCTGCTTTTACCCTCATAAAGAAGCTTAATTCTTCACTTTCTGCCATCAGAGTGTTATTGTCTACATATCTAAGATTGTTGATATTTCTCCTAGTAACCTTAATTCCAGCTTTTGATTCATCCAGCCCGACATTTCACTTCATGTACTCTGCATATAAGTTAAATAAATGACAATATACAGCTTTGTTGTACTCCTTTTCCAATCATAAATCAATCAGTCGCTCCATGTTTGGTTCTAACTGTTGGAAGACCAATTCCAAACTCCAGTGCTTACTACCTAGATAACCTTAGATAACTCACTTAACCTTGGGCCTAAGTTTTCAGATCCATAAAATAAAGGAATTGAAATTAGAGGGCCTTTGCTGTCCTGTCCAGCTCTATATCTATAACCCTTGCCAGTAGCAATGGAAAAAATGATGAAACTATTGGTCCAGTATTGGAAAGTTGCCCAGACATTCACAGAAGGCATCAAGGCAACCAGGAAGAAAATGGGCCAGGCATAATGTGAAGCATGACTGAAGCCTGCCTATGTGTAGTGGGTCAAGTGAGGTATTCGTCAATCAGGAAAGCAGGGCCTAGAATATGCATTCTGGAACTGAATGGGATAATTTCTGTAGGACTTAGTCACAGTCTGGGTGGAATGGCAGCTGGTGAGGAGATATTTATATGGATATGTTAGTGTTTGAGAAAAGACATAAATCCTAGCAGAGCAATTAAGGACCCAGCTTCCTACCTAATTTAATTTTTACTTCTTAACATCTGTTTTAAAATTTATTTTCTTTCCTTTTTTTTATATTAACTCATGAAACTAAAGTGAGGAGTAATGAAATAATATCTGAAGAGCTCTTTATATTCCTCCAAAGAAATACACTACATCTTTCTATAATCTTAAATGATTATATCCACCAGCATCCACCAGTGCCTCATGGAAGGATACAAAGGAACTTTCCATATAATTCCACTAAAAAAAAATGTATAAAACAGAAAAAAATCTTGTTCCTTAATCTTTTTTTTTAAAAATAACATATTAAGTTACTTGTTAGCAGGTAGTTCAGATTGGTACACAAAAAAAAATTACCTTGTCATTACTCAAGATTTTCTGAGAAAAGGACATATGGATATTACATAAATGAGATGAAAATGTATGGCTGAAAAATATCAATATTGTGAGAAAAGAACTTCTGGAAGAAAATTGATTTCCTGGGAAGCAGCTTCACTTATGATTAAATACTAAGACAGGGAAAATGCAGAGAACTGGAAAAATCCCATCCAAACCAGTGGCTGCTTAGAATAAATATCCAATGATTGTCTGATTCCTTTATCTCAAATGCTTTTCTTGCTGGAAAGTATAAGGTGGAGCATAGTGGAAGCTAGCAGTACTGTATTAAAAACACTACCCACTTATCAGAAAATGCCTTTCAAAAAGAGGAAGAACTGTCTACTAAAAAACTGACAAATGGTGGATACTTTTCATATTTGTAAAATTATTATTTCTAAAGGCTCAATTTCAAATCCTTTTTCTTCTCTATCAAAACCCCTCCTGTGTTGAATAGGTATAGGGGCTGGAATAAGAGAGAATAGTTATGACCTTAAGTACTTACTAATATTCAATTTTTAAAAGAAGAAAATGCATTTTAAAAATATTTTCTCTCTTTAGGAACTTACAGATTATTTCTGTTCCCCATATAACCTTCACAGAATATTTCCAGGTTTTTTTTTATTCCTTCTGTGAATCAATCAACAAGCATTTATGAAATGTCTACTACATTCCAGGCAATGTGGTAAGTGACAGAAATACAAATACAAATATAAAATTGGTACAAGAAGATGATATTCAACTAAGTGAGTTTGTGGAATTCCAGCCATTGTTCAACAAGTTCTATATGGCAGCTATTAAAAATCTTTTGTAAAGTGAATTTCTGTATCATTTATCTTGTTGTTTCTTCATTGATACTTTGCACATTTTCTTAATGACTTTGGGCTTAAAAAATAATCACTGGCATTTTTTTTCAGTGTTGTTCTTTAAGGAGTAAGAGGTCAAGAAAATAGTTTAATTTCTACAGATCCATTTTGTTTGTCAAGCTCACATTGGAATTTCGCATTTCAGAACCAAGGTAGAAAGGCAAGATTTAAGATTCAGGATGCATCCACTGTAAAGAATAAAAATACAGATTGTGACAATATATTTGAAGATTAGTAAATGGAGGTGGGGAAGTATTTGTTATATGCAAATGCTCGAAATTAGATTTTCGTATATGTTTTCATTTTTATGCCTCCTCGGGTACCCACCCAAGATACGACATCATCATGTCTACCTGGTTTCAATTATGAAATGAAAATTTCAAAAATGCATTCAAATATAGTACCTTGTCCCAAGTAAATGCTGCTCGGTGGTAGTGGTGATAGTGGTGGTAGTGGTAGTGATTACTGTGATGATGAGAATGTGAGTAATGTGAATTATCCAGATATTTTATCTACTTAATTCCAATATTTTAATACAAAGCTGACATTATGTGGTTAGAAGTATACTCATATAAGGAAACAATCTTAATGCTCTGTGTAACTTAGATCAAGTCACATCCCTTCTTTGCCTCAGTTTGCTTATGAGTGGCAAGAGGTTGAAATAAATATCTGAGGTACTCTCTAGTGTTAAAGTTCTTTCATAATATGAGAGACATAACCTTACATCAGTGAGCATATTGTTCCATGTTTAGTATAAATTTGGCTGTTTTCCACTTGTTATTATTGAAAATCCTCTTCTCCTAGGTAGATTTTCCTTCCTGGGTTTTCGTGACATGATTCTCTCCTGGTTCTTCCTCACTGATGTGACCATTCCTTTTCAGTCCCTTTGCTTGATCTTCATCCACATTCTGCCTCCTATATGTGTGCGTACTCCAGTATTTTGTCCCATGCCTTCATTTCCTCTTTCTTTACATTTATTCCCTTGGTGCACTCATCAGCTCTCATGAGTTAAATTGTCATCTCCATACCAAAAACTTCCAAATAATTCTCTAGCATGCATCAACTGTGTTCTGGTTAGAGTTCATCAACTGCTTACTGGAAATTTATACCTTGACATTACACAAATATCTCTCAGCAACATCTCCCAAAAGAACTCGTATTTATACCCTAAAAAATCTACCTCTCTTCCTAACTACTCTTTCTTTTTGATACATTACCATAATTTCAGACACTCACATTTGCAATCTTGAATTCTGTGCTTGATTCCTCACACAAAAAATGATAAGGGCTCCCAATCCCAACCTGTAATTGAACAAGAATCTCCTCTAAAAAATAGCTGGCAAGTTTTCATTAGGTATTTAAAGACCTTTATTTAGCAAGTCAGTTGCTAAAATTTCCATTAGTCTTTGCACTCTTAAAAATTACTGCCCTGCCCTAAAAGAGCTTTTGTTTACATGAGTTTTATCTATCTATATTAGATATTAAAAATCTTAGTATTATTATGGAAATAACTTTAAACTTATAGACCCATTGAAAGGGTCCTTGGAATACTCTCAATTTCCCAGTTAAGAGCTGATTTTTGAGTCAGAAGAAGCCTCCAAGACTATCTAGTCCAGGGTTTTTATGCTTTTTTGTGTGTATCATAGACCCCTCTTTGGCAGTCTGGTAAAACCTATCGACTCCTTCTCAGAATCACATTTTTAAATGAATGAAATACACAGGATTACAAAAAACTCAATTATATTGAAATACAGTTATCAACATATTTTTTCCCATCCAATTTTAAGGGGCCTGTAAATTTTCACTGACCTTGAACTGAAAGTTAGCCTTTCTTCAGTCATAAATCTGGACAACAATTTTTTTTTTCCCCTCAGATGTCAAGAGGCTTCATCAGATTGTTAAGGGGGTGATTACACACAAAAATGTTAAGGGCGCCTGATCCTAACAAGTAACTGAACAACAATCTCCTCTAAAATTAGCTGGCAAGTTTTCTTTCACTATTTAAAGACCTTTATTAATAATGGGGAGCCCAACATTTCCTGAGGCAGACTACTCTATTCTTGAATTGCTAATCATTAAAGGCTTTTAACATTTAGCCCAAATGTACATCTTTGCAACTTCTATCTATTATTTCTTGTCCTTTCCTCTTTTTTCCAAACAGAATAATTCTTTTCTCTCTCCCACATGATAGCCTTTTGAGTACTTGAAGAGTTATCTTGTCCCCTTAGGTCTTCTCTTCCATCTATGAATCACCAATTCCTTCAACCCAACCCCTTATTGCATAAATGCTGGGCCCTTCTCTGAATACTCTTAAGCTTATCAATGTCCTAATTAAAGTATACTGCTCAGAGCTAAGCATGGTATACTAAGTGAGATCTAACTAGGGCAAAATACACCAGAACTCTCTCTCTTTCATAGTCCTTAGATAACTCTTTTTCTCTTAATGCAGCTTAAGAGGACATGAGCTTCTTTTTTTTTCTTTTGTGGTTTCCAAATGAAACTATTATCTCATTTACTAAAACCCCCAAGTTGTTTTCAAATAAATTCTGCCTAGCCATGCCTTCTCCATCTACTTGTGAAATTTATTTTTGCACTCTAATGTAAGAACTATTAAATTTCAGCTTGCTAAATAAGTTTAGGTCAATACACTAGACCAATGAATCTTGACTTTGTCATGTAGTGTGTTAAGTCTTCATCCTAGCCATCTATCACCTGAAAATTTGACAAGCATATCATCCATCCCTTTACTCAAGTCATACATACATACATACATACATACATACATATGTGTGTGCGTGCCTATTCCAAGATTATAGAGACAAAGAGAGAGACAGAAAGAAAAAAGCATGGTAAATCTTAGATAAAGCTGCCTGCTTCCTTCCTCAGTTATCCCACCTACACAGAACAGCAGTTCTATTCATTCTAGGATCCTCTTTCCCAAAAAAATATAGTGTACTCCTCCAATCCATTTTGTTGTTTTATTTTCCTAGACAGCTTCAACTCACTTATTTTTAATACTCCTGACATATTTCTTATATAATTGTGCCATCTTTTTATGTTCATTCTTCATTACTTGCTTTCATATACACCATTTTCATCAATGTTTCATAGAACTAAGCTGCTGCCGAGCTCCCTGTTTATTCACGTTGATGGTCTTAAACAATTCCTCTTTTTCTTCCACCTCAGATTTTTTTTTTTTAATCTTTCTGACTTTAGGATTTCCATCTTGAGAGCCAAGTTTTTCTACAGACTCTGAATGCATTGGATCCCACCTCTACTTTATTTGCACCTTTTGAATATGACTCTCACAAAACCTAGGGTGTCTTTCATAATATGCTGATCGTACCTTACACTGATTATAAACTTACTGGGCCTGTTATGGCCTTTGAGGAAAGGCTGCTAGACAGCTAGATATTTTCCATCTATGCAGAGAATCTACTACTTCCTACAGCTGCCTAATAGTCCAAATCCCCAGATAAGAAGACCTCAGACTGCAGGTATACTAGGGCCCTGAGTCTTCCATTTCTTGTTAAGCACTGTATGTAGGCTTAGGAAATGCTGCTTATTTTCAGTCTCTTCCTTTCAACTGGCACCCTGCTGCCTAAAATCATGGCTATGTCTCTGCTGTCCTGAGAAAACCATCACTTGATGCTTCTATTCCGCCATATCTATCTGCCTTCTTTAGCTAACCTCCTCAAAAAGGCTATCTACAACAAATGCAGGCCCTTTCTCTTCTCTCACTCTCTCCTTTACCCTTTGCAACGTGGCTTCCAAATTTGTCATTTCAACAAAACTGATTTCTCCAAAGTTACTAATGATCTCTTAGTTGCCAAACTGAATGACCTTTTCTTAGTCCTCGTTCTCTTCTGCAGGCTTTAACACTACTGATCACCCTCTTCTCCTTGACATTCTCATCTCTGTGTTTTTTGAGATACCCCTCTCTCTCCTGGTGTTCCTTTTACCTATCTTACTACTCTTCCTCTGTCTCCTTTGTTGGATCCTCTTCCAATTCATACATCTTACTGTAGATATCCCTGAGGGTTCTGTCCTGGGCCATCTTCTCCCTTCCTATTATTTCACTTGGCGATCTCATCAATTCTCATGGATTTAATTACCATCTCTATGTTGCTGATTCTCAGAACTACCTACCTTGCCCAAATCTCCCTACTAATCTCCAGTCTCACATCTCCAACTGTTTTTCAGACATCTCAAAGTGGATGTCCAGTAGATATCTTAAATTCAATACAACTAAAACAGAAGTCACTATCTTTCCTCCTAAATCTTCCTCTCCCTATCTTCCCTACTACTGTAAAAGGCAACACCATCCTCCCATCCCTCAGGATCACAACCTAGGAGTCATCTTGGACTCCAAGGTGTTGCCAAAGCCTATCAATTTCATCTTTGAAATATCTTTTGAATATTCCTCATTCTCTTCTCTGACACTGTCAAGGCAAACAAAGTGGTACTTTTTGCTTTTTTTTTTCTTTTAGAGTGCTTCTCAGCACTAAAGCAATCACGTGCCTTCCACTGAGTCTTGCCTTTGTTTGAATCAAGAATCTTTGATTGAAGAGTCTTTTGATGACCAGCTTAAGCCACATGGTTGTGACACCCTCTGACCCTGAAGAAGTATATACATAGATATAGATATAGATATATGTATGTATCTATATCTATATCTATATCTATATAGATATATAGATATACTTAGAAGTTAGCATTTTGCTTTTGAGGCTCACTCATGGGAAAAGTGTCCATGTGATATTGCCAGATGAGACTCTGGGTAGCCATTAAGGAGACCTCCAGCTTTGAAAACCCAGATGTTGATGCTTCTCTCTCTGGTAACTATGTATGTATTGCTATGGACAGACAGAAGCTCTGTTTGCCGATTTGTGTTATTTGCTCTGTTTATATAATTTCTGCTTGCAATTTCTGTTTGTGTTTTCTCTGAAGTTTAATTTAGGGTGCTGACTTTTTCCCCTGAACTAAGTGAATGATACATGTATGTTTAATTAAAGTGATATTGTAAACCCCTTAAAGTTGCTTTCCTTAGAAAAGCAGATCAAAGAATCTGGGCTAGCAGCCCTCCTGTGTGCTGGTGTTATTGGCTTACATGCCTGCATTGTTGTTACACACCGCCACCAGTTTTCTGTGAGCCCTCAACACCTCACACTTTGATTATTACAGTAGCCTGCTAGATCCTCACTCCAATCCATCCTCCAATCATCACTTGAGTGAATTTCCTAAAACATAATGTAGTAGGAAGGCCGAATTTATGATCTCAAATATAATCATGTATATGTTTGAATGGTCCGAAATCGCAAGGTATGAGAGATTCTCTAAGGAGAAAACAACAAGAAATTTATTTAGGCCCCACCGCAGCAAAAACTTGAACCAGCCTCCCCATTCCAACATCTTGACAAAAAGACTCCAGGCCCAGAAAGCCC
>CM053623.1:362464456-362485463 GCA_028646595.1 Phalanger gymnotis
GGCCTCCTATTGCTTCCAGGAGTAAAGACAAAATGCTCTGTTTGGTATTCATAGCCCTTCCTAGCCCAACCTCCTCCTAACATTCCAACCTTCTTACACCTTACTCTCAGACAAGTACTCTTCAATTCAGTGACTCTAGCGTCCTGGCTGTTCCATGCACAAGTCAATTTCTCAGCTCTGGGCATTCTCTCTGGCTTTCCCTCATTCCTGGAATGGTTTCCCTCTTCCACTCTGACTTCTGATCATCCTGGCTTCCTTTAAGTTCCAGCTAAAATCCCACCTTCTACAGGAAGTTTTCCTCGACCCCTCTTCATTTTATTGCCTTCCCTGTATTAACTATTTCCTATTTGTATATATCTTCCTTTCTATATATTTGTTTGCACACTATCTTCCCCATTTGATGGTATGTCCCTTGAAGGCAGAGATTGTCTCTTGCTTCTTTTTGTATCCCCAGCATTTAGTACATTTCCTGATACCTGGTGGGGTCTTAGTGAATGTTTATTGATTGACAGATTGTTTGATGGCATAATGACTTTCCCTCAGGATCTCCATTATTGACAGCAACAAGTTTTTTCTTATTGTTGAAAATCAGGTTTAGGACGGGGTTTCATTTTTTCATTCCTTTACATTTTAAGAAGTGAAATTACTATTAAGTCATGTATTGAAATTCCTAGTGGTGCTTTTTTTTTTTTTTTTTGGCAGGGAGAATTCCAGCAGATGTCCCCTATCACAACTATTCTCTGCCTCTATGCCAGGTTTGTGATCTGTTTCCTGGATTCCTTATCTATTTCTTCTTTCCAGGTTCTCTGTAATATACTCCAATGACAACTTCTTTTCTGTTCCTTATTCAGTTGAACTTCACCTAAATGCTCTCCACATGCTTCTCTACTCTGGTTCCTGGATTTCCTCATATGAATACATATTCTTAATATGTAGCACATTCTCCACCCCCACCTCCAGGCTTTTGCATACCATGTCTCTTTTGAAGAAAGTATACACTTCCAGAACCATATGATTTTCAAGAGTTTTCTTGAGACTTAAGAGGTCCAATTTGCTGCTTTGCATTAGATTCTCATCTTCATCTTGATTAGTAACATTATTTATTTATATATCAATATGTCTGGCTATGGGTTTTATTATTATTTCCTTTTTGTGAGTTTTTTCTGTTGGGAACTTCTGAATGTCTCTTCTAAACCATAATTTTTCTTCTTACATTGTAGTTGCATTTCTTTAGTATATGACTTTATGGATGGATACAGATAATTTTTTTTTTCCCTTTTCCTCTTCAATCCTTTTCAATTTAAAGCACTTTTGACTTGAATTTTTAAAAAATTGAATAAACAAAACAACTCTCCCTGCTGCCCCCCCCCAAAAAAAACCAAACAAACCAAGTAAGTCTATGTTACAAGCCTTTTTTGTGTGCATTCCTTTCTATTATCAGGAACATGCCATTCCTTTATTTTTAGCCAAAATACAGAAATCCAAATGCAATTCTTAGACACCATCTCCTTACCTCCTTAACCTTCTTAATAGCAGCTCACTTTCCAAATGTCTTTCTTTTTGGGAGCTGATGCCTTCAGTTAGCAGCAGTGATGAAAATGCCATCTTTGTCCCTAAGGCCTTTGATTTCTTTCTCAATATTTTGTAAAAATTAGCAAAACTTTTGGAATTTTTTCTGCCTTTATGATTCATCAGAATTGATTAGTGAACATTTCACTTTGACAAATCTTGGGAGGGTTTCTGGCATATTTTATCTACGAGCCCTAGAAAATAATAAGATCTCTCTATTAAAGTTACATTTTTTTTTTAGAAATTAAAAGACAGATAATCAGAGTAAAAAAATACCATGCATTTAAAAAGTAATTAGGAGAAATTTTAGGAAGCACCAGAGACTAATATTTAAAGAAGTTTGCCTATTTTATATTGGTAGGAGTTTCTTAACTGCACTTTTACCTGGCATCTATGAATACCTGTACATAATAATACTACCTCAGCATCTTAGAGATTTCTTTGCTGTGACCTGATGATCTGAACTATTAACCTAGCCCAAACTTGTCTCCCCATAGAGATTATATGTGAAATGTCATGGACACTATGCATCCCATTTGCTAATTCTCTTTCCTGAACTGAAAAAATTCGTTGCAAATTTCTACCATGAGCATATGTATGTGACAGAAATTGCTACAGTGCAGTTGAGCTTTTCATTGGAGATAAAGGATAAAGGCAGTTTTGTCAAGATAGTAAGCAGTAAAATACATTTTGGAAAACAATTTAGGTGTGTGTGTGTGTGTGTGTAATACCTAAGTTACATAGGAGTATACTTCCTGTGTGGCAGATTCTGAATTGTGTGAACACTTCTTGAAAGAGGCTCAACAGAATGATATCTTGGGATAAAAAGGAAATGTTGCCTTTTCATTAGTATAAGATAAACCTCAAAGTAATTCCTACCATACCTCAATTGCTCCACTATGTTCATGTTCTACTATTATTTGTTTCATTTGAACATTACTGTTGGTATCACATTCTGGCAGATATATACTATAGAATAAGTCTTGTGTTTCTCTGATACTGACCAACTGCAATATAATTAAAATAAATGTTTGGTAAATGACACCATACCAAAAGTCCACAGAAAAAATAACTCATTAAATTTAAAGTTCTGGGCTCTCAAGTGAAAAAAAAAAATAGATCCACTAGTGAAAGGTAGGTGTTTAATTCAGGACCCTACTAACTGATCCAGGGATTGCTTCAGTGTCTAATATATAACTCTAAGTGAGAGTGTTATTTGCATATAGATATATAAATAAAATGATCCATTTTCATTTGTGTAAGTTCATGTAAGTAAATTCTCACACTTCTTTTTGAACAAATCTATTATGTTTTCTGGCTTTTATCCCCTTGAGCACAGCTGTATATATTATTATCTACTTAAAACCACATAAATCCCTTTCTTTCCTGAAAAGTCTATCAAAATCCTTGTTGATAACCCAAATTCTCATTCCTTTAAGTCATCTTTATTATCAGTACTGAAACTACTACTATTAATGATAATAACAGCTACCATTTATACAGCACTTTCAGGTTTGTAAAGCACTTTACATTCAATTTAATGTTCAAGCTAGAACAATTTTATATGTAACACCTAATTCATTTAAGCTCTTTGAATTATAGTCACTCCCTTTAAGCCAATTACAATTTTTTAAAGCAAATAATTTGTTACATTGCTGCTTGATAGTTGAATTATCACTAAACCTTTCTGGAGAAAAAGTTCTTAATGAGTCTGTAAAATTCCACGAACAGAAGCATTTTCAGGAATTTACAACATAGGATTTGAACAAGAATTAACAAAATGGTGAGAAACAAAGATATTTACATGTAGAATTTAATTCTGATCAGTAATACCAGTAAAATATAGCCATATTAGAGTATTCCAATATATCATAATAAATGCTAAGCTAAAGAGCCACCATCAAGCAATTAATATTTTGACACATAGTAACTAACACTCAGATTATATTCAAGTACATGCCATTTCCCCCTCTTTCCCAAACTGTTAAATATAGCAAATAACACATCTTCTGATATAGCAGAGGGTATCAGACAGAGAACTGATCTTGAAGCCAGGGTGATGCGAATCCACAGCCCACCTCTGACATATACTGTCTGTGTGATCCTGAGCAAGTCACCTACTTTGTTAGTTGTTTAGGTGGCTCTCCAGACTATAAATTGTAGTGAACATACCAATTTGCATCGGCAGAGGGATTTTCCTCATTTGGCATTTCCCTGTATCAATTAAATCACAAGTCTAGTCCCTATCTCAATTGAATGATGATGATGAGGAGGAGGAGGAGGTGGGGGATAATCAGCACCCTATAGTGCTTATCTGTCTGCACCTATATCTTGGACAGATATTGTACATGGACCCTGAGTTTGGTCAAGAATTGAACAGAAGGAAAATATGATGTATTTTGAGGAAATGACAAAGCTATTTTTAATGACTTAAATTTTCCTTTGAAACAAAGCTTCATCTTTAAAAAAAAATTAAAACTTTTTTTGGTCTTCTAAAGTTTCTATAGACCTTAGGTCAAGAAATATTATATTCTTCAAGGATAGGAATTTGAGGATTACCCCAAAAGGAATGGAGATTAGCCAGCATTTACATAGTGCTTTAAGGTTTGCAAAGATATCTACAGATAACATCTCCCTTTATCCTCAGGACAACCCCGGCAGGTAAGTGCTATTATTATCCCTATTTTATAGATAGGGAAATGAGGCAGATGCAATAAATGACTTTCCCAGGCTCACACAGCTAAGATTTGAACTCAGGTTTTCTTAACTCCAAGTTCAAAGTTCCAGCATTATGCCTCATTTATTTTAAAAGCTGTCAAAGTGAAATTGAGCTCACCTATAAACAGTAGATCTGTTGTGGTTAATTAAGGGTGTGAAGTGACTTTAAAATGCAAACAACCCATTTATGGCATAAAATACATATAATCATCTATCAATATGTCTAATCCATGTAGCTGATTTCAAATGAACAATATATAAAATGATTTGAGAGTAATAATTTCACCAAGCTCTAATAAAAGATGAATTTAGAAGAGAAATGAAGATACAAGAGATATCAGGGAGACCCTTTTAGACCATATTTAGAACTGCAGTATTTACCACTGGCATAAAATTAAACATGCCTTGAAAGGGTAATTTACCAAATATTCTAGTAGAGTCACCAAATAGCACGTTCAGAGCCAAACTATAAAATAGTGAAATCAGACACAGTTTGAAATCTTTATTGGCTTTCTATACCTAGGGAATGTTATAAACTACATGACCTACTCACTATTGAGGAACACAAAGCAAATTACTCTTTTATTTGACCATTCTGTTTCTCTAATTTTGTCCCAAATTCACAAAATGTCTGTGGTTATTTTTTTCTCAAGGATAGATTGCACTTTAAAACAAAACTTTTACTCATATGTTTTTGTTTTAAACTTTAAAACAGATAATATTTCACTGTCTCATACAAGACAATTTTTGGGGTGGGAGGGAGGATCAGGAAAGGCCTAATTTAGAAGGTGATAACTTGAGCTGAGCTTGAGAAACAAAGGATACTAGAGGTAAGGAATGAATGCATTTCCAGCATGTTCATTAGACCCTGTCATTTCTTCTGAGTTACCCAACTGACTGTGTCACCATTCAGGCAGCAATCACAGGTTGTTTTGTCTTTTGTTTCCCAAGAGAACCATGACATCAGGGAAATGATGACATGACTTGCAATTGACTTTGATTTGAGTGGGGGAGGACTGTTTAAGGTCACCAGACTCACTTTCTCCTCTACAGCCATCTGAGTCCAGTGACCACATATTCACAGCTTTTCCACTCCCTTTCCCTCTCCTTCTTCTCTTCTCCAAAGGAAGGTAAATTTTGATGGCCAAAAGCTACCCACTTAACTTGGGGTTTACTAGCTATATTCCTTCCTTCCTGTGTTCCGATGTTCCTCTCTCTCTCTCTCTCTCTCTCTCTCTCTCTCTCACACCAAACCTTAAACACATTTCACTATGAAGCTCATAGATTGGACCACAATACCCTGCCCAAGCTCCATTTAATGCCTATATTTTGGGCCCTCTGCCTCACAGTGAATGTCAATAATAACTATTTCTCTTTTGGCCAGCAACCCTGAGTGTCTTCCCCTCCCAATTTGATTGTTTTTTTAATTAAAGGGGCCATTTCTTGATTCAATTCTTAAAGAGGCTCATTCACTGAATGGATGTTACCTCAAAGTGAGAACCTGAAAAGGTCTTAGCCTAAAAAGGCCAAGGTCTTCCACTGCATCTTGGGCTATCTCTAGTCTTCCTAATGAATATCTGGCCACTGGACCAAGATGGCTCTAGAGGACAAAGTGAGGCTGGTGAACTTGCACAGCCCTCCCTCACTCAATTCAACTGTAAGTTATGTCATCATTTCCCTGTTGTCATGGTCCTCTTTGAAAAAAGGACAAAACACAACCACAACCAAGCCCTTTTCTCTATTCTGCTATTGCTCTATATCTCTCCTTCTTTCCTATATTTTTATATCTCTCCTCCTTTCTCAGTCAGATTCCTAGAAGAAAAAAAAGTTTACACTTTTTGCTATTACTTCCTTTCACACCTCAACCTTTTTCAAGATGGCTTTAAATCTCGTCTCTCAACAAATTGTTCTCTCCAAAGTTACCAATACTCTCTTAATTGCCACATATAATATTTTTCTTTCTAAGCTCTCATCCTTTTTTATTTAAATTCTGCATTTGAAACAGTTGACTCACAATTTTTCTTAGATACACATTCTAGGTTTTCACAATATTGATCTAACTTAGTTTTCGTTCTACTTATCTGATAATCTTCTCAGTCTCCTTTGCTCTTCATTCATATGATGACCCCTAAATTTCAGTTATCCTCAAGGGTCTTCCTTGGGCTCTCCTCTCTCTCTCTCTCTCTCTCTCTCTCTCTCTCTCTCTCTCTCTCTCTCTCTCTCTCATCTCCCATGTGTTGAATTATTATCTCTATGCAGTTGACTCAAAGAACCCATCCTCAAAGAATCTAGCCTTAATCTCTTCCCATAGCTTGAATCTCTCATTACCACATTCCTATTGGACATGTCAAACTGGATATTGTGGAGACATATCAAATTCGACATGTTCTCATTGACTCCTCCCCAAAGCCACTCTTCTTCTAAATTTCTGTTTGCCAAAGTCCCCATTTTTATTACAGTTTTTGGAAAACATTATTATAGTCAATTCCTCACTCACCTTCACCCCACATATCTGACCAGTCACCAAAATGTGCCATTTCTACGTCTTTTGCATTATACTTCTCTATTCACACAACCCCCGCAATAGTTTAGAGCACCTCCAGCCAGGATTATTGCAACAGGGACCTAATTAGTCTCCCTTTTTTCAAGCTTCTCCCTTACTAGAGTATATCTTCCACAAAGCTTCCAAAGTAATTTTGCTTAAGCATTAATCTGACTATTTCACTCCACTATTCAGTATATGTCAATAATGTTTGATGTTAATATGAAATAGATAATTTAAACAACTCAGTCTCAAAAAGACAAATTGAGCAAAACAAAAATGTTCAGAAAAAAAAAGTAGTCCAGATGAAATTAAAAGTTAATTCTATCAAACATTTAAAGAACAAATACTATCTTGTTATGCAAATTATTTATAGAAATAGAGAATTAATCTTAACAAACTATCAGACAAATATGATCAGGTTACCAAAACAAGAGAGGGATAAAACAGAGAAAGGAAACTTCAGACCAATACCATAAAGAATCCCAGCAACAACACAATTTATCAGACTACTGGCTATACCTCCAGTGGAGATCTTACACCCATTGTCAAGTGCAATATCCCTCATGAAGAAAAGGCTTGCCATCCCCATCAGTCGCACCAATAATCAATGACTAGTTTCCATTGATGGGCAGGTAAGTCCATGAATTGCAGTATACCTTAATACACCAACCAGGTCCTAGTACCTATTATCTAGAGAAACAAATATTTTGTGGAACAGCCCTCCTATTGCTGCCACTAACAATACTGTTCCTATTCATCTGCTACTGGATTGTAGGCAATCCAACCTAGTTGAAGCATCAAGGTGGCAAGTGTCGAGTGTATAAAACTACCTTAACCACTATATCCCTTCAGACATTAGAACATATAGCCCAGGTCAATTGATATTGACAGTTTCAAATGAAAAAAAATTACACAAAATCACTAACATAACAAATTATTCAGAATCACGGAAATCACAAAAACAAAAGATAGTTTGATTTAAAAAAAACTGAAAAGTTTCTATGCAAATCATATTGATGCAAATCAAAGAACAGAAATGAGGTAAACAGAAACATTGAATGAGGAAAGTATATCAAATATGAAAGGTAAAGTCTGATTCAAACTATGTAGGGGAGTAACACAAATTGATGATTAAGAACCATTCCCCAAATAATAAGTGGTCAAAAGAATAAATAAAAATTAATTATGAACCTATTATGTTTTAAACATTGTATTAATTGTTCAAGATAAAAATACAAAAAATTAAGGAGTACCTGCTCCCAAGGAGGTTATATTTTATTAGGGAAGTTCAAATTTACCTATATAATTACATACAAATAATTAGAAAATAAATGCAACTTAGAGGACAGGATTAGCACTTGAGATTCATAAAAACTTTTTGTGAGAACATAATATTTAAGCTGCATCTTGAAGAAAGAGAAGGATTCAGAGGCACAGGTCAGGAGACATGAGGAGAGGCAGTGCAAAGAAAAAGAAATGGAGAAATTTTCAGAAGGAAAATGCCAAACCAACAAAATTCACATGAAATATATTCTGTGAGTCACTAATAATAAGAACTCCCTAACTCTGAAGACAACGATCTTTCCACTATACCATACTTTCTTATAACAATTCATTCAAATTTTAGTGTGGCTTTTTATTTTTTTTATTCATGTGTGTGTGTGTGTATATATATATATATAAATATATACATATATATGTATATATATACATATACATATACATATATATATATATATATATAGAGAGAGAGAGAGAGAGAGAGAGAGAGAGAGAGAGAGAGAAAGAGACAATAGCTATTCCAAGTCATTCTTATTGCTTGTTCCTGTGTCTAAATTGTCAGGACTATAGAACATAAATTTAATGTGAACTAATTGTATCTGAGATTTAGAGAAGTACAGTTCTAATGCATTGCTTAATTGGATTCATTGATGCATGACTAAGTGAGACAATGGACTATCAGTCTCAGTGGGTGTTAATAGTACCTATTCTTTCAAAAGCTAAAATTATTTTGAAATAATGAAACAAAAATAATGACTCAAGAAGAAAGTCTCATGGATCTGTGTTAGAACTATTTTCCTGGAAAGGTTGAAAAATTTCACTGAACTACCAATCAAAGTTATACTACATCTCTGGTTATTTTTTCAGAATGAAATAGAAGGCCATGTGTTTGAGATAGCTTAGGGCTTGCCTTGTCTGAAAACTAAGGATGAGTTGACTGGCCTCTGAAGGCCTCTCCCAGGTGTTAGTATGAAATGCTGAAATTAGTTAGCTTTTCTTATTGTGTATATGAAATAACTCAGAATCTCTATTAATACGCAAGATTTAAACACGAAGCAATTTAACCTTAGACACTTTGTTAATGCTACACATTTTGGAGAAATAATACATTATTGTTTTTTCACATATAGCATAGTCCTGTAGCATAAATGTAGAAAGGAGAAGAAGGAAGAAGAGTAGCAGTAGGAGGAGGATCCTGTATTAGACTTTGGAGTAGATACTTGTTGGGGGGTTTCTGGAAGGGCATGGGGTGCAGTAGCTTAAGATGTGGATATACTGCAGTTGGCACCATTGGAGGTAGTAACCACCTCAGTGAAATCATGGATCCGTTGAAGTATTGAAGGCTACTATTGACTACAGTATTCACTTACAGTCCAGAGATAGTAGGTTGGAACAGAAAACAGAAGCAAATTGATACCATTAATTTGAGCGTGATTTAGTTCATACAAAGAATAACAAGAATGACAAAAAAGGGCCACATGATTTACACCTATATAGCACCTCCAATTTTACTTATCTCACTGATGTCTAAAAAAATTGCAAGAAATCAGATATCTTTGTTTTTAATAGTTTTTTATTTTTGTTTTTGAAATATGTATCAGTTTGATTCAACAATTATTTTTACATGCTATCTGTTGAGCTTTATTGGGTTTAAAGAGACAAAATCAAGACAATCCCTGCCCTTTTGACCAGCTTGGAATGCAGAATACATTCAGACTAGTAATGTGAAATCAGTCCAGAAAGATAGGCTGTAGCTAGATGGTGAAGGGCATTAAATGCCAGACAGAGGAGTTTATATTTTATCCTGGAGACAAGAAGTAACCACTGAAGTTTCCTGAGCCAGGAAGCAACGCGGCTCTAGGAATATAAATTTGCTTATGTGCCAATTTAAAAGGCTATATTTTAAGAAACCTATCAAAAATCTACAGGATATTTATCTCAACAATAGACCATTTGTCATGCTCTTGCCCAGCATGGCCCATACCATTACAGTAAGTTTAAGACAGGTCGTATTTGAGCCATCAAAATGATTAATATTGTAAATAATTCTAATAATAATAATGCATAGAGAACAGTGTTGATCATTATAGATGGAGGATTTTTGAAGCAAAATTTTATTTTATATACTTGAGAAAAACTTAACATTACCCTAAGGATGCTTTGATATTAGACACCTTATATTCTCTAGGAATACAAAAATATCTTTTTCAGATTTGTAATTCTGATAAAATTTAAAGACTCCTATAACACAACTTTCTTAGTTTTATGGCCATTAAGAATTTCACTTGTAACACATTCGTAGCCTGATTCTCCTTGAGTCCTCATGCATCTTGATTTTTACAGCATAAGCATAAAAGCAACAGAACATGTTTCTCATTTAAATTATGTGAAATTGATATTGTGCTGCATTCATATGTCATAAGAAAGAATGCATCTAGTAATGGGAGGAGTGTCACAGACAATGGAATTTGAGTGGCTGAGGAGAGAGCTCTGTCCACATCTAATGTTGCCTATGAATCTCAAAATCTTTTCCAAAGGGAATTTAGATTCTGTTAAGCTAGGTCTAATTCTGGATTTGATTACTAATCATGTAATGTACTTCTTTAAGTGATTACATGTAACCACAGCCAACTGCAACCAAGAAACAGAGAAATGCTTGCAGATAATGTTTGCTACAGAAAAATAAAACACATGGATTTTCTTCTGTTTGTATGCACAATTCTGATTCGTGAGTCTGAACATGATACTGCTATCTTGATCTAGGAAAATCTCATCTGTTCCCAACTTTTTCTCTGATAATACTACCTCATAAACTATAGAACCAACAGTTTCCCCTCAGGCAACTATGTATAGATTAATCAAGTTGGTAGTTAATTAAGGGGGTTGGGAGGAGTATTACCAGTATGGATTTTCTTCTTATTATCTTTCGACAGGCACTAGAATAAGGAACATGGCATCCTTTTCATTGTTCTAGTCTGATTCCACTCCCATCCCTCTGTTCACTTTTCAGTCTTGTTTGTTAATTTCTCTTTCCCTCCTTGCCCCCTAAATATGAGTGGCCCTCAAGAGTTCTGTGCTGGACCTTCTTTACTTTTCTTGCAGTCATCCCTTTGGTGATTTCCCATGGCTTCAAAAGTTACCTTTAAGTAAATGAGGAAAAAAAAAAATTATCTCTCTACCACCACGATTTCATTTTGGTCTGCCCAGCTCCTCAATAGAAAAATGTGTATTAATACCTCCCATGTTTATCTTATAGGTTGTAGTAACAACAAAAAAAAAAGATATCATTTATGTAGTGTATCACAAAACATTAAACTCTATATGAATATCTGTTATCCCCACTTACTGAAAGCCCTCTACTCCTTCAAGAGCTCCTGCATCCTTCAGCTTTACATTCTTTTTCAATCCATCAATCCCTGACCACTCCCTTCCTGATCAAAGCTCCTTGTGTGCTTGATTTCTCCACTACACTTATTACATATGTTCCAGTTGAAAATGTCGTTGTTTGTGAGCATGTTTTATTAC
Source organism: Phalanger gymnotis (assembly GCA_028646595.1). NCBI lineage: Eukaryota > Metazoa > Chordata > Mammalia > Diprotodontia > Phalangeridae > Phalanger > Phalanger gymnotis. Next base: position 362,476,095 of record CM053623.1, read on the forward strand.
TTTGCCAGATAGTAAACTTCTTGAGTTCAAGGACTTTTCTCAGCTATGTTTTCCTCAACTCTAAAACACAGTAAGCTCTTTAAAATATGTTTAAATATTAATTATCAATTATTAATATTAATTATTAATATTAAATATGTTATTATATAATTATATATTATATAATTAATATATTATATTAATTAATTATTGATTATATTATATAATTATATTAATTAATATATATTAAATAATATATAATATAATATGTAATTATATTATATAATTATATATATTTTATATATTATATATTATATAATTATATAATATTAAATATGATATATTAATTATTAATATTAAATATGTTGAATTGAATAAGTCTATAAGAGATTGAATAAGTCTATAAGAGATTTTACATAGGGTTTTTCTTTTGTGTCTGTTCTTGGGGTCATGAGATTCTGTAGTCACAGTATCTTAGATTTGAAAAGGACTTCAGAGACCATCCAGTCCAAAGTGGAAAAATAAAAATCTCCTCTAAAACACATATTGGAAGTGGTCACCCAGCTTTCGCCTGAAGGAAGATCCCTAGTAAAGGGGAATGAGCTCATTCTACTTTGGGGTAGCTTTAGCTTTCAAAAAAAAAAAGTCATTATATGAAATCTAAATTTACCTCTTTGCAACTTCTACTTGCCAATAGGTGAGAGATGCGAAATAAATACAGATAGTGGACTAGAGACAGTATGTAGGCCTTTAAATGCAAACTTCTGGGGTTTACATTTTATCCATTGCAAATGGAAAATTAACTGAATTATTATGAGCTGGGGAGCACATGGTCAGACCTGTGCTTTAGAAAGGGCTCTCAATATATCAACACCTTTTCCCACTATTTTAATGAAACCACATGATGTCATTCAACCAGAGAATTAAAAACCACAAAAATTCTCATTAAAAAAACAAAACATACCAACTTTTTGCCACATATATACATATATGTGTGTGTATGTATGTATATAAATATGTATATATATATAATATATACATATAATAAAATTCCAATTATGTATATTGTGTGTGCGTATATGTGCAGGAACACACACACTGCATTAACTTTTTTTTTCCTAATACATAATTATGGAAGGGAGGTTACTCTAGGCTCAGAAAGGCTTTTAACAATGAAGCATAAGGATTAAAAAGTTTTACAAAGCCAGAAAGGTTATAGTACAAATCCTGCGATGGACTATGTTCCTGTCATTTAAGTATTACTTACAAATGGTTTGAAGGTTATCACCATGTTTGCCACTTAATGGTGAACTGAATTTTTTACCTATAGCTCTACTCTTAAACTTCAAAGCATTTATGATCTGTTCAGGTAGAAACAGGCCAGTGAAACACTAAAAAATCCTCATCAGAGACTCATAGGTATAGAATTAAAAAGGACCTTAGAGGCTATCTTGTCCTAGTCCTCCTTTTACAGATTAAGAAACTGAGGCCCAGAGAGACTGAGTGACCTTCCTAATGTTCTCTGATTCCAAATAACTCCCTCTTTCTGATGTAAATGTTACATGTACACATGTTTAGAAAAAAGTCCCTGATTTTCTTCCCCTATTGGCATTATATAGTAATTATAATAATTAAAGAGATGCAAGTGGTTCTCAGGTGTCTAGCATGTCCCATTGTATTTTTCCCCTTTTGGTTTGCAGATTTAAAGTTTGTGGAGCCTGAGACACATCGGCCAAAATCAGATGGAGACTCCCTTCTTTGGTTATCTTCTTTGACAATAGGCATGATTAAAAACCATAAAAAGCAGATGTATTTGAAAACATGATTGAAGTTCTCTCAGGATAATGACATTTTCCTTCCTTTTTGAATCAGCCTATGTGATGATGATATTTGCAAGGCCAACACATACTATAGTGACACCTAGGTTTTTGTGTGTGTGTCTGTTTCTTTAGCTATGCATCTTACAGCTGGCAAGCTTTAGCTAGAGACTAATGCTAAATCATGAGAGCTGAAATTTGTGTCATAACAAAATCCAAAATATGCACCAGCCATGGAGGGTAGGGGTGGTATATATTTTGTGTTTGCTTTACAGTTTTTTTTTCTTATTATTTTTCTGGTTTGGCAGTACCAGATGCCACTGCTAACACATCTGGAGAACACATTTTTTTCTTGTTTTTGGTGCTGGATGAGAGAATGCTGTCAAATGTGGCTAAAAGCCAACTGATTCTTTCAAGCTGCTGAAGGCAACAGGAAGGTAGATGCTGGCTAATCACAGAATGGAATTGCTATGTCTGAGGTTATTGGATCTTTGATTGACTCCATGTTTGCACTACTGTACTCTGCATTATTCAGTAAATCTACCTTGCTCAGCATTTTTCAGTGAGTGCTGGGCAATGTGCCTTTTATCTGACATTGTTGGTGCCCAGGCTTAAGGTAAATATGTTGATCATGTCAGTCACTTAAATTGATGATTGAAAAGAGTTGTAACTAGCTTTCTTATTTCCTCTAATTAGAGTTCTTGTTCCAAAATTTCTACTCATTGTCACCAAACTTATTTTTTCTATATTCCTGTATGGCTGTGGTATACTCTACCTCAAAAGACTGCATTGACACCCTTTCACTTTCTATATGAAGGCAAAAGTCTCAATCTTCTCTCAAACTTTGGATCAGAACACATTGGGTTAGGTGAAGTTTCCAGGTGTCTTTTCAAATTTCCTCTTCTTCTCTTCCTCTGAGCTGGCTAGGTTATTTTTCTTTATCACTCTTTATTCCATTATCATCATCATCATCACTACCACCATCACCACCACCATCATCATCACCATCAACAACAACAAAAACATTCAATGAGCAACTTCCTTTAACAGTGTTAAGCAAAACAGAATCTTAGAATTTAGTGCTGGAAAAGACCTCACAACTCATCTAATGAAAATTACTCATTTTAAATATAAGGAAAGCTAGTTGGTATCAGAGTCAAGCTTTGAATCCTGGTTTGAAAGATGTCTACTAAACCAGTGATTTTTTTTTTTTTTTGCATTTATTTTATGTTTTGTTTTTTTATTTTGGAGGAAATCAGGGTTAAATGACTTGCCCAGGGTCATATGCCTAGTAAGTGTCTGAGGCTAGATTTGAACTGAGGTCCTCCTGACCCTAGGGCTGGTGCTGTATCTGCTGTACTGCCTAACAGCCCCCTATTTGGTGTTTTCAATTAAAAATGATTTTTTTTCTCCTTCCTATTAAACTGCATTTCATTAAAAAAAAAAGAAAAAGAAAACCTCATAACAAATACGCATAGTCAAGCAAAACAAATTCCAACCTTAGCCAGTCCAAACATTGATCTCTCATTTTGCATCTTAAGTGCATTACCCCTCCCTCTATCGGGATGTGGAAAGCTAGTGTTGTTTTCCCATTATGCCAAAGTACTGCAGAAGACAACATAAACTTGAAGCAGACAATTAGTCCTTATCTGCGATTTCATTGAGGTAGAGGAAGCTCTCCATCAAAGCAGATAGGCAATTGTTTCTGGGACTTGTAGCTGCAAGTCCCATGTCTTCACAGGTTTCCTTCTATCTACTTGACATTTGTCTTGTAAGTTCTAATTTATATGTTTTGTTTCCCCATTAGAAAGTAGGTTCCTTAAGAATAAGTACCATTATCTTTTCCTTTTTCTTTATACCTCAGTGTTTAGCAAAGTTCCTGGCAAAGAGTAAGTTCTTAATAAGTGCTTATTGACTGATTAATTATACTCTTAGAATAGCCTGGGAGAACTGAGAAGCTGTATGGTTCACCACAGGCAAGTCATAAAGTAATGTATCAGAGATAAGAGTTGAACCTGGGATGACATGACTCCAAAAGTGGCCTTCTAATCTCTATGAAGACCTTTTCACCTATACTTAGGTGAAAAAACTGAAGAGTCATTTGGACAGTCACGTAAAAAAAAAAATACCTTACTGAATATTAACAGTACAGACGGTGATGTACATTACGGAATTGTAAGGGAAAGGGAATCTTGAGATCTCAAAGTTCAGATGTGATAAGGGAAATTTACTATTTTCCACTTAGTAAGGAAAGGCTTCATCAGAGAAATACTTATTGACTTAGTGCTATGCTTGAGATTGTATATTATTACAAACCAGTAAATATGTCTATTTGAAAGCAGAAATATGTTAGACATTGCACTAAGCTCTGGTTAAATGGTTACTTAATATCAGTGACAATAATGACTTAAATCATATGCTAACCATTGGAATATCTACATAAAAGCAACTTTCTTATAACAAATAATATTACAACATAAATGCCTATATAAAAACCATCTAGTCAACGTCTAGGTATTTCTTTCAAGCAATATGACTACAACCAAATTCCAGAACAATTTAAAAAAGGAATAGTCTTTGCTATGTGTTATAAAAGAATCATATGGCCTCATCATTAACATTTCTATGTTATACTTTACAACTTATACTTTTTCAAAATACTTTTACCCACATGATCATAGTGACTTGGGATTTTCAAACCAGCACAGACCTTAAAGATCATTTAGCCCAGAGCTTCTTCTACATTTTATTCAATGGACCCATGTTGAAGTCTATGGATTCCTCCCCTCCCCCACCTTTTAAGAATGTTTTAGATAATAAAATATATACCCTTATAACGGAAACAGATTCCATTCAATTGCAGTTATCAAAGTATTAAAAAATGCAAATTCATGGAACATAAGTTAAGAACCTTTGATCTAGGCTACTCTATACTCTCTGTTTTTTCATTACAAATGAAGAAACTGAACACCACTGATGATGTTAAAGAAATATGATCATGGTAGGGAACCATACATTTCTAGGGGTGCTCAAGACCCCAAAATACCGACACACTGGGTCCTGCCAAAAGAATTCAACCCAATCCTTCTCAGTAAAGGAAAAAGACAAAGTTTATTAAGGGTTTGCCATAATGGGTTGTCTTAAGAAATCCCACCCTTTTGTGAAGCCTGTTTTCACAAGTGGGCCAGATTCAATCTGAGCTAGATTGAATCTGAACTCCTTCATGGAGGCATGATGAAACTTATATACACAAAGATTGCAGGAGGGATATAGGGTAGTCCTGGGGTGATGGGAGAAGGGGTTTAGGGAGGGTCTTGAGGAGAAGTCTAAGGAGGAGCTTGATGGGACTGGAATGAGGTCAGACTCCAGCAACCAAGAGAATGAGATTAAGGGTGGGAAGTAGCTGAAGGTATGGATATTGATAGTATCAAAGGTGGGAAGTAGCTGGACAATAAAGGGAAAGGCTAGGTAGAGATTTGGGTTTAATGATAATGTAAGGTTATAGCCTCAGGGGAAGGCTGGATCTAGTGGGAAGATTCAAGGAGAGTTCAAGGGAGCTCTCCTTGACAAGACTGTATCCCATCAGGTTCAAAGGGGTTCCCAGAGAGTGTACCCTCATCATTCTCCCACAAACAAATAGGACCCAAATCCTTTTGGGGTCCAAGGGAGTTCCCACAGTCTAAATCCCATCACCACCACAGAAGGTAAGGGATTTGCTCACATGTACTCAGCTAGTTACTGACAGGGGCTGCATTATATATCTCCTAACTCCTAGTTCAGTGTTTTTCATTACATCATGTTGTCCTTTAATTCAATCCTTATTATTACCATAGGCAAATACTTCCTGCATCTTTTATATGCAGAAACATGTCATTTTGATGACGCTATATGGCTGTTAAGCATGGAATGCCACGGTGTCTGAGGAATGTAAATTGCAAGATACATAAAAGACAATGGCAAGATATAGAGTGATTATGACTCGGTTATAGTATATTATAAAAATGAACCACTCTGAGGAGCAGGTGAGAGAAATAATTATTAATAACTAATTATTTGAGGAGATTCAGGTTTCCCCCTTTTCTTAATCTTCATTTCAAGACCTGGGTCTCTGAAGGTTGAGCTAACCTTCTGCTCTATCTAGACCCCATGCAGGCGGATCAGCTATTGTGTTCCATTCAGGCTTGGGCGGGGCATGAATTCTTTAAATAGACTGCCCAAGGCTAGGTGTAGTGGAGGTGTGGGGAACTTAGACATAGATATCATAATCAATATTCAGGTCAAGCCCCTTCATTGTAATATTCATTCTCTCATTGTTAACCAATCAGGGTTGACTATGACCCTACATTTCAAAAAGCATAAAAAACTGTGAGCCTGCCACCATGATGGGATTGGGTCTAAGAGAGAGAAACAGACAAATGACCATCCTTTTATTAAAATGCTGACATTATTAATAAAATGATTAAATTACCCTGAAATTATGTCTCTCAAACTTTTTTAAATGCTAAAAAACATAAAATATATAATTAAAAAGTTATATGTCTAGACAAGGAATTGGTAACCAGGTAATGGTAGAACATTAATTAATAAAGCAATAGGCATGTCAATCTAGAGGAAGGTCCTTAGCATGTTGGTGGGTTCTTTTTGGAGAATTCAGAGAAGGTACTGGATAAGAAAGTCACCTGTTGATTTTTCTCCCTCCATATGCTTATTAATGACTTGGATTTTACTTTTTATTCATGTCTTATCAGTTGAGTAATGTCTCTTTTCTTATAAATGCAATTCCTTATGTAGTGGTTTATTATTCTTGTCCCTTTTATTGTGCTTAAAAAATAAATTAACAAGCATTTGTTTTGTTTTTCCCTCCCAAATATTCCCATTAGGAAAAACAGGAAATGAAAAACAAAACTCCTATAAAAAATATGCAAAACAAATTCCTACATCAGCTGTGTCCAAAAACATACATTTTATTTTCTATCTTGAACCCAAAACACTTTATGCAAATAAAGACAGACTTTGTATAACTTAGAAATGTGACCTTTATCTGATAAACTTTCATCAAAGATGTTTTTCCCAGACTTTTGAATATTATGTGCATCCCTAGACCATTGTAGGGAATGCCCAGCCCACACTGATGATATCCATTGAAGTATCAAAATATTTATATACCAGTTAATTCTGTTTAACATACTGATTTAAATGTTCTACTAATTAATAATGACAATTTACAGTCCCTTCTATAGTGCCTTTAAAACTGATTGTTGGATCTTGCCCTACAAAAAAGTAAGGGAAAAGGGGATGGGGGGAGTGGAGTGACAGAAGGGAGGGCTGACTGGATAATGGGGCAGAGTATACGCCATCTTGGAGTGTGGGGGGGGTAGAAATGAGGAGAAAAGTTGTAATTCAAACTCTTGTGGAAATCAATGTTGAAAACTAAAACTATTAAATAAATAATGATAATTTAAAAAAACCTGATTGTTGGAAAGAATCCATATTTTGTTTCTTTTTTAAAATTACAAACGACAAAATTCAGAAAACATGAACTTTCCTAAACACATAAAAAAGCAAAAAAAGGGGGATTTTTGAATATGAAGCTGTGTTCTTGTTTCATACAGCTTATATTTTTCAAAAGTATCTATTAAATTTAACACAGTAATGTGGTCACAACCTGTTTGCCTGTGTCCTCTTTTGAACTTTAGTCTCTTTTGCATATTTTTTTCCCTTTTGTATCATTATCATTTCCTCTCACTCTAGATAATCCTTTCCTCTTGGGGAAAAAAAAAAAGCCCTCCCTTATAACAAATAAATATAGTCTAAAATAATAAAATCATGCATTGGTCACATCACAAAATATAAAGAATTCGTATTTTCAACTTATGCTATTAATAACTGTAAAATTGACTTGAAGCATACCAGTAAGGCAATGCTTTTGTTTAATTTGGATATGTGAAAGGGACTTTAACATCACAAAGTTTTAACCTTTACAAATTGATCTTTATAATCCTTTCTTAAAAATATAGTGGCATATAGGAAGTATATATGCTATCAAATCACTCTTCATATTTTGTAATATCTTATTCTAAAAGGAAACCAGAAAAAGTAAGAAATTTTTCAAGTGAGGCCAAGAATACGAGGATAGAAATCCCAGCTCTTGATCAGAACAGTGATTGAGTCTGACCATTACTGTATCTCACAATTGCTCCATAGAATACTTTGTGTGACTTCACCTTTGTCCCCCTTAGCATCAATCTCAAAAGGTTAAGGACATATCTAAAATTCTCCTGGGTTCATTATAACCTCATTCATGAACCAATCTTTTTTTAAACCCATTTTTAAGCACTTTGGTAAAAAGATTCATAAATTTTCTTGCTCTATTAAAACCATAGTTCTTTAATATTCCCTTATATTACCTTTTTCAAGGTTCAAAGCACCGTCCTTTCTATTCCTCTCCAATTCTTGTATTCACCATTATGGTGAACAAATCTGTGTCAAAATATTAACAGAGGCAGATTTGTAGAAGGGAAAGTAACTCCTTATGATTTTACTGATTTAATAGCAAAAACTTAGTTGGGGCAGACAGCAGGCAGGGAGGGTTAGGTCTTAGAAAATATTTTGATCAGTTTCACAGGGTTGTGACTGATTTCAATGATCTTAAACTCTGTAATTTCACAAAAGTTTATTTTTTTAACATCAGTATTCTCCAAGTGTTTCAGGCTGTGAATCATGAAACACTGTTGTTGTCTGGAAAAACACCAACAAAAAAAATCAAAACAAAACAAAAAATCTGCCCCTTTTTGTGACCTAATCTTTCTCTGTTTAAAAGACAATCTATTCCCCAGCCATGTCTGCTCTTCCTGCCTCATACTTGCTTTCTTATGTCCCCATCTCTTTCCCTATCCCTAGAATTAAATGAACTGATTAATGAAGGGTCCCTATTCTGCTTAAATTGTTTCATAAGTTTAAAATTTTATGAAGTCTGTCCACTTTGCTGAATATTCTCTTAAGTTCATTCCTATAATGCATCTCACTTGCATAATTTTGGTTTGGGAGGGATTTTTTTTTTTCAGTTCTATGCAGTTTTATTACCTTTTTGGTTGATTTTTAAACATTTTTTCCCCAGGTTAATTGCTTAAGCACTATAAAGTCAATCATACTCTTATTCCAAGATTTGCTAAAGTAGTCACCCAGTATTTCAGATATCCAGTTGTATTCTAAGCCAAAATTACTAATTCACGTTTTCAAACTGCTCTCTTCCACATCTACATTTTATTTTCCATTTTCTAGTTAGATCTTAAAATAAATTCAAAGGAATCGCTAATCTCCAGGGTCATACATGTGCCAAGAACCTAGGCCATGGAGGAAATCCAGTCTGGATACCAGAAAATAAGATTTTTTTTTTTTTTTTTTGCTTTTGAGTACCCATTTATTCTTTTTTTTTTTAGCTTAAATTCTTTTTTTTATTCTTTTTTATTTTTTTTTATTTTTATTTTTTAAATTTATTTTTGACATGTTTGGTTTTCTGCATTGATTTTCACAGGCGTTTGAATTACCAATTTTCTCCCCATTTCCTCCCCCG
>CM053623.1:362485963-362507802 GCA_028646595.1 Phalanger gymnotis
TTTTTTTTTCTTTTCCTTCTCATAAATGTTCATAGGTTCATAAGATCATAGGTCCAGAATTGGAAGGGACCTTAGAGATCAGCTAATCAAACCTCTTCATTTTAAATTTGAGTAATCTGATGTATGGAAACATTAAGTGATTTGTCCAAGGGTCATACAGATACTAAGTGGCAGAAGTGGGATTTGAACCCACATTCTTTGATTCTAGACCCAGCAATCTTACCTCTTTCTCCCAGCTGATATTCTAGTTGGCATCTCTCTGCCTACAATCTCAGCGGTAAAAAAGAGTCAGCTACCCCAGAAGCAGACACCTTCCTCCTCAGACAAACATCTGAGATGCTCTCATCTGATATTTGCCATGACTCCCAAACTGAGTCAGTGTCCATAGTCCAAGAACTTGCTGAGCTGCCTTGAAGAATGAAATAAAGATCACCCAGGAATCCATGGCTATCCTGGCTTCCCTCCTCCTAACAATCCTGCAGATTAGTAGTCAAGGATCTTCAGTGATCATGATAGAGTAAGGTGTTTATAAGGTGTTAATGTCCACTGATACTTCACGACATTCTACAATTCTCTTATTCTCAACAACAGAACAAGAGTTTGACTGGTTGAGCAAACAAATTAGCTATGCCCCCTGGATCTTTAAATAGGTAAACCCTGAAGAGAGTGGGAAGGGGTCAAAGCAGCTGTGGAACGAGATTCCTGAAGGGGGAGGAGAGGAAGAGGGAACTCTTTCTCCCTCCCTCCCCCCTTTCTCTTTCTCTCTCTTTCTCTTCTTCCCTCCCTCTCTCAGCAATGACATCTGGCAACAGATTCACTTTCCCAGAAGCAGAAACTCTAAGAGTTATATATTTAACTCAAGAGAGGTCGGCCCAATTGAGGAAGCAGTCACACAAATTTAGAAACAAGCAGGTGGACACAATCATCTGAATGAAAAAGCAGCTTCAAGGAGTGTCGTTACTGGTAGCAGGGGAAAAAGTCAGTTATTGACTCAAGAGAGGAATACCCCTGGAGAAGATAAAGAGACTCCAAGAAGAAAGAAAAGAGTTTCGGGCCCTACAGCGTTCTAAGTTTTTTAGGCACATGTAGTACTTACACGTGTCTCCCTACCATTATATTTTATATTATTTTTACTCTTCACACTAACATTTTGTGCATTTGTGAAATAGCATACCACAAACTTTTCTCGGGCAGGGGGGAGAATTTTGTGCATTCTATTTTTACCATATAATCTTATTAAATGGGTTGGCATAAATTGTGTCTACTGGCTGATTATTAAGAGAAAGCTCAGTATTGGGGTCTCCTGTGCTAGAGTTTTAGAAGGGCAATCAGAGTAACCCTAAAGCCCAAGATACCCCAAACACTGAACAAAAACTGCTTTTGTACATGGAAAAAGAGCCTACTTATTTTTCCCTGGATAAAATCCTCAAAATTGGTTCAGAAGTTAATATATCTGCAGGATCCCATCTAAACTACTATTCTCCAACTTCTATTGATTTCTGAGGCAGTTTTGAAGCTGAGATTTTATACCTCATATCTGTTGATTGGGGTCATGTTTCCTTGGAAAAAAACTGCATTGTCCTTATCTGTCTCATATGACATTCCCCAACAGGAAGAAACAAAATAATTTTCAATCACGTTTACACATGGAAATAGAGCCTTCTTATTTTCCCCTGGATAAAAGATGAGAAATAAGAAAATTTTCAAAAGCTAGGGCGATTCTTTCATTAGGCAAAAAATGTAATGAATTTTTAGGTATGAAAGAAATTGGAGCCAAACTGCTATTTAATATGTTAGATAAGAAAATAGAAAAATTTTATCTAAGTAAAGAAGTAATTTATCTTACCACATGTATTATTTATAAATATTCTGGGCAGATTCACTAGATAAATTTGGAGAACTTTGCATTTGGTGACTCAGACTATGTAAAATTAAAAAAAAAGTCTAAGTTATGCAAATTGATGTTACCAAAAACTACAAATTATATTCAAAAATTAAAACTGCCATGATGAGGGGAAAAAATGCTGCTAGAGAAAATATGCCTGAAATCATGTCAAATGAGAAAACTAATCACCCTTATGTCTAATGTGTTAAGTGCTTACATTACTCCAAAGTGAGTTATGCCATTATTTTATAGAAATTTGCTCTTATTAGCTAAGGCAATTATTCATCTACCGTCATAGGAGTAAGAGCTACAAGGAACCTTATAGATCTAGTGTGATTTCCTAATAGTACAGAGAATAAAACTCAGCCCAAAGAGGTTCAGTGAATCTGTATGGTTATGTAGCCATTCAATTGGCAGGGCTAGAATTCGAATTCATGTATTCTGGTCCCAAAACCAGTGTACTTTCCATTAAAACACCCTGTCTTTAATGATACTTACTGTTATACTGTTGTTCTTCACTGGATAAGTTCTCAACATATATATGCTATTGTATGATGTACATGCATGTTAATAAATCAACAAGTATAATGTGCCTATTGTGTTACAAGTATTATTCTAGATGCTGACAATATAAATAGAAATAACATAAATAGAAATGTTTGATATACATCATAAAGAGAGAAAGGAAGAAAGGAGGAAGGATAGGAAAAGGGAGAAAGAATGAAAGAAAAGGAGAAAGAGGTGATAGGAGGGACAGAAGGAAACTAAAAGAAATCGAATGTGTGAGTGCATGTATTATGTGGGTGGTAATGGTTTCAGTTGGCTAGAAGGATGTAAGTAAGTAAGAAGGAAAGACCACTGGGATAAGATTTGGGAGATCAGGGTTCTATCCCTAGCACTATCATTACCTTGTTCTGTGAACTTGGACAAGTAAATGATTTAACCTCTTAGCATCAGTTTATTCACCTGTAAAATGAGGGTGCTGGATTATATTCTGTCTAAGGTCCTTCCTAGATCTAAAAGTCTATGACTATGAGACAGAGTCAAGCCAAGAGGAAGGGGTTTTGCAAACAGGTCTACACAATTACGTGGTCAAGTTTTGAGAGGTAAACTGTATTAGAGAGTAGGCAAGAATAGTAGGTTTAGGCAGGGAAAAGGTCAAGTCCAGAAAAGCATAATTCTAAGTTAGATATTGATATCTAAAAGGCTTCTTGTATTTCAAGTCTTTGGAGTAGTCTGAGGCAGATTCTGGAGGTTCCTCCTATTCCTTACTGAATACAAATAAGAATGGGTTTTGCAGTGGAAGAGACTTTGGAAGTTATCTAGTCCTATCCTTTCCTTTTATTGAGAGGAAGTTGAGAGTCAGGAAGCTAAAATGACCTTCTTAATTTCATACAGGGAGTGACAGTGACTTCAAACTTAAACCAAGGACATATAAAGTCAAAGTATTTCTTTCCATCCTTCAACCGCCTCCACTTTTAATAAGCTGAGGAGAGGGATTGATTCCCTTTCAAGAAATAAAACAAAGTAATAGTACTTGCCTTCTGAACATAGGCATCTGTTAATATTATTTTATGTTACATCTATACAGATTTAACTAATGCTTATTCATCCTGATATGTATAGTAGGAAAAAAAAATCCCCAATGAGGATGTTAGCATTATCATTTCTGACTAAAAATAAAGAACAGAGGTTATAGGGTGAGGGTAGGTAGGGAAGGGTAGAACTTGAGATGCTCTACTTTTTTGGAAGGTATTAAAAAGAAATTCAGATACTAACGGGTCAATATATCTACCATGTCTTGTTAGATTTGCTACTTTTTCCATGAAAGGTCTCAGTGTAACCTTAAGGGTTTGAGATTCTTACTACTGCCATTCATGGGCCACAATCTAAAGTTTTCCTCCATTGCTTATAAATCAGAAAGGCAGACTTAATTAGCTTTTAGCAAAAAAGTCTCTGACAGATGCCTGTGGTGTTTGTGGGGAAAATGGTCTCAAGTTTAAAAAGCACATGTGACAAATGGGATTACTCAAAGCTCCTGGTTAACTGCAAGTTATTTTTTCCCCTTTGTGAGATTCTCCTGAATTTCCCTTTGGGTGTTGTTCTCTGCTGTGCTCTAAGGGTTAACGTCTTTGTAGAATCCTGAAGATGCATTTCTTCAGTGTGTCTATTTTGTCTTCTAGTTTTTCTCAGTTATTGATGCAGATGACGTAAACAGACATCACTGACAATCACTGATGCTCCAGGATTCTGCTACCAACATCTATAAGATGTCAAATCTTCTCACTTTTAGAATTAACAGTCAGCTTCTGATGAACTGGAAGGAGGAGAGGGGAGAAAGAACTGAATCCTCCAAAGATAGTTCTCTTTATCACCACTGGACTGGCTTCTTGTTAGAATGCTTCTACTGGAATGCTTGACTCCGAATTTTCACAGGGTATATCTGATTCTTTCAACTAATCCTAATATTTTCATGTGTGGCATGATTTCATCCCATGATCAAAGTTTTAAACTGATTAAAGAATTATTCAAAAACAGTTCATACCTTTTATTGTTTGACTCCTTCTAGAAGTCATCTGAGCATGTGAGAAAACATATATGTTTCCTTTTACCTTTAAGTCAGTGGTTCTCATAACAAAAAAGATCTGACTATATTCTGGTGTGGGAGGTGGGGGTGGTGGTGCATGGGAGGTGGTATCTCTTACCCAGAGGACTCAAAAATTAACTTTTTGACAACTCCCAAGAATAAGTTCACAAAAATAAAGAAGAAAAGTTTTATGAAACAAAGCAAACAGAACACAATATAAATTGAAAATGGATGAAACTATCTGCCTTCTGCCAAAGATCTTCTATATGTAAATTTCTAGTTACCCACAATTGGTCATGAGTAAGCAAATTATTCTTCTTCTACTGTTTTCCCATTATTCCTGGCTAGAATTGCCAGTACTTCTCTTATATTTGTTTGTGTTTTGGTTAAAAATACACACACACACACACACACATATACACACACATACATATACATATCTATAATATACAATGTGTATATGTGTGATATATAGACATATATACATATATATGTCTTTTGCTTTTATATCACCTATATTTTCCCATTTCTCTTCCTCTTCTTCTCATAGCATGTCATCCCATATTGGAAAGAATTAAAATTATACATACATATATTCATTAGACAACAAATTCATTAGAAAGTCTGATAAAGTATGCAATGTTTCACGCCCTTAGTCTCCAACTTTTTTTCAAAAGAATTGATGCTATGGATAAACACTGCAAAAAGTTTTATATTATTAAACTATTTCTTCTATTTATTACTCATTCATTTATTTGACAAACCAAATGTTTACTTGTGATTGATATACTCTCATAATTTTTGATCCGGTGATACAACTTTTTCACTTTTGTAATTACATTTTTCTTCCTCCTTTTAGCACTAAACTCCTTCATGAGAAAAAGTTAGAACCCTGCAGAAACAATTCCTTTTATTTAGCAAAGTAAACTTGAAGTGATAAGAGAAGAAGAGAACCTCTATAGGCTAAATAGGCTGGAAATAATTATATTAACAATTCCAAACAAACTGTAGTTCGTAGGTCTATTACAGAAGTGTAGAAACTCCATCTAAGGTGACTTAAGGATCATCTAAAAGTATAGTTTCCTTGATTCCAAAAGGGTTCTTTTAAAATAGAAAAGTAAATGCAAAGACCTTGATCTTTTAACCATTTTTTTTCTGTCTTTAAGATTATCTATTTAAAAAGAACCAGCTTTTAGAAAATGAATTTCCCCTGTCCAAGACTTCAGATCTTTTCCCATCCATCAAAGTAATTTTGCTAGGCAAGAGTATACCAAGCTCAAATCAGAGAATTAATTTCAGTCTTACCTGGAACCTGGAACAAGAAAAATAAACAAACAAACAAAAACCTCTCCCACTTCATTTCCAGTATCCTGGAAACAATAAAAAATAAAATGAATAGGCTAGGATGAAACAACATAAATATTACACCTAACCCCTAAATGTCTGGAACCAGTTTGACCACCTTCTGAACTTCATATTTTCTAAGTGCTTATCAACTGACATAATTTTAGTAGAACTGAATGACAGGGTTTGCAATAATTCAGGCTAAGTTCATCCATAGGAAATCTAGATTTGCACTGGAAAGATTGTTTCCCTATGGGCAGTCTCCTTTTTCAAAAAGAAAAAGGCCTGCTTAATTTAATTGATCGTCAAAATCTTAGATTGTTAAACAGCAACCCCTGGAATAAGTCACAGGAAATTTCATTATACCTTTTAGAAGGGGAACAGCATTATTATTATTCAACCAATAGTCATTATTTCATTGCTTATCTGTGTCTTTGGTAACAATGTAGCCCAGGATAAAGATAATTGTCTCCTTAAATTTATTCTATACCTCTGTCCCTATATAGACAAAAACAACTGGACCAGTGAAATTATAAAGACAAGAAGAGTAAGAGGCAGTGATGACCTTAATTCCATGATCAGCTGCCTTGGAACCAACAAATTTCTTGCCCCACATTGCATTATGGTATTGTATTTGGTTTTTGACATACTGAAACCATCGGTAACTATCCAGGACCAGGCCAAATAACTGGTCTCCTTATTTCTTGGTTCATTAAATGTTGGCAAGAAGCAAAAAAAGCCAAGTAAAAACAAATAAGAAAAATAACAACAACAAAAAAAACTTCTGGAAATGTCATTAAAACTATATCTCAAATCTAACTGAACTGGAATTAGAAAAAGCTATTGAAGTCAACTTCTTTGTCTAAATGAATAAAAACCAAAACAAACAAAATAGTATCATTCTGAACAAATCTGATTATAACATATGACAATATACTTAGGAGTAGTTATTAAGGATAACGATGAATAATAATTTGGAGATGTTTATACTAGGATGTTGCTTTCTGAAGAAAAAGCTTGGAGGCAAAAAATAAAATCATTGGTGATCAATGCAAAAAGTGTTCTACTGTATCTTCAAAAAGGAAGCCAAATTCAGTATCTATTATGTGCCAAGCTCTATGTTCTGCACTGGGGACAAGAAATACAAAGAATGAGACAACCCCTACAAACAAGGAGTTTACACAGTTATCTTGCATGAGAAGCAATCAGGTGATAGGCAAAGCTATTAGAATAACCTCTATATTCTGCTTCATTTCATTGAGAAACAAAGTCTCTTTTTCTAATTATATCTCCTACTCTTCCCCATGTGCTCTACTATCCTTATAAACTGGATTATTTCTGTGCATGTTCAGTGCTTTCTGCCTTGGAAGTTTGTTGTTTTTTTTTTTAATTTTGTAAAAGAAAACTTTGTGGTTTTCTTCCACATATCTACTTTATAAGAATAGCCTATATATAAATGTCGATGTTCTTGAAATATTGGAAGAAATTCCATGGGCAATGCTCTACATATAGTTATTAAACTAGATACCACAGTCCATAGCTACAGTGTAGGGACAGAGTGGTGAAAATTAGCAGTAGAAAAAAATGAAGACGTTCATACCAGACAAAATTCTAAAGAGGAGCCACCAATGAAATTATGGCTTTGGATCTTTATGCACTAATCAATCTATCAAATCAATCTTTATGTATTTAGAGCCTACTTTGACACAGAAACTATGACAGATGCTAGGGATACAAAGAAAAAAAATGAAACAAACCTTGCCTTTAAGATGGTTACATTCTAGCTGGAGAGAAAACATGTACACATATAAGTATAGTTACAAGATAGTTATGGGATGGAGGAGAGCATTAACAGCTAGATGAAGGGGAAGGGATCTAGAAAGGCTTTATGTAAAATTTAATGCTTTAACTTAGTCTTGAAGAAATTAAGACATTCTAGGATGTCTATATATTAGTGCACAAAGAAAAGATAATAAACAAGTGAACTTTAGTTCTTTTAAGAAGAAAATAAAATCTCAATTTGAGGAGAATTTGATCCGATGGCTAACATGGAGATTCAGTAGGATAAGACCCATGAGTGGAATATGGTTCAGGAATGTAATTTTGTTGTTGTTTTTGCTGCTGCTGCTGCTGTTCTGATCTGTGATTTTGTTGGTACAGCCATTCCTCTGAGGGAACTTGCTCTACAAATGCAGATCTGAAACTTTTCTGCAATTTATTATCTCAGAGCATTGCCTGAGGCACTGAGATTGATTTTTCCATAATCTAAGACTATGTAGGACTCTCTGCAGGGTTGATTTCCTATCTATAGCCTTCTCAATCCTCAGACTGGACAGAGACATCAGTACCTGTCATATAAAATGAAGCCCAATAAAATAATCCCATACAATAAAACATGCAGGATGGTATATGATAAGGAGTGCTGAATTTGGCACCTGGAGATCAGTTCAAATTGTGGTTCTCCTACATTATATACTGTGTTATGTACTGAGTCCATTAAGAACTCAAATTATTTGTAAAAATGAATGGAGTAGACTAAGTTTCGCTCATATTCAAATGCTATGACTGGATAACTTGACTGATATGAAAAATTAAGATAGAAATTATTTTATAAAAAAGTAATTAGGACTTCATATGAATAGCCAATCTGCATTTTTGTAGAGAGTTTCTATACAAAGAGGTGCCCAACTCATGAAAGAATAATTCCAGGGATCACTCTTCCTTGTCCCAGCATACTTCCCTTCAAAAAAAGAACCCACATTAAAAAAATGTTTCTTATTTCCCCCCTAGATATGAAAGAATATACTATTCCAATAACTTCCTGAGTTTTCTTTAGAATGGGTTTAATGCTTATATGTAGAGAACTTTTAGCCTGTAAATTAGCTCAATCTCCTTTGTCTTCTAAAGCTAATTATAGGATCATAGATTAAAAGCAAGATGGAACCTTAGAAATTGTTGGGTCTAACCCCTCCTGAGAGGCTAAGAGAACTTAGATGATTTACCTAGGATCACATTGGCACATGAATAATTTATTAGGGTCACATGGGCCAGGCAGGATTTGAAGTCCAGTCATTCTTGACTCCAAATGCACCCTTCTATTCATTGTTTCCCCTAGCATAGAGGTTCCCAAACTTATTTGGCCTACTGCCCCCTTAAAAAAAATTGCTCAGCACCCTCCTGGTAACTTACTTTCTTTAACCCTTTAATGTTTTTTTTAATTGCATCATTTCAAAAAAGAATATGAAATTATATATATATATACACATATATATATTGAATGATGCATCTTAAATTTAATAATTTGTGTTTATTTTCCTACACTGACATTTTGATGCATGTATGTATAGTATCATATTGTAAGAAATCATTACATACACATATTCCTGCCAATGCATGCTGGACTTCCCAACAATGCAGTACATGCTTGCCTGCCAACACTTGCTTCTTAAGACCTATCAGCAGACTGGTTATAACCTGCATTTTGTGTGTTTATTTGGAAAATAATGTAATCACTACGACTGTAACTCTGTTACACAACAGATTAAACATGTACAGATGGTTTTTCAAAATTTTCTTCTCTCCTTTCCTTATTCTTCCACCATCACCTTATTTTTATTCAATGCCCACCCCCCCATGCAAACAAGGCTACTACCACCCCCTTGGACTTTCCCAGAGCCCCCCAAGGGATGGTATCAGCTACTTGAAGAAGCTATGCATAGTTTCTGTCCCTTGCATACAGGGAGTTACTGTGTATGAAGTGGTAAATATTTGAATTTGTCTAAGGGAGTCTTTGAGAAGGTTGGGAAGGAAGGGCAGGCAAAAGAGGGATAAAAACATGATTAAGGAATCCTTAGTGATTGGCACTCATCACTTTAGTGCTTATTGTCCCCACTTTAAAAGAAAATAAGATGTAAATAATATTAATGTGACCTGGATTTCTAGCCAAGCCTGAGGCATTTTGCATGCTGCTGTGTAGGAGGAAGGAGACTCTTAAATGGTTGAGAGGAAACGGCATGACACTTGCAGTTGATTGCAGACATTCTTCCTGGCAGAGCTTCAGGATGAGACAAATGCAGCAGCACATTCTCTGAATCTCTAGGAAGGCAATCCGGAAATCTGGACAGCTTCCTCAACTGTCTACAGCTTCCAAGTTCTTTTACTAAGAGTCTGGAATCATAACCTTTGTTCCTCTCTGGAACCATACACTCAGCTCTGCCTGAGTGTGCCTGGAACCAACTTGCTTCATACAAATCTATAGCACAGGAGCATCATTTTCTGCTGGAGTCTCTTTCTGAATATTCAGTAGCCTGCAAAATATCCCAGTCTTGCCTAGAAACCTGAAGTACCTATGTAAATAGAAAAAAAAAACCAGCTAAAAGGAAAAATACAAAATGGCAAAATGGTGTTAAGATAAAATAAATGACAATTGGTCAAGCCAAATATTTTGCCTAAGTAAAGAGACTAAATATCAAAGAAGACATCCTAAGACAATTGCAGAGAAAAAAAAAATGGACAGCATTGTGTAGTAGACATTCACAGGGGCCTGGGTCATAAGATAAATACCCTGGGCAGGTTGGGACTAGGGGGAAGGGAAGGTGCAAGACAGGCAGAGAGCCATGGGCAGAAAATCCTCATACTGGCTCACATCATATTGCATCAGACAGAGCCCCACATTTTCACCTGGAAGATGAGAGCAGATAAATGGAAATCAATCAGGGCATTGTTGTGTGCTCTTGGTCAAGCCTTCTCAGAAATAAGCTACTTTCATAAAGTTTAGCTTACATCTTTGTTTCTCCCCAGATTTTCTTTCCTTTGCTATTTCCAACTCAAGATTAATAAAAATCACTTTCTCCCAACATTCTCACCACTTCATCACAAATTGGTTGTTTGTTAGAATTAAATTCAGACAGCTGCACATCCCTTTTTCAGGTTTAGTGGGGGTAGTTTATGATTTCTCAGATGGGTCAAATTGGGAACCAAGGAGAAGGAGTTAAGGGTGAGAGAAGAAAGAGAATAGAAAGGAACCAGAACACAGAGAGAAGGAAGAGGAGTCAATCTTCAAAGTGAACAGGTTTTATAAATAAACCTTTAATAGCAAAAGGTATGTAGATCTATAAATTTTGCAAAGGAATTGGAAAAGTCCATGGACAACTAGTTGGGAAGCACTGTTCTACAGTTGTAATTTGCTAAATGGGCCTTTACTAGTCTGGATGACCTAATGGAAAGACATTCATTAACTAATAAGATCAAGTTCAAGATTGCTAAGTATAGCTTTGGCATTTCCCATGAATAGGACTCTCAAAACATAATCGAGTGGGATTTTAATAGCTGGTGATTAGCAATAATTTTGTTTCCAAAGTATTGGGTGGAAAAGCTATTTAATGCCCTGTACTCTGTAGGCCTTAACTCTGTAGGATGATTCCTACTAAATATCTTGCTGACAGGTCACCATCATGATGTAAGACTTCCTTGCCCTTGTGTTTTCTTTCCTGTGTCTTCCAAAATGTTTCATCATCTTGTCTTATTTCTAATTGATGAAATGGTGACACAACTTAATTACACACTTATCAAGAATTAACATGAGAACAGCTGTTAGAAGCAGCCATGCTAGTGGGTTATTCCCTAATTTTACACATGTGTGTGTATTTATATATATATACACACACACATATATATACATATTTGTAAAGATTGCACCTACCTAAATAGAAAGAAGAAAAACCATCCTGATCTAAACACAACTTATATCACTTCAAATGATAAGGGAGTCTCCTGAATCTAATTAATTAATTTACATATATATGATATATATGAATATATTATACATATATCATGGTATAATTCGAGATTCTAAAAGTTTTTATTTATCCTTATGAGTCATTAACATAATACTCAGTCTCATAACTTTACTCCCTAGCCTGACAGCCGAATTTCTTGAATTCAAATGGTAGTAAACTCATTTTTTTATCATTAATAAGTAAGTTGTTTGACATAAATTTGGAAGTAGGTAGGGAAGAAGAAAAAAAATATAAATTAGGTTGTAACAAAACATACACTATTAATGAAAAGTTATGGGTTAGGCAAGGCAGGGTGAGATTCCTTCCATAAGTCAGGCTGGGAAAATTTCAATGATACTAAGCCATCAAGCATAGTTTCTCTGGCAGGTAGGAGGCTGGTTCGTCTCATCTCATTTAAGCAACATAGAACACACAAGCTGACCCATATACTAAGCGTATGCCCAATTATTTACTGAGATAACCCAAAGGAAATGGGACATCATAGAAATTAGGTATTAATTTAATAGCAACAAACCTTTATATTTCCATAATACCATTAAGACTTACAAAGAACTCTGACTCATCAGTCCTGCGATAGGCTGGCTATATATTATACCCATTTTTACAGACGTTGTTTTGTTGTTTAGTCATGTCTAACTTCTCCTGACGCCATGGACCATAGAACTCCAGGCCTTTCTATCCTCCACTATCTCTCAAAGTCTGTCCAAGTTCATTGTTTCTATGTAACTATCCATCTCATACTCTGGCATCCCCTTTTCCTTTTGCCTATAAGTTCTGTCTTCCCATTATTTGGCCAAAGTATTTAAGCTTGAAACTGAAGTATTTGACCTTCCAGTGAATAGTCTAAATTTCTTTCTTTAAGTATTGACTGATTTGACCTCCTTGCTGTCCAAAGGAGTCTCAAAAGTCTTCTCCAGCACCACAATTTGAAAGTATCAATTCTGCTATACTTAGCTTTCCTTATAGCCCAACTCTCAGTCATGCATTGCTACTGAAAAAAAAAATTGACGATACAGACTTTTGTCAGCAAGATATCTCTGCAATTTAGCATGTTGTCCAGATTTGCCACAGCTTTCCTTACAAGGAGCAAGCATCTTTTAATTTCATGGCTGCAGTAGCCATCTACAGTGATCTCTAATCCCAAGAATATAAAATCTGATACTGCTTTCATTTCTTCTCCCTATATTTTTCAGGAAGTGATGGGGTCATTTGCCAAGATCTTACTTTTTTGATGTTAAGCTTCAAGCCAACTTTTACTCTCTGCCCTTTTACCATCAACAAGAGGCTTCTTAGTTGCTCTTCACTTTTTGCCCTCAGAGAAGTATTGTCTCTCTATCTGAGATTGTGGATATTTCTCCTGGCAACCATAATTTCAGTTTTTGATTTGTCCAGCCTGGTATTTTACATGGTGTATTCTGCATATGAGTAAATAAATAAGGTGACAATATATAGCTTTGTCATACTCCTTTTCCAATCTTAAACTAATCAGTTCCATATTCAGCTCTAACTGTTGCTTCTTGGCCACCATGCATGTTTATCAGGAGCCAAGTAAGATGATCTGATACTCCCATTTCTTTGAGGATTTTTTTGTGATCCACATAGTCAAAGACTTCAGTGTAGTCAATGAAGCAGTTAGTAGATCCCCCTACTCCCACCTCAGAACTCTCTTGCTTTCTCCATAATACAGTAAATGTTGGCAACTTGTTCTCTAGTTCAGATAAGAACATTATTTTCTTTACTAAGCAAATTTGCTCTCTTTCTTGTCAAATAACCATTTGCATGATGACACTTGAGCTTTGGGAAAAGTGGGGAAAAAATCCTTTAATTGTAGAATATAAAATTAAATGGTATTATTAAACAAAAAACAACAACAAAAAAAAAAACCCAAACCAAAATTGATGGTGGTAAACCTCAGGACAAAGTATATTCAAATGTAAATATTTACTAGTGAAATATCCCTAAATTAGACAAATTAGGAGAGGCCTTGGTAGAATGAATGAAATGGGTTATGATTTAAAGATCATACTTCAAAGGATATACTATTTTATTTACATGGAGATTTTTCCCTTGTCACTTCAATAGAGAAGGGGCCAGCCATTTTCATCAATGCCAACCAACTCCAACTCACAGGTCTTTTTGTTTTTGGAGGGGGGAAGGCATTTAGGGAAGGGCAACTGGGGTTAAATGACTTGCCCAAGGTCACACAGCTAATGTGTGTCAAGTTTCTGAAGCCGGATTTGAACTCAGGTCTTCCTGACTCCAGGGCCCATGCTTTACTCACTGAGCCACCTAGCTGCCCCCAATTCACAGGTCTGGCAAGCCAGTCTAGCTGCAGTAGCAAAGCACCTTGAAGGAGAGAGCAAAGGCAACATATGCTAGGCAAGTCAAAACAATATTGCCATCTCCTGGCACCATTCCCTGGTCGACTCTGTTGTAAACTGTCTAGCATCTATAATCCAGGGTTCTTGGGAATGGCAAAGCAATTAACTCAATGCCTGCCCTCATCCTGGTAAGCAATCCTTTGGAGATACACTCTGGAAAATTGCTTCTGGAATTACTATACCATAACTCCTGAAGACCCAGAAAAAAAGTTCTTGTCACCACACCATCATCCTTTGCATTGTCAATGGTTCAACATCAGAAACTGATATGATTTTATCAGTGGAAATGACAATCACCTCTGCCGTGCTGCTGTACCCTAAGATTCACGGGACATTTCCATCTAACTTAAAGCTGAAACCTTTCCTATGTGTTGTCTCTCCCATTAGAACGTGAGCTCCTTCAGAGCAGGCACTGTCTTAATATTCTATTTGTATCCCTGGTGCTTAACTCAGTCTTTTGCACATAGTAAATGTTTCATAAATACTTTATTCATTTATTAATTGCTTGAGGCAGATTGTAACGCTTTTATGACCAATAATTTCCTGAGTTTCCATGGACTCCAATTTTAAAAATAAGTAAATAAAAATCACTACTTGGAGGCCACAGTTCTGGTAACAGGACTCTCTGAACTTAGGTAGATGTTCAAATGATGGACCATTTTTCTCATGCTGGATCCATGCTCAAAGACTTTCCACTTTGGTAAGACCTGCCAGAAATTATGTATTGCCCCACTATGACAAGGCCTCAAAATGGAGTTTTTAAGAATATTGAACAATGAATATTTAATTACTAGCACAATGTTTCCAAGTTCAGGTTTTGGGACAGGCATATGAATTGATAAACAGATAGAATTCATTTAAAAATTAACTACACTATTCACAAACAACATACCAAAGCTCTTTAACCAAATTTAAACTTTTAAATTTTGTTTATATTACTAATTCACCTAGTAAAATCTTTCATCATAAGTAGAGAAAAATTCAACATGGCCTACACTGAGTCATCACAATATTTTGAATTGCTGTATTTGGAATTTATGAGGTTGTACTGAACATGAATTTTATGGCCTTATTACAAATCATATTCTCCACTAATTTAAGAATGCAGTCTTATTCAATGGAATGAGAATAAGATACAAATAATATGAGTCATTGTTGCCTTTGAACCTGCCCTTCAGGTTATTTCATTTTTTCAAACTAAATGTTTACCTTAAGGGGATATCCAGCATAATGTGAACATCTCTAAACCTAGACAGTCAAATGTCCTTAACTGTGTTAATACACAAATGTTCCAAACATCTCTTTTTTTTAAACATCTTCACTCCACCTTATTTACCATCTTTTGCTAGAACAAGACCAGAGAAGAATCCAATTTCAAAATAGGTTTTCATATTACTCACACAGTTCTCCTCCATTAATTTGAGAGGCAACCACTAAATCTGTATGTGTGTGTATGTATACAGACATATGTACACATATACATATATACATATATGTGTATGCATATGTGTGTATGCATACACACATTTATTCATTTATTTATTAATTTATTTAATATATTATTAATTAATTAATATAATTAATTAATAATATAATTAATTTATTAATTGCTTGAGGCAGATTGTAACTCTTTTATGACCAATAATTTCATACATACACACATACTATATATAAATATAGTGGTTTCCCCTCCCTCTTTTCCTGACCACTTTCTGAAATCCCTCTCCTTCTCCAAAACAGGGCATCCCCAAAGTCTTAATGTAGTTTAAAACTGTACAAGACTTCAGAGACACTCTGTATTCCTGGCTGGAAATTTCCAGCTTCCTAATTAGTGCCCTTTTGATAGTGATATAATAAATGGGAAAATAATCAGAAGCATCTGAGTAAAGTCCAACCTCACTCTATGAAAAAAACTGACCTTTCCTTTCTGCTTTCTCTGTGTCCTCAAAATCAGCTCACCCAAGACCCTGTTCCAGATCCTCCATAAGATTTGAGATCTAGTTGTTTTCTTGTCCATAGAGTAACTGTAATGCTAATTTGTCTTTGCCTTTTTTCCCCTCATGTCCCTCATCTCGATAAATGTCTATAATTAGATGGCTTCCCTGGTGTGAGGCAAAATACACCACTATAAAGGGCAATTGCTCTTAATATTAATAGTTGGTTCACTTTTTCTGTTGAAGTTTCATTTCAAAAAAAAAAAGATGTAGTAGTGAGACAATAACTTTCTTATTAAAAGTCTAAAGTGTGTGTGTCTCTGTGTGTGTGTGTGTGTGTGTGTGTAGGTTCTGATCAATGAAAAACTAGGCACTTTGATCATCTCATTTAGGCCATATCAAAGTCAATAAATCATTAAAATCATGTTAATCACCTACTACTTGGTCAATTAATCAATGAACATTTGTGAAGCACTCACTATATACTGTGCTAAGTGATGGGGATATGAAAAGAAGCAAAATACTGACCCTGCTTCAAGGAACTCACAATCTAAAGGGGCAGACAACATGCAAACAAATATGTAAAAAGCACAGATATACAGGATAATTAGGAAATAATTAACAGAAGGCATTGGAATTGAGCTGTTGGGGAAGATTTCCTGTAGAAGACAGGATTTTAGTTGAAACTTAGAGGAAGCCAGGGAGGTCAGTAGTTGGAGTAGAGGAGGGAGAGCATTTCAGGCACTGGTGATAGCCAGAGAGAAAACCTGGAGTCCAGGGACGGAGTGTCTTGTTTGTGGAACAGCCAGGAGGCAAGTATCACTAGATGGAAGAGTACCTGTCAAGAAGTAAGGTATAAAAAAGACTGTAAAGGTAGGAGGAGGTGTGGTTGTGAAGGGCTTTGAATGCCAAACACAGCATTTTGTATTTGTTCCTGATGGCATTAGGAGCACTTTAGGAAGATGACTTAGGGAGATGATATGATCAATCCTGCATTTGACTTTAAGGATATGACCTGATCAGACCTGCATTTTAGAAAAAAGGAAACACTTTAATGACTAAATGGAGGATGGATTGAAGTGGAGAGAGACTTGAGGCAAGCTAACTCATCTTATGCTAATGCAATAATCCAAGTGTGAAGTAATGAAGACCTACACTAGCTTGGTGATAGTGTCAGAGGACAAAAGGGCATATTCAAAAGATGTTTCCAAGGTGAAACTGACAGCTCTCGGTGGCATCTTGGATATAGAGAGTGAGACATAGTGAGGTTTCCAGGATCCAGCCTGAGGGGCTGGGACAATGGTTTTGCCCTCTACAGTAATAGGGAAGGTTGGGGTGAGGGTTTAGGGGGAAAGATAATGAGTTCTGTTTTGGATACATTGGATGTCACGTCTGAAATGCCTGAAAGACAGCTGGAAATGTGAGACAAGAGGTTAGCATAGAGATTGGGGCAGGATAGGTAGATATGAGAATCATCAGGATGGAGAAGGTAATTAAATCCTCGGGAGCTGAAGAGATTAAATGAAGTAATATAGAATAGAAGAAAGGGACCATGACAGAACTCTAAGGGATAGCTACCATTAGATAGCATGATCTGGAGGAGGATCCAGCAAAGGAGACAAAGAAGGACTGGTCAGACAGGTAGGAAGAGAACCAGAAAAGAATAATGTCCAGAAAACCTTGAGAGAAGAGATTATCAAGAAGGAGAGAGTGATCAACAGTATCAAAGGTTGCAGAGAGATAAAAGAGAATGAAGAGCAAGACAAGGCCATGGGATTTGGCAACTAAGATATCATTAATGACTTTAGAGAGAGCAATTTTGGGGGAATGATAAGACCAGGAGCCAGATTTTAAGGGCTTAAGAAAAGAGTGAAAAGAGAGAAAGTGGAGGCACTATTGTAGATAGTCTTTTTGAGGAGTTAAGTGACAAAGGGTAGAAGAGATGTTAGGCAATAGTGGGTGGGAGGAACAAGTGAGGTTTTTTTGTTGTTTTTAGGATAGGGAGACATGGGCATGGTTTTTTTTTTTTTTTAGTAGGGAATGAGTCAGTAGAGAGAGAAATTGAAAATAAGTGAAAGATGGGGATGAAAGAAGAGCATTCTGTTGGAGGAGATGGCATGGAATGGGATAACTTTAATAAGTAGAGAGGTTAGCCTTGGTAAGGCAGAAGGCCACCTCATTATGTGAAACATGGGTGATGGGGAAAGTGGCAGAAAGAACCTGAGTGACAGGAGATGAAGAAGAGGGAAGAAAAGGGAGTTCACAGTGAATGGCTGTATCATCAACACAATATTCACAGTCTGGACTGTGACTATGAATATACTGACATAGTTCTGAATCACAAAATATAATAGATTCTCCATATAAAAGGCAGAACCAAAACATTTATTCGGACACCAGAAAACCAAATCCCAACACCAGTAAACCAAATCCATCAAAGCAACAAAGAAGTTAATACACATTATCACAACAGGGACAAACATCATCCCACAGCCTTCCCCCTACTTGGGCCTTCCCATAAACAAATACTCACAATCCTAGTGTCTGCTTGCCTGTGTCCCCTCACTCCCATTGCTTTCACTGCTCAGAGCAACTTCCTCTTGGCTCTGCTCCACCCCTCCAGTTCCACTTTCCTGCTCCACTCTTCCCTATACCATCCATTCAGCAAGCTCCTCCCACCCCATGTGACTTGGGCTTCCATGTGATGTAAGCAGGTCACATGGGCCTATTAATAGATGGTAAAATCTTCAAATTAAGCAAAAATGCATTAACAATACAATGGCTTGTAAAGGCAATCAGTGAATGGGAAGATCTTTCCCGCTCACTTGAGTGGGCTTTGGGGCAGGGCTCTCAGGGTCCTGGGGGGAGTGGCTAGGGCTGCAGCCAATGGTAGGTAGCGCTCTGATCCACATGATGACATGAAGCCTGTGATGGGAGGAGCTTGCTGAACAGTTGGAGCAGAACTAACAGGTAATTGGAGAGGCAGTTGGGGAGGCAGTTGGAGAGAGCAGTTAAGAGCTGAAGGAGAGAGAAAGCAGTCAGCTAGCTGGAACACAGCTTGGAGACTGTGGTGGAAGCAACGGCAGCAGGCGCTACAAAAAGGCAGGACTGACCCTCATGGAGACCAGAGAGTGCTGAGCAGGGGCTTGAGGCCAGTGAGTGGTCTTCTTGCTGGAGGGCCCTGGCATTGGAGGGGGAAGCACCGGTATGGCTTGGCTTGCTACCATAATGTTTTTCTGTGGCCTCCTGGTCACTATTGTGAGATGGGCATACTGGTTTTGGAAGGTTCTTGCCAGGATATCAAATTGGGGGCACTGGTCCATGGGTCTGCCACTTTGCTACTTTTGAGTTTCAATAAATGGTTTAACTCTTCTGCCTTCTACTTAGAGAATTCCTTATATCCTATGATTTTGGACCATTCAGGCATATTCATGGTTATCTTTGAAGTCATGAATTATGCCTTAATGATATATCTGGTGACAAGGTAGATAGGATCGCAAGGTATAATATCTCTATTTAGAAGCAGAAGAACTTCAGAGGGTGAGATGAATGTCCCAGGGTGGGAGGATCCATTTTATTCCTCTCTAGCAAAGGAATGGGCTAAAAGACCCAGACTCTGTGAAAACTGGGAACTAAGGCTACAAAGAGGAGATCCCAGGGATTTGGAAAGATGTTTACAAGAGATTAGAATTCAGTCAGGGGCATCACTATCTAGGCAAAGCTAGACAGTGTTATCAGCCTACCAACTAGTATATCAAAGATTGAGATTAAGTGAAAGAAACAGGGGCATTCCTATGCCACGGCAAGAAAGGGAATCTCAGATAGTAGGAGAACAAACTGTTCCTCAAAAGTCTACTGACTCAAATGAGAATTTTTCCATTAATGTGGCTAAAAGCAACAGGAGGCCAAATAAGCCAAGAGTACATTTCAACTCAGCCCAGGGTGAGCCTGACTGCCTGCTTTGTCCTTGCCACAGTGGCAGGGGAAAGGAGTGGAGAGAAAATGAGACAATGTCAGGGGCTGAGGCACAAAATGCTACTAGGGTTCAGGATGTCCCTCGCATAGAGAATGGGAGATGGTCAAATACTCAGACAGATGTTTGTCCCGTGTAAAGGAAGAGGACAGAAACCCAAGGTGACAATTCAGTTATGAGAGAAATTCAGGAAGATTTTTCACAGCAAGAAATCACAGACATTTTGAGTAGATTCACTCAAAGAATGGGAGAACTGTTAATATCTTGGATGGTAAGACTCAGTGACCAAGAGGCTGGTGGAATATCAGTAGATAGGGTGGATTGTACGAGATTCATAGGTATCAGCCACGATTTTCTAGTTCAGCAAGCATTTAGAGAACATCATCAGCAAAGAGATGGTGATGGCAAGACTAATCAGCTGCTGAGGGATGTAATAAGAAATATACTACTGATTCTATGTGGCCCGCTGAGAATAAACCTTCATATTCACTTAGAGATTGTATCATAAAACTAAAGGAGGAGGCAATGAAGATTGCTATCATGACAAGAACTGCAGACAGATATTATGATGACCTCTTGGGAGTCCCTCACAGGAATTTAATAGTCAGGACAGTTCCTCTGGCTTATAAACACCTAATTTTGGCTCTTTTACTTGGGGAAACAGGGAGGCATCTTTTGGTAGTGATTGGTAAGATTTTACAGTTAAGTGACTTAGGAGACAGGGGAAGGGATAGATCTCCCTGAGAGAGGAGAGTGAATGGTCCGCAAATTTGGAGCCAAAATAGAGTGATCAGAAATGTTCACTGCTCTATTGAGAGCAGGGGTAGACTTTGAAAGGATAGATGGCATTCCAACCAATGAACTGTACAGAATGTCCTGAGATAAAGGACTTGATAACAGACAAAATAGGGAAATAAGAACTGCTCCTGTATATGCTACAGACCCTGAACCCTCACACCCAAGTGAGTCACATGTTAGGGAATACTTGGAAACAGGCCAAGCCCCAAGCCAAATTAAGGAAATACACAAGCTAGATTACAGACCCCACATTAACTTGACCATATGTTGGAAAAATGGGTCAAGTATGGTAATGAGGGCATTGATAGATACTGGGGCAGAGGCCACTGTTTACATATGGAAATCCAGACAAGTTCAGCCACGTAATTCCTGTTCCGATCACAGGATTAGGAGGAGCTGAAATAACAGCCAGACAAGTTAAAGTAATGATGAAAATTGGACAGTTGCCCAAGAAAGAATATCTGTAGTTATTGTGCCAATTCCTGAATACATCATTGGGATAGATGTATTGAACAGTATGACCTTGAATTTACCTGATGGGAAATACCAATTTGCTGTAAGGAAAATAGGTGTTAATGCAGTCTTAGTGGGGAAAATAAAGATGGATCCAACCAATCACCTCACCCAAACCTCCTGAAGTAATTACTTTGAGGCAATATCATGTGCCAGGTGGGCAAGATGAAATTGCCAGTACTATAAAAGAATGTGTTGAAGCGGGAGCATTAGTCCCTACAACTACTCAATGGAACAACCTTGTCTGGCCAGTTCAAAAGTCAGATGGAACGTAGAGGATGACAGTAGATTATAGACAGCTCAACAAACTGATTCCTCCCCTGCATGCTGCTGTTCCAGACACTGTTACTTTAATAAAGAGAATACAGAAACATGAAGGGACTTGGTATGCAGTTATTGATTTGGCCAATGCCTTCTTTATGATCCCAATAGACCCCAAGCAATGGGACCAGTTTGCTTTTACTTGGCGAGGCCAATATTATGCATTTACATGCCTGCCACAAGGATATCTTCATAGCCCAACTATTTGCCACAGGACTGTAGCTAAGCATTTACATGAATTAAAGTTACCTGGTGTGCAGCTTACCCAGTACATAGATGACATCATGATACAGGTAGAAAATATA
>CM053623.1:362507902-362538105 GCA_028646595.1 Phalanger gymnotis
CCAAAAGTTCATAGGGCTATTTGGTTATTGGAGACAACATATCCTACACTTGGGACAGATTTTGAAACCCTTGTATAAAGTCACTAGGAAGAAATATGAATTTGATTGAACAAAGTAGAGCTTTTGAGGAAGCAAAGGCTGCTATACAATTTGCCCTGGATTTATGACCTATGCAAAATGGCCAGTGGAATTACAAGTGACTGTGCAAGATGACTATGTGAATTGGAGTTTGTGGCAAAAGCAACAAAGCCGAAGTATACCTTTAGGATTTTGGTCAAGGAAACTACCTTCGACTGGAATGCAATAGACATCTTTTGAGAAGCAGCTGTTAGCTTCATATTGGGCTTTGGTAGAAACTGAGCAACTGACTCTGGGTCATAAAGTGGTATTAAGGCCTGGAATTCCAATTATGACTTGGGTAATGAGTAGCCCAGCTTCCCACAGAATTAGACACGCTCAAGAGGCGAGCATAATCAAATAAAAGTGGTATATTCAGAATAGGTTAAGAGCAGGCAAAAGTGGAGTTTCTGCTCTACATGAATCTGTAGTGAACATTGACACTAAGGGGAATGAAAAACCCCCTGAACCTAAGCAACAGGTGGTACAATCCTTGCTGAAATGGAATAATGGATATGATGGACTAATCAAGGAACAAAAGAAACACGCTTGGCTTACTGATGGGACTGCAAAATATTTGGGATACAAGAAACATTGGAAAGCAATAGCCTATGACCCCTGTACTAGGCAAACTCTGGGAAGTTCTGGGATAGGTGGAAGTAGCCAATATGCTGAACTGATGGCAGTGCATCAAGCCATCAAAACAGAGAAAGGAGGACATGACTCATGGGTGGTAGCTAATGTGTTAGCTACGTGGATGACTATATGGAGGAATCAGAATTGAGAGATTCGTGGCAAACAAGTTTGGGGTAAAGGGTTATGGGAAGATACATGGGATATGTCTCTGGTTACAAGTTTGTCAGTTTTTCACATTGACGCTCACACGACGCGGACCACACCAGAACATGAGTACAATGCACACATGGATCGGCTAACAAAGATTGCTACTGAATGTATTGTCCCTACTCTACCTCCAACTGATGACCCAGCCTTAGCAAAATGGGTCCACCAGACCACTAGCCATTTAGGGGTCCAGGCCACCCATTGATGGGCACAGGATTGAGGTATTAGTGTCTCTCATGCATTGTTAAAACAAGTAACAGAGGAGTGTTGTATGTGCCAATTGGAAAAAGAACGAACTGTTCCTAGGATAGTAACTGGAGAAATAGCAAGGGGAAAAGTTCCAGCTGAAATTTGGCAGACAGATTATATTGGACCACTACCCCAAGATAAAGGATGTAAATATATATGTACATGTGTTGACACCTATTCAGGTATACTAGGGGCTTGTCCTTATAAGGATGAAACTCAGAAAAACACCTGTAAAACCCTAGATATTGTAAGTTTATACTATGGAACCCCAATGCAGATTCAGAGTGACAATGGGTCACATTTCAAGGGTAATGAGATGAAAAGATATTGTGTATTAAATAATATAGAGTGGATATATCATATTCCATATTACCCACAAGCATCTGGGCTAATTGAAGACTGAATGGATTGTTGAAAGAACAGCTAAGAAAATTAAGCTCTATTAATTCATATCAACATTGGAAGGATAATTTGTCTATTGCCTTACATAATCTAAATAATAGGCCCTTAGGAGGGAGTACACCTCTAGCCAGAATGATGACCCCAAATCTGCAGATTAGAAAACAGCAAACATTGAATTTTGGACTGTGAGGGAAGATGTCCCACCACCATGCCCATGAATACCTGGTTCGGCAGGATATGATTTACATTGTATAGAGAATTTTCAGTTGAATAGGAAAGAGATAAGAAAAACCTCTACTGGGGTATGTATGAGAATCCCCAGGAATCATTTTGGATGGATATTACCTAAACTAAGATTAGCAGCTCAAGGAGTACATGTATTGGCTGGAGTGACAGATTCTAATTACCAAAGAGAAATTGTTGATACACTCCAGAATTTGGGTAAAAAACCTGTACAATTTTGTAGAAATGACAAGACAGTCCAAGTGATTATTATCCCCTGTGAAAAAATACCCTTTGTGAAAACTGACCCTCCTTCCAAAATAACCCTCAGAGGAAAGGAAGGCTTTGGTTCTACTGATGGAATAAAATTGAGAGCTAAGGTATGGGTAAAAGGGAAACTGGATGATATTCCAAAGGCTGCAGAAGTCATAGCCCATGAGAAGGACAACACTGTAACAGTTGTCTATTCAGGGGAAGATAATTACCGAATCGTACCCCCGAACCATATATTTTACCGTGAATAGGGCTATAATAATAGATTCATGGACTCCAGAAATACGGCTGATGCTGATAAATGCCACAAACCACTCAGAGGGAAGGTGATCTTGTGTCATTAACAGATGAAAGTTTGTATCTGGGGAAAAGGCCTGGAGGGCAATCCTAGTGTCCATCCAGGATGGGACCCTTCTGACTTAGTTTCCCTATTGTGTTCCCTTTGAAAAGAAACATTTCCTTCTTGAGTTAGGCCAGGAGATCCAATTTTTCTATAACTGAAGTCTCAACCAGAATGGGGATGATTTTATTTGAAGTATAATAGCCCATACTTGCCTACTCTTTTGTTCTTTGTTTTGGTTAACCTTGTTGCTAGTTCTGTCTCCTTTAGGCTTAAGCACCCTACACTTTCAGATGACTGCCTAAGCACCTAGCATTCCTGGAATTCCTGCTAGCTTGCTAAAGAACTGACCTCCAAAATGGGACTCTTGAGGCAGGGTCAGCTCTACCTTAAATTTCAGCAAGAAGATGCTACAGAAAATGAAAACTTCACCCCTTACCCCAAGATTCTGAGCCCCATTCATTCAAGGAGGGGGGGGTGGGAATGATGATATTGTTCTTTGTACTTATTTTGTGTCACCCTTGCTGTATTGTTTTATTGTTATGGTATTATTGACACCAGTTTCCCATTGACCTGTGTAATGGATGTGAAAGATCTTGGGGCACAATTTAAAGGCAATCAGTGCATGGGAAGATCTTCCCCACCCATTTGAGTGGGCTTCAGGGGTGGGGCTCTCAGGGTCCTTGGCAGGGAGTGTCTAGGACTGGAGCCAATGGAAGCCTGTGGTGGGAGGAGCTTGCTGAACAGTTGGAGCAGATCTAAGAGGCAGTTGCCAAGGCAGTTGGAGAGAACAGTTGAGAGCTGAAGGAGAGAGGAAGCAGTCAGCTAGCTGGAACACAGCTTGGAGATTGAGGTGGATGGCAGCAGGCACTACAAAAAGGCAGGACTGACCCTCATGGAGACCAGAGAGTGTTGAGCAGGGGCTTGAGGCCAGTGGGTGGTCTTCTTGCTGGAGGGTGCTGAGCATTGGAAGGGAAAGCACCAGTATGGCTTGGCTCACTGCCATGTTTTTCTGTGGCCTCCTGGTCACTATTGTGAGATGGGCATACTGGTTTTGGAAGGTTCTTGCCAGGATGTCGAATTGGAGACACTGGTCCTTGGGTCTGCTACTTTTGAGTTTCAATAAATGCTTTAACTCCTCTGCCTTCTACATAGAGTATTCCTTATATCCTGCAATTCTGGACCATTCAGGCATATTCATGGTTATCTTTGAAGTCATGAATTCTGCCTTAATGATATATGGCCTAAATTTTTTTCTGTAAATTATGAAGCAAGGTTCTTAGTTGAGAGAGTGGGGATGGTGATGGTGAATCATGGGATGTTAGAAGAAGGATGAGAAGGTTTAAAGGAGTTGATGTGGAGAGCAGGAAAGTAAGTTAATAAGGGAGCTATAGAAGGATGGCCCAGTAACAATAAAGGCCCAGATGAAGTTATATAATGCATATTTGTAGTGGACCCAGTCAGAATGGTTGCATTTTTTTTGGTTTTTGGTTTTTTTGCCTTCATTCAGCAGCATGTTTGTAGCGGCAAAAGTGACAAACAGTAGAAGTGATCCAGCTGGGCATAATCAGCAATATGATACAAGGGCTGGGGATTCAAAAGAGAAGAATGTAGTATAGATAAAGAGTTGCTGTTGTTGTTCAGTCATTTAAGTCATTTCTGAGTCTTTGCAACCCCATTTGGGGTTTTCTTGGCAAAGATACTAGACTGTTTCCCATTTCCTTCTTCTCATTTTACAGATGAGGGAACTGAGGCAAACAGGGTTAAGTGATTTGTTCAGAGTCACACAGCTAGCTAGTGTCTGAAGTGAGATTTGAACTCAAATTTTATCTACTATGCCAATCACCTGCACAGAAGAAGAGTAGGATTATGTAGAGCAGAGGTTCCCAAACTTATTTGGCCTACTCCTTGCTTTTCAAAAAAAAAGTTACTCAGCACCCCCCTGGAAATCTATTTCTTTAACCCTTTAACTTTTTTTTTTTTGAAATTTGCATCATTTCAAAATATATATATATATTTTTTAAATGACACATCTTAAATTTAATTATTGTAAATTTGTTGGCTTTTTCCTACATTGAAATTTTGATGATGCAATATTGTGTCATGTAACCGTATAGTACCATGTTGTAAACAAGTCACCACACATACATATTCCTGCCACTGCATGCTGGACTTCCTCCACATCCCAGTTAGGACAATGTGTTGTAACCAGAAGGTGGTTACTGACTTTTTGCTGATACAGATGGAAGTGGTTGCTTTGGGGCAGTTAGAAGATGCCTGGTCCAATTCCTAGCATTTTTTCCTCACTGTACCCAGCAGAAGATGGAAGGCTCAGGGTGCCAACATAATCATGGTCCAAGGTCTTCTCACCTGAAGAGGCTGGTCATGAGATAGCAGCTGCAGGAAATGGAATATCAGTACTGTTCTGGGCACTGCAAGTGAGTCAGTTAATGAGCACTTATTAAGTGCTTACTGTGAGTAAGCCACTGTGCTAAACACTGAGGAAACAAAGAAAGGCCAAAACACAGACAGCATGCAAACAACGCATTATGTATATGATATGTACAGAGCACATAGGAGATATAAAGAAATATTGGCAAAGGTTATAGGATCATACATTTAGACCTGAAAGTGATCTTAGAAGGACTGACTCTACCCCCACCCCCACCCGCAACCCCCAAAGGCAGATAACAAATTGAGTCATAGAGTGGTTAAGTGACTCACCAAGGATCTCCCAACTAATCCGTATCTAGGGAAGATCTGAACCCAGGTCCTACTGATTTCAGGCACATTGTTCTATTTTTTATACCACATTGCCTCTTGCCTAAAACAGCTATGCTCTAGAGAAAATGAGAAGATTAATACACATGAAGCAATTTTTCCACAATTTAGTAAAATTGAGTGCCTAATTATATGTCCCTTTTCATCTGAATGTTCAATGACACAGAAAATTCTCAGAAACAGTCTTTTAAATCCACAACGGTTAAAGTGATCTCAGATTTATAGTATTTACTACTAAAATATGAAGAAATGAGGTTATTTAGTATCCCTAATCTAATAGGCAGACACCAAAATTAATATTATTGTTTTCCCGAGTTACCACCAAATAACATGAATAATTTAGACTTCTTTCTAATTGTTGCTCCCTGACTTCCTATTCTCTCATGGCCTCTGCAGTTGCAGAGAATAATGTAGAGAAGCCCGGATTTATCTGAGTACTTTACTGAATATACATTGCTCCAACTAAAGCTAATTAGCTCCCTGAACTTATACAACTCAAGTCCAAATCCTTGCTTGGATTCCTGACCTTATGTACATCAAGTCACTCTCCATCCTCCTCTGATTTTGTTGTTGGTAGACACAACTCATGCCTTATTCCTCCACCTGTCATCCAGACGTCAGCCACAACCGCAACTCAGCTGTTATTTATTGAAATTTGCATAGCCTTACAAATGCCCATTCAATCTCCAATGTTTTGGCAATTAAAATCCGATGTCATCACCTATCATTGCCTAGGTTCTTTTATCTTGGGTTCAAATTCTGGCTGTTTTATCCTGATTTCCACTGATACTGGTAGTCTTGTCGTCCTTCTTGTAGCTGTCCTTTCCTCCAATGTTGATGTCTGTGGGTTTCTAAGATAATCAATTTTCTTTCTTTTCCTGTCCCATCTCCTCTTATAGTCTTGAGATAATATTTTTAAAATATCACATTATTAACATGAAATAAGGAATGAGATGTATCCTCTTGCTTCCCTTCTGATTCTGGGCCAGTCTTTTCTTATATTAGGCCTTGGGGTAAGATAGACAATTAGAGAGATGGTTAGTTGGTAACTAGCAAAAGAAATAGAGAGAGACAGACAGACAGACACAGATAGAAAGACAGAGACAGAGACAAGAGTCAGAGGGACAGAGAGAATCTATTGAATACTATATTAAACACTAATGTTCTAGATATTTTGTTAAGTACAAGGCATACATATACAATAAAGAAAAAATAATCTTCACCTTTAAGAGGCTTACATGCTAATAGGAAAAGGGAACACATAAACGGTTGCTGGAAGCTGGCATCAGGGTTGGAAAACTTATTTGGTGACATGGTAGGGAGATAGCTTAGGTGTTATGGAGGGTCTAAGCCTCAGTAAGATAAGATGAAAGCTCATTTGCCAGAGGCTTGGGTTTCAAGGACGATGTTCCTGGATGATAGCTAGAGAGTGGATGGCATGGGATAGTACTTGCTCGGAAATGGCTGGAATTGACTTCAGTCCTAGCAAGATAATGTGAAAGCTCACCATTTCTTTTTTCTTTTAGGTATCATCATTATCATCATCATCACCATCGTCATCATCCTAATTATATCATCATCCTGATAATAAATAAAATAAAATTATATATTATCCTAAGTAATAATAAAAAGAAAATGTTAATACTAGAAGATCACTACACTGGAGAGGTCACTAAAATTAAATGATATCTAAGGAATAGGAATCCTTGGTGTTCAGATGCAAGGCCCTATAAACTATTCATATTGCAACAATTTGAGCTGACGGTGACTGAAGACTTAAGAATAAATACCAGAGGTTTGAGCTAATCAATAGTTTGTGTCAAATGGCCTGGATGTTTGGGTTTTCGCTAGGATTGTTAAAATGAGACCTGCCTAGACCTAAGAAATGTTGATGTAGGTGAATGATTCCAGAAGATTTATTTTTCAATTTTCAGTTAACATGATAGTCATCTGGTGCAAGGTTCCCATAGATAGCATGATTTGAATGATACTTCCTACTGTATTATGATAAAACATTTATAGGTCATTTCCTAGATGGCTAAGAGTCCAAACAGAACACACCCTTACCATAACATGGGAGTCCCTTTTTAGAATTTAAAATTGTATTTGAGATAATCTAAGGTGCTAACGAAATTAAGAAAAGAAACTTAAAGTAAAAGAGTTAAGGTTGTAGGCCTGCAGCCTACGAGGGAGTATATCAATTTATTACTTGCAACAAAGAAGAGGAAAAAGCATTTACTTAAGCATACTTAAATATGACGTTCTAATATTTTGCTACAAACTTATTCAAAGCCACAACTGAACATTGCAACTTTATAACGTCCATAAATGAAAAGGGCATTTAAGATCTATTTAGTAATATTTCTGTCTGTAAGTCTCCTTCAACCTAAACTCTTCAGAAGAACAAGTTTTTTTTTTTTTAAACCTATCTTCTTCTCAAGTCACTTAGCTCAGCAATCTCTGAGTCCACTATACATTGACTTTAAAGTTACTTCCTCCAGCTCCACCATTAACAATATTGGCAAATGAAAGCTTATATAAACACCTGAATAATACATCTTGTACAGTCATTAAGTTACAAATTACAGGTGTCCAGCTATCAATCAACTTTCACTTTTCCCAAATCCTTCTTTAGCTTCTGAGCTTATCCTGGGTATCTCTTTGCTTTTGATCAGAAGGATCTGCAGAACACATGTACTTCACATTATGTTATGTATTTTATGTGCTTTCGAAAAGCAGTTTGTATATCTCACAGTTTTTAAAATGAATCTTAATTTTTAAACAACCTTTCACTCTTTCAGGTGAGTATAAATTCAAGAATTCTTTTGTAATCATTCTCTATTTTATGTTTGGTAAGCTCGAATTTTACATCTGAATTTTTAATGGCATATTATTCATACAGTCATAATATAGAGTTATAGAAGATCTTAAGAGGTTTTCTATTTCAACTTCACACCAAATCTGGTCCTACATAGGCTACTCATAGCTATCATTCCAAATGTTATCTCTTTGAAAATCATATCAAAATACTTGAATGGATCTATCATCTCATCAATTTGGGTAATCCTTTCACTAGTATTGATCATAACTCTATCTTGTCTGCCATGCCTTGCAAACTCCTCCATATCATCCTAAAACTTCCAGTGTTCCTTTCCCTTAGTTAGGGGCACACTGTATCCCTATGTGTGGATAAACATTTGCTATCTTTCTGTCTCTAAGTCTATGTCTTGTATACATTACATCACTAATTCATTGTGGGAAGAGAAGGTATCATAATGGACTTGGAGTCAAGAAGACTTGAATTCAAGTCCTGCCTCAGTCATATACTTGCTACATGACCCTAGGCAGCCACTTTATCTCTCCTTTTCAGGTTTCTCATCTGTAAATGGGAATAAAAGCCCTTGTCTTACACAGTTGTTATAGGGAGCAAATGAGATACACCATGGACTCCTCATAATTGAAGGAAATAAATGCCCAATTTCAGTTAGAGGGATAGTGATAAGAAAGATTTTTTTTTTATACAGGTCCATGATCCCCCTGAAATCTAGCCACAAATCCTTAGGTTAAGAACTCTTGATTAAGATCTTTTAGGCTATTGAATAATATATATGGAGAAGGAGTCAAACACCATAGAATATGTGTAGATAGAGGGCCATGGGGCTATCCAATGGACAATGTATTCAGTTGCCCTAGACACTGCTGCAGAAATGTGCTCACTTTGAAAGGGTTTATTGCTTTGGGATGATAAAGCAATTATTTACTAGTCCTTTGTTTTCCAACCCATTATAGTAGAAGGGGATGGGAAGACTGCAACAAAGATACAACAAGTAAGACTGTCCATTCAGTGGGTCTTAAAAAAAAGAGATAGTCTTCTGTCTCTCTCTTCCTTTAACTGACTTTCTATGGCATCAACTTTTGGATATTCCATGAGAAGCAAAAGAAGATCTTCTTCTCCACCTCAGAATTATGATGACTGTTCCCCAACAGTGTCTAAAGCTGGGATTAAACTATAGGAAATCCAAGATGGTGATGCCCAATCTTGATGGCACTCTTATGCCTATAAGAGACTGGGAAATCCTGGGTCTTCAGCTAGTGCACACTGCATTGAAAAAGATGCCTTCTCTCCATCAATTATAGTGCTTCTGGAACAAAAAAAATTGACCATTGACAGGAAGATAAGGGCAAGCCTTAGCCAGGCTGGCCAGAACACGAGTAGATGGATGGAACTCCTTAGTGCAGAAACAAGATGTTATGTTAAATACCTATTAAACAGTAGTGCAAATTGTATCAGTCCTTGATGTTTCAAATATCTATATGTAAGGAGAATATATAATACTGGCTTAAAGTTACTGCTATTTGCCAGTCAGTGCAAACTTGTACGTGTTATGTTTGTGTGCATATGAAGAACTTCTTTAGAGAAAATAAATATCTGCCTTATACCTGTTCAACATTGTACACTGAATACGTTTCAACTGCCCTCTTTTGGGAGATGCTACATGAGACAAATTTTAGCTTTAAGTAATTTCCCCTGAGTTCCCAAGGTGAGTGTATAGAGAGTTGAAGATTTAAAAAAAAAATACCTTTTCTTTTGGGCTCCTGAAAGATTAAACCTATTTTGTGTGTGTATACGAGTCCAGACCTGAGAAGAATCTCTTAGTTTAGAGAGAAATGATACAATTTCATAGCCCCTCTGTGTCCTACCCTAGCAGCATTTGGTAATTTTTACACAATCACTCACACACACATAACTGAAAATAGTTGTACAGAAATACCTACCTGTTTGTCTATCTATCTATCTATCTATCTATCTATCTATCTATCTATCTATCTATCTATCTATCTCTGTCAATCTATCTATCATCTTTCTTTAAGTCCTTTAGTGATTTATGTTGAGTGTTCTCTTTATAGCTTGTAAAGAGTTAGGAAGAGTGATTCATTCACATTTCCTAAAGGAAATATAAAGAAATGTTTATACATCACTGCTTCTTATGGACGTATACAGAAGTTGGTTTTTGTTTTTGATTGGGGGGGGTTGTTTTGTTTTTTTTTCCTTACCAAATTGATGGAATTATATGGTGGATAGACATTGACTGACTCAAAGATAATTTGTGCCCTTACTTGCCTATATGAAGCTAGACAGTTTTATAGACAGAAAATACCTCCTAAAAAGTCAGCACAGGTCAGATCTTAGGAATGCTTCTTGCAAGGTTCATCACAGGGAAAGGATTTCTTTCTCTTCACTCATGTCTTCCTCATGTCAGTATCCAGTAAGGCAGACTCATTTCTGGGAATTAAGAGAGTGTTAGCTCTCAGTCAGGAGTTGA
The DNA here is from genome assembly GCA_028646595.1 of Phalanger gymnotis. Lineage (NCBI taxonomy): Eukaryota > Metazoa > Chordata > Mammalia > Diprotodontia > Phalangeridae > Phalanger > Phalanger gymnotis. The sequence continues at coordinate 362,518,454 of CM053623.1, forward strand.
GCTACAGAAAGGAGTGGGCCCAGGGAGTTCAGCCAAGTGACCTGCCTAGTAGGATCCTGGCATCCAAGGTAAGGCCGGATAACTATACCATGAGAAGAAAAAGAATATTAGGATGCTGATTAGAGGGATAAGTTTTATTCAAATGACAGTTCATTGAGGACAGTAGCTATTTCTGGCTTTCTATGCATCCTCTGTGCTTAGCAGAGTGCCTTGTACATAGTAAGAAGTTAACAAACTCTTGTTGACTGACTGAGTCCTTTGACATATCTGCTCCCTAAATATGTACCTTCACACTAGTGTATTCTATGTATATATTCATTCTTCCTAGTGATGCTGTGTGCACATGGAAGAGTGCATCCAAAGTTTGTGGGGGGAGGGGAGGGATAAAGTCTCGATTTGCAGAACTATGGAAAGTAAACACATTTCTCTAGCTCAGGAGTTATCCAATTTGCAATATTCAGCAAACATTTATTAAGCACCTACTCTGAGTCAGGCTCTGTGCTAAGCACTGGGATAAAATTAATAGAAAGACAATCTTTGTCCCAAAGGGTCTTACGACCTAAAGGATGGAAATGACACAAAATGAGGCAGAAAAGTAAGGGTAGTGGGGAGAAGAGAACACCAGGGGCTACCCAGCAGGGAAGGATCTTGTTTCGTGGAGTTGAAAACAGGCAGAGGAACAGATACAAAATGGAAGGAAAAGAATATACAGTTTCTGCTCTCTATAAAGGAAGGGACCGGGAGGAATTTAGTACTCTGCTCTCTAGCCCTCTAATCAGAGACACAAGGTAAGTTAAGAAATGATGAGCTTATCCTATGCTGGCCTCCGACCCCTCCCCCCACCAATCTTGTTAGGGGGAGTTGAAACCAGGTAAAGCAGCAGACGCAAAGTGGAGTGAGTTTTAGGAATGTGGAACTATAGAGTACCTTTAACCTGTCATAGTCATTCTCTGGGCAGATGGATAACAGAGGTATGTTATACTTATACGTACATATATTTGTCTGTGTGTGAGAGAGATTTAGTAGATTCAGGTGAAGGGGAATAAGAGACCAATAGCAATCTCTATACTCACTATTTATCTCTTACATAACAGGCTAAAAGTGGGGCAAATCAAATCTATTTTGAACACAACAGTCCTATTATGGAAGTGTACAGTGCAGCCCATTTTCAGAACAAAACTATACACTATGTAACTATATTTGTCTATTGTTTAGAACTTAATTGGCTGATTATTCTAGGTCATAGTTAACTTAGCCAGAAAAAAAAAAAAAAGTTTAGAAATTGGATTATTCTAGTTGCTAAAACAAATCTTTACTCTTCATATTTCTTTCTCTAGTCTGATCTCTTCTTTTTGTCTTAACCAATGTGTTGCATGACTTATTTATTTAGGCACAGAACAAAACATAACATTTATGCGAATTTGTGTAGGCATCAGTTCACTATTACTTAATAGATATGGAAATGCAACTTGGACACTACAGATCCAGCTCATTTTCCCTAGGCACTTTGTATTTTTATAGCTGCTACCTATTAAGTCAGAGTCAAAGGAATGACATCTAGAGAAACAACAAAATGGAACTTGTTACAAATGATCTGCAATGAGAAGAGAGAAAACATAGGAAGAGGTGAGAAATGGCTGCTAATTGGATTTTGTTTGACTCACTGTCTTGAGAAACAAAATGGGCTGCTTTTAGGAAGCTCCTGTTTGCACTGGTTGATTGATGGAATATGTTAATTGCAATCAAAGACAGCTGTTCAACGTCATCATCAAGAGAAAAGGTGGGAAGCACACTATAAATAGGTAGAAACTCAGGAGACTGGAGAATCTGCACCACCAACGCAATGAACAGATATGGCAAAAAGACAACATAATCCAGCAGGTCCCCAAAACAACCGTAGATCTGCCAAATGGAACAATGACATGGATCTCCCTTGCTGACAAAGTTCCAGTGGCTCTTGGTCCCTAAGGTAAAAATCAAACTCCTCTGATTGGACTTCCAAGCCTTTCACAATCAGGCCCTGGCTTGCTTTCAAGCATGTTGCTCTCTTTCCTACCCTCTGTGTTCTGTGAAGGAAATGGCCCATTTGTTATTCCATCTCCTCTGCATCTGCACAGGCTGTCTCTCATATGTTGAATGTTCTCCTTCTTTAAATAAGTTTCAGAGAACCCCCAATTTGGTTCAGGGCTAAGATCAAGTGCAGCCTAACATTAGAAGTCTATTGTGATTCATTCAACCTTTACCCCAAGAAATTACTTGGTTTATATTTTGTACTCAATTTTCTAGTTATCACTTCCCTCCATTTGAATATAAGTTCCTTGAAAGCAGAAGTTGTTTTGTTTTTGGCTTCTTAGTGCCCAGAATAGGGTGTGGAACTTAGCTGACAGAGACTAAAGTCTTTTAAATTAAATTGTTGAATTGACAGAATCTAGAGATTCTCATTTCCAGCAAGAATTTAGGACAAGAGGAATTTTGAAGTGGCCTCTAGCCAGTGCATTTTATTAGTATTTCTGGTCAAGATAAGTACAAATTATGTAAGTAATTAGATCAGAAATTGTCTTTTTATTAGAGGATAAGAAAGGGCTGATGGAATGCTTTCCTACTCTCCAGATTATTTGAGAGAATGAAGCCTTTTTTGAAAAAAAAATGAAAAAAAAATACTTCAAAAAGAAAACAAAGAAGAAAAAGGGATTTGAAGAAGCAGAAAAGAATATTAACCTGGGTCAGGAGGGCAGAAGGACATAAGAAGAAAGAAAATATATTGTCATGGGAACAATTTAATGAACATCTGGACAGAAAGAAAAAAATAGTTCTTTTAAAACATAAACCTGGTATGAGAGTACTAGAAGTCTCAGTCTGTCTGTCTGTCTGTCTGTCTGTCTGTCTGTCTCTCTCTCTCTCTCTCTCTCTCTCTCTCTCTCTCTCTCTCTTTCCCCCTCCTCCATTCCCTCCCTCTCTCTCCCCACTCTCCCTTCTGATGCCCATAAATGATTCTGCCTTATTGGAAGCTAACATAAGGAAACAGGTGAGGGAGGAGAAATAAATCCCCTTTTTTCTCTTTGATGAACTTTGTTAGAAGCATTCCTAAGAGCAGACCTTTTGTGATAAGTTATTAGAAGTTGTTTTTTCTCTGCAGAGCTGTCTGGTTTTATACAGGCAACCAGCATTACGAAGCTCTCCCTCTCTTTCCCCTTTTCTCCCTCCTATCCCTTCCCCCTTTCTGTCTCCCTCCACCCGCTCCCCCTGTGTTTCTGTGCATGTGTCTCTGTATAGCTGATGAATTATTGACATGCTATAATGATAATTTTAGTCTTCAAAAGATGAAAGAAGGAACAAAGAGAATTGCTACTTTTGACTGAGCCTCACCAAAAAGGACAGAATCGATGCCTGAAGTATAAAAATATAAAATGCAGGATTTCCTACCCTAAAATACTACAAGGTAACTCCGTGAAAGAGGAATGGGAAATTTCCAAAAATGAATTTCTGATGGTAAAAGCATAAGTAATTCTGCTAAGGAAGAAAAGAGGGAGCTGTTGCTCAAAGAGGCCAGTGGGGATACGCAGACAACTCATAGAATTACTTTGATTTTTAAAAGACAGTCTTTAAAAGTTGAAGGGAAGGGTTTGTACCAGCAGGGATTAAAAAAAAAATGTACAGTTCTGGAAGAGTTGTCAGTTGTTCTGAATTTCAAAATTAATTCAAAGTACAATACAGTGGATTTAGCTGTAGTTTCCCCAATCAAACCTGAGCTTTCTTGCCTGAAAATCATGTTCATGCCTTTCCTTATAACTGGAATGCTAATTCTTCGCTGTCAGGAGATTACCACACTTTTTTTTACATCACATTCTATTTAGATTCTTTCAATTGGATGCAACCATTTTCTCTTTTATATTACATTATGCACTTCTTCTTTGGTTCTTAACACATTTCCTCCCCCTCTCCCCTTGTATTATATTCATTTTCCGTACTTGTCTTATCTTTTCTACTGGAGATCAGCAGCTGCTTGCATGCTACAACTGTCTATCACAATGACCAATACAATATCCACTTAAACGTTCATTGAAACTGGATTGATTCTAACATTTTACCTAGCACTCATCACCACTTCAGTTTATAAACAATTCAAGATGTTATAGAGAGCAAAATTTCCATCATATCAATAGTTTTCAGTCTCTAAATTCAGTTGTTGTTTCCAAGTTTTTTGTATTAATCAAAAACCTTTTATTAACTCCCCTATTTTTACTTTATCTTTACTTAAGGAATCAGAATGCCTATAAATAGTTTCTGCTGTCCTTAACCCTTTAGAGCAACTTTTTTGGTGTTTTGATCATAACTCTAATTACCTTTCTGGAAAACAAAACAAAAATATTTACCTGGGACTGTATCTTTTAATGTTCAAGGATCTCAAATTCTAGTTTCTTCTTATGCCTTTATGCATTTTTTTATCTTCCATTTAGCTCAAAAAAAGTTGAAAAAATGCACTTCCTTACTATAAATCTCCAAGATGCTATGTAGAACCCTTGACTGCTTCCTAGCAATCAAGATATAGTTGCTGAGACAACTCTACTTCTATGATTAGTCCCATTCACTAGCTCATTCCATCTTTAACAACATTCAATTACCATTGAATGATTTCTTTGCAAAATTCTGAAATTTTATTACTAACAGGCCAATTAAGATTATTTTCCTTTTCTCTGTTTTAAAAAATTAAATGAATGAAGAAGCACTTACATGCAATATTTTTTTAAGTGTTAGAGATATGAACAAAAAAGTGAGATAGGTTTTGCCCAAAAATTATATGAAAGATATGATGAACACAAATTGTTTTGGATTGGAAAGCCACACAGAACACTAGGATGTTTAATTCTAGGTATTGCTTATCTTATCTATTGTATTAATTCATTTTTCTAGTGTTTTTGTCTTTTTTGTTTTTAATAAATTTGAAATTTGTTTATCATTCAAATTTTTTTCATTACTTCCTTTGATATTATTAACATCTTGTTTTTCCAAATGAATTTTATCATTTTGTCTAATTTTGTACCAGCATAATTGGTATAGTATCATCATCTTTTCATATTTTGGCAGAATGGACCTAAGAATGTTGATTATCTCTACAATTATTTATTTCCATTCATTGTGGTGAAAATAGTTTTATATTTGTATGTACATAAATTCTATCCTTGATTTGGTTAGAAAACTCATAAATATTTAATGGCATTTTTTGTTGTTATTTCAGTGGAATTTTATTTTTGATCTCTTCCACTTCTGTTGCTATGCCAAATAATAGTTGGGGATGGTACATCCTTATTAGTCTATGTTCCTATATTCCTTGTGGGAGAGAATCAAATATTTCCTCATTAAATGGATACATTGCTATTAAATAAATTGTCATATTAACAGTTAAAACAAAGGTCTTTAAATAAAAGATCTTTCTATTCATAGCCATTTTAAATACATATATATAAGCGCTATATTTTGAAAAAAAATTCCAGACTTTACTTACATTTTATGATGTTTTTAATGGAGTCAAAGCTATTATAGGGTCTACCAGGATGGAAAGATTTAGAGTGGAGCTAGGAAACAGTGCTATTTTTTTTTCCTTCCTATTTTCCAAGGACTTATATAGCTAACTAAATGTGAAGAGACTCATCACAAGAAGACTAGAGGTGCTGAATTATTTAGCTATGAAAGCAATTGAAACAAAGAAAATTACAAAATAGCCCTTGGTCTTACGTGGTCTACTTCTGTTTCTGCAGATGAATATGAAAAAGGAAGGATAGTGCTGAGAATTACACAGTTTTTAGACTGTCAATAAATTCTAACTGAACTAGTAATATTCTAAATGTGAGATCCGTGTCCAGCGAACAAGCTACTGGAAGGGCTGAATCATATAAATTTTGATCTTCTCTTTATAAATGAAACTAGAAGACAAAAGAAAGTTAGTTAAATGGATGGATGGCTCACTAGTTTTCCTTGAAGAAGAAAATAAATTTCATGAAGTTAGGTTTATTATATTAATATGTGTATATATACATACATACATATATATACATATACTTGTTTAGTCATTTTTAGTCATGTCTGATTCCTTGTGATTTCTTTTTGGGATTTTCTTGGCAAAGGTACTGGGGTGGTTTGCTATTTCCTTCTCCAATTCATTTTATAGATGAGGAACTGAGGCAAACAGGATTAAGTGACTTGCCCAAGATCTCACAGCTAGGAAGTGTCTTAGGCCAGATTTTAACTCTGGTGTCCCTGACTCTAGGCCCTGTACTCCATCTACTGCACCACAAAACTGCCCATGGTATATAGATTTAGAACAGGAATAAAGAGACCCTGGAGATAATTTTGTCTCAACTCCACAGGCAGAGAGGTGACACTGGATTTGTAGAGAGGATGTAAGATTTGGAGTCAGGGATTACTGAATTAAAAGCCTTACTAAGGCACTAGTTGTATGATCTTATATAAGCCATTTAACCTCAAGCCTCACTTTCCTTATGTGGACAGTGAGAGGATGGGAACTGATTAACTCTAAGGTCCTTTCCAGTTCCAAATCCATGATCCTATGAAACTTAGATACGAAGGCAATAAGAAACATTATTTCATGGGACACTTGATCACCTTCATATACCAGTGGTCATGCTAACCATTAAAAAAAAATACCATGCAAATGACTGTAGCTTATTTTTTAATATCTGTTACAGAGGATGAGGTTAAAGACATTTTACAAAGAATCTGATAAGATGCTCCAAATTATATCTCTTGAAATCCTTTATTGCCTGCAGTTGAAAAAATGGTCATGGGGAAGACCGAAAAGATTGTCAGGAAAATATGATTCAAGACTCAGTGACAAGAGATGTAAAAGGCTTCTAAAGCTTTAAAGAGAAATTTCACACCTCCCCAAGCATCACAAATACTTTGCAGAGGGTTAGGAGGCATATGACACATAAAGCACCAAATAAGAACCTCAAAAAAATCCAATTGATTTTGTCTTAATAGATGGGAAACGACTATTTACTGATATTTCAGCCACTCTTTAATCAGTTTTTTATGTACAGTCAATTAGCGCAAAGATTAAAATCGATACCAAGGTCATATGATCAGCAAGATGGTAATGTTTTCAGCATATATTTTCAATGTAACAATATGAGCAGAAAGAAATAGGTGCCAAATCTATAGTAATTAAAAGTGAATCAATATGATAAGGAGTATGCATTCCATTAGAGAAGTGAAATACTTAACATTTCCTTTCACCATTCACATTTGCATTCAACTGCAGAACAGGCATAGCCAGCATAAGTAACCTCAATGGCTTGAATGTTAGAGTCCCTCTGTTTTTACCTCCAATGGCAGTGACTAATTCTGAAACTTTCATTTCACAAGGGTGACGAAAAGTTAATTCTACCCAGCAATACAAATGTATACAAAGAGGAAGCACCGTGAATCTATATGCATGGGTGGGATAGGGAAAGGCATATGAACAGAAGACGTAGACCAGATTTGGGGAAGGAAGAAAAAACTTCTATGCCCAGGAGAAAAAGGACTAGATAATTATTTGTGTTCAGTCTTCCTCCATATGCAGTGTAGTCAGGGCAAGAACCAACTCTGGCCTCCAGATCACACAAATGAAGGTAGCTGAGAACGTTCAACCTTAGGGGTATGTGTAGGAGTGAAGCTTCTCATGACAGTTCTCTGAAGAGAGGGCAGTGATGAGTTTTTTGGGAATATAAGAATAACACCAAAAAATACCAAAAGGGGAAAGAGTGAGTATAAACTTAAATTTGAAGAAAATAAATCAAGATTGAGATTCATAAAGATAGAAGGAAAATTAAAAAATAAAAAAAGTTCAGAGCAAAATTGTAATGTGTTAAAATTTTTAGGAAAGTGGACCACACCCACCCTGCCCATAAATGAGATAATTACATGCAATCTCTACACAGAGGGAAAAAAAAAGAAAAAAAAAACTCCAGAATGTATTAAAAGAGAAATAAAGCTTAAGGCAAATAAAAGTTAAAATGAATACCAGACAATTTAGAACCCACTACAGAGAAACATGGGCAAATAGTAAAATTTCAGAAATAGAGACTGATTTAGAATTTAAAAAATAAAAAGGAAGAAGAAAGTTTGGTAGACTACAAACAAGAAACTACAACATTTAAATAACACATAACTTCCATATAAGTCAAAATGGTTAACCTTGAAAATAAAATATGTGGATATACTCTAAGATGTTATAAAAGCAAAATAATATAAGATTTAAAAATTTTCAATACCATGATATAAGGAATAATATGAAACAAACTGCCTAAAACTTTGAAAGCAGATAATAAATTATTTAATGAATGCCACCCAAGGGAAAATCTTTGTTTGAAACTTGAAAACATGAACCAGTCAATCCAAATTAAGATTTCCTGAGCAAATGACCCTGTTGTCAATGAAAAAAAAAATTACGACAAAATGGAGGAATTTGAGGCATTACTGAAAAACCATACTGATAACAATAGCAGATGTGGACAGGTCATTCAATTTGTAAACCCTCTAAGATGTTTAAAAACAAAGGTTAAAAGTGATATCAATAAGAAAATACCAAGTGATTAATTTCTCTTGTGTGCCTAGGTTATTAAGGGTTAAAAGAAATAACGTCTCCAATTTTAAAAAATGGTCAAAGGACATGAACAGGCAGTTTTCGGGTGATATAATCATGTGAAAATCTACATCACTATTGATTAGAGAAATGAAAATTAAAACAACTCTAAAGCACCACTCTACACCTATCCAATTGATTAATGTGACAAAAAAGGAAAACGATAAATGTTGGAAAAGATGTGGGGAAACTTGGAGCACTAATGCATTGTTAGTGGAGTTGTGAATTGTCCAACCATTCTGGAGAGCAATTTGGAACTATGCCCAAAGGGCTATCAAACTGTGCATACCCTATAATATAGCAATATCGCTACTAGGTCTATATTCCAAAGCGATCATTCAAAAGGAAAAGGATCTACATGTACAAAAATATTTATAGCTGCTCTTTTTGTGGTGGCCAAGAATTGGAAACTGAGAGGATGCCTATCAATTGGGGAATAGCTGAACAAGTTGTAGTACATGAAAGTAATGGAATATTATTATGCTATAAGAAATGATGAGCAGGCAGATTTCAGAAAAAACTGGAAAGACTTACATGAACTGATGCTGAGTGAAGTGAGCAGAACCAGGAGAATATTGCACACAGTAACAGCAATATTGTGTGATCACCAACTTTGATAGACTTAGATCTTCTTAGCAATACAACGATCTAAGATAATTCCAAAAGACTCATGATAAAACATGCTATCCACATCCAAAGAAAGAACTATAGAGTCTGAATGCAGATAGAAGCTTACTATTTTCTCTTTTTTTCCCTTTCTCATGTTTTTTTTTCTTTTGCTTTGATTCTTCTTTCACATGACTAATGTCAAAATACATTTAATATGATTGTACAATCTATAGTCTGTAACAGATTGCTTGCTGTCTTCTTTTGGGGGGGAGGGAGAAAATATTTGGAACTCAAAATCTTAATAAAGTAAATATTGAAAACTACCTTTACATGTAACTAGAAAAAATACTATTAAGCAGGAAGAAACAAAGAAAAAAAAAGAAAGAACAAAGGTATCAACGAGGCACAAAATAGTTGTAAGAAGCTAGCTCTTCCATAAGTGGGAACTAGGAAGGAAATATGTTTACTGGGAGGTAGCAGGAAAAGAAAACAGAAAGCTAATAAAGCTGAAAAATGAAAGCAAGAGACAGAAGGTAACTGGAGATACTCTCATTCTCAGTCTCAAAACGAGCAGAGAAGTGACAGTGATTTTTTCAGTCTCTAAACTAGCTTTTAAGGGGGTACATGAGAAAGTATGGCAAAAGCAGTAAAGGAGAAGGATTAGATAGGAATGAAAGAGAAAGGCAGCTGATTCAGTCATAAAAAGGGAAATAATAAGGAGCCATTAAAAACAACATTCCTATGGTAGGTGGGAGGGTCGGAGTGAGGGCTATCATGCAAATGACTGTAGCTTTTTTTTTTTAATATCTGTTACACAGGATGAGGAGTAAAGACATTTTACGAAGAATCTGATGAGATGCTCCAAATTAAATCTCTCGCTATGGTGTGCTAGTGCTCCTCCTTACCCTGGGAATATAACCCAAAACGATGCAACAAAGTCCTGCACTCAATGCTAGCAAAAGGTTCCCTGTAATCTCCTGATCAGTTGTCTGACTCCCTTTGCCATCTGGGGCTGGGAGCTCTGGGAGCTCCAGCTACTGGTTCAGGTTTTCCTCAGGGCTTGCTGCAGATTTATCAATATGACCTGTGATAGACTGTGCTCCACATCACCCCAGTGATACAAACCTTTTCTGCTAACCGTCTAAGTTGTCTTGGGCTGGAAAATTGTTTCAGCCTATCCTTTTCATTATTTCTGCCACTCCAGAATTCATTTCGAAGCATTTTTTAAACAGTTATTTGGAGGGAGATCTGGGATGACTCAAGTGAGTCCCCATCTTTACTCTGCCATCTTGGCTCTACCCTCTAAAGACCTGAAAAAATTGGAGTCAAATTTATAAAAATAAGAGTCATTACCCAACTGATAAATGGTCAAAGAATATGACCAGGAAGTTTTCAAAAGAATAAATCAAAGCTATATATGGTCATATAAAAAAAAAAGTTTTAAATCAATATTGATTAGAGAAATGTACCACATCACACTTATCAGGGGAAAAAAAAACCAAACAAACAAAAACAAACAAATGCTTGAAAGGATGAGGGAAAAACAGGTATCTTAATGAATGGCTGGCAGAATGGTGAACTGCGGTGTGGCGCGTGGGCGCTGTGGGCTCCCTCGGGGCCCCGGCCTCCCGCGCCTACCGGGCCCAGCCGCCCCACCCGCTCCGCCCGCCCAAGCCCTTCACGCTGGACCCGACGGATCCGCTGACCCTGAGCTGGTAGCTGCACCCCCGCTTCACCGCCAAGCAGCTCGGGCAGTTCGGGGCCGCGTTCGGGGTGGCCCTGGGCTCGCTGTGGCCCACGGCTCCGCAGCTCCGGGAGCTGGAGGCCGAGGAGCACGAGTGGCAGCCGAGGCCGAGATCCATGCAGGAGGACCTGCGGGCCCGCGCCGAAGCCCAGGAGCGCGAGCGCCGGGAGAGGGAGCGGCTCATTGAGGCCAAAATGGCCCAGATGCCAGAAATGATCATGGCTTGGAGGCAGCAACAACGGGAACGCTGGGAGAACGCCCAGGCAGAGAAGGCCCGGAAGGAAGGCTCGGCTGCAGGCAGAGGCGCAGAGAAGCAGGACTGGAAGCGTCTCAAGCAGGAGAAGAAGCAGCAGAAAGACGTGGCAAGAATGGCCGCCGTTTAGAGGGCTGCAGAAGCCGCCAAGAGTCCCATGAGCCCCGGCCTGGAGGAACATGGTGACCTGGAGCAGGGAAGCCCAGGCAGCAGGCATGCTGAAAACCCTCCAATAAATCTTAGTGCCGAGCAAAAAAAAAAAAAATGGTGAACTGGTCCAATCATTCAAAAGAACAATTTTGAACTATTTTCAGTGGGCTATAAAACTGTGTCTACCCTTTCACCCAGCAATGCCAACACTAGGTCTGTATCCCAAAGAGATCAAAGAAAAAGAAAAAAAAAAGGACATATATGTACAAAAATATTTCTAGCAGCTTTTTTTGTGAGGGGATGCTCATCAATTGGGGAATGACTGAATAAGATGTAGCATACGATTGTGATGGAGCGTTATTGTAAGAAATGATGAGGGAGCGATTTTAAAAAAATGGTCAGATCTGTATGAACTGATGCTAGGTTAGGTGAGAAGAACCAGCAGATCATTGTGCACAGTAATAGCAATGTGGTAAGAATGATCACCTGTAAAAGATTTAGCTACTCTGATCAATACAATGATCCAAAACCATTCCAAAGGATTCATGGTGAAAAAAAATACTATCCACCTTCAAAGAAAGAACCGATGAACTCTGAATGCAAACTGAAGTATGTTTATCTCACTTTCTTTATTTTTCTTGCTTTTTTTGAAATGTGTCTGTTTAACAAGGAAATACGTTTTGCATGATTTCACAGAGAAAAAATGATATATCAATTGCTTCCTCCACTGGTATGGGAGGGTGTGGGAATGAGGAAGTGAGTTTGGAATGTGAAATTTAAAAAAGAAAAGAATTTTACAAATAAATAATAAATTATTTTAAATCGTGATTTAGAGTATTTTATATGACTATAGATAGCTTTTATTTCTTCTTCTGAAAATTGCCTGTTCACATACTTTGACCATTTATCAATTGGGGAATGACTCGTATTTTTATAAATTTGATTCGGTTCTCTATATATTTGGGAAATGAGGTTTTTATCAAAGAAAATTGCTTTAATTCCCCCACCCAAGTTTTCTTCTTACCTTCTAATCTTGGTTCCATTGGTCTTGCTTGTGCAAAACCTTTTTTTATTAATTTAATTTAATCAAAATTATCCATTTTTATGTCCTGTAATGCTTAAATCCATCCTTTATCTATAAATCTTACAGGTAAAATATTCCATGCTCCCCCAATTTGCATATCATGTCACCCCTTTTGTCTAAATAATGTACCCATTTTAACCTTATCAGTGTATGGTGTGAGATCTGGGTCATTTTTTATTCAGATATTCGATGCCACAGCACCATAATGGATGCCCATATCTCTGAACCATCAAGAAAAGGTGAAATTATTTTGCATATGCACTATTAAGCAAAAGCATGAAGTATAAATTATATTTTAGAAAGATTTTCATTTTTAAAATTTGAACATAATTTCATTTGTTCTGAGTTAAATTTTATGTAACAGGAAAATTAATCTATATAGTGGTAATTACCTAGCTGTACTGGATAGGCAACATGTTACAATAACAAATTCAAATATACTGTTTTGTTTTGTTTTTTTAATGTATAATAGAAAATTTTCAAAAAATTTACAGAATTAGCAAGTTTGAAGCTTGAGGGAACAAGTTTCAATTCCATCTATTCACAGATGCTGCAAAATCTCTAACCAGAGGAGAGTAACAGTTTTATTTTACTTTAATAGTTTCTTCCTATTTGATAACCATTTTATGAGTATGTGTAATGTTAATTCACTTTGAAGATCTTCCCCGCCCCTTAATAGTCCTATGTGACCTGCTTTGAATATGAGTCACATGAGCCTGGGTCATGAGAGTTGTGATGCCCTCTGGCCCTGAAGAAGGGTACTCTGAGGTTAACATTTTGCTTTGGGCCTCACTCACTGAAAGAGTGTTTGTGTGATTTAGCCAGATGAGACTCTGGGTAGCCGGGGCTTTGAAAAACCCAGATGTTGGTGCTTGTCTCTCTGGTAACTATGTACGTATGGCTTTTGTTCAGACAGTTGGAAGCCCTATCTGTTGGTCTTTGCTGTTTGTATTTGCTCTGTTTATATAATTTCTGCTTGTAACTTCTGTTTGTATTTTCTCTGAAGTTCAGGGTGCTGACTTTTCCCCTGAACTGAGTGATTTTATATATGTATATATACATATATATGTTTGATTAAAGTAAGACTGTTAACCCCTTTGAAGTTGCTTTCCTTTAGAAAAGTAGATCAAAGAACCTGTGCTAGCAGCCCTCCTATGTGCTAATGTTATTGGTCTTAGACCCCAAGAACAGCTGCAAGTAGCATTGTTGTTACAGTATGCTAAACCCCAAATGCTGAATTGAAAGAGTGATGAATATTTAAACAATTTTTTCAAAATTAAAATTTTTTCATCATGTATATTGGGGAAGAGGGATATTGCAATTGCCTCTAAGAACAAATGTAGTCAAATTATGAGGAAAAGGATAACAAAAACTATTTTCCTTTAGACAGGTTTCTTCTATCTTTTTGATATTTATAGTAGTAGTAGTAGCAGCAGTAGTACTAATGGTAGTAGTAGTGGTAATGGTGGCAGTGGTGATGGTGGTGGTGGTATTCATCATATAGTACTCTAAAATTTGCAAAGTAGTTAATATACATTTTCTCATTTGAGTTTCACACCACCCTTGCGAGGAAGTGGACATTATTTACATTATTATCCCCATTTAACAGATGAGGAAATTGAGGCTTAGAGATGTTAAATCATTTGGCCATGGCCACATGGCTAGTGTTAGAACTGAGCCTATATACAGGGTATTCCTAAAGTCTGGACACAGTCAAAAATGCATATTTTCAAGAAATGAATGAAATTTTTTAACATTTTATTTAATTGGAATATTAACAAATAGCATCTTCCATATGATTTCCATCATTTGTGAAGCAAAGGTTGATGCTCTTTGCAAGATTATGTGAATTTAATGCAATAACTCCACGTTGCCATTAATTTTAGCACATTCACTCTTGAGGTGTTCAATCAAGTGTGTTTGTTGCATCTGTGATTTTCATTTAGTACACCTTCTTCTTTAGCATACCCCAGAAAAAGAAGTCAAGGGGGCTAAGGTCTGTTAGTATTCCAAATATTTCAAAATATGCATTTTTGCCTATGTGTCTAGACTTTAGGAACACCCTGTATTCTTGCCTATATATATTCAGCACTCTATGCCACACCGCTTTCCCAATGGCATTTGGTTGAGTTAAAAGAAAATTTTTATTCTGCTTAGATATATAGTTTATTACCCAAATTTTAAAAAAATCAGCTTGACCCATCTACTTTGAAGATTTTTCTTTTTTTCTTTTCTTCTCGTTTTAAATTCTTGCCACATTTATACTTATATCCATTGATAGGAGAGGTAGCACGGAGTGGTGGGGAAAGTGTGGATAAGGAGTCAAAGGATAAGGGTTCACATTTCACCTTTGCCAAGCTCTGGATCCTTAGGGAAATCATTGAACATGTCTGGAACTCCTTCCTTATCTTTGAAATGTGAGGGTTGGAATCCTCTAAGGTCTGTTTAGCTTTCAATCTATGATCCTAGAGGCCTAATACAGAATGGTTAAAAAAAAAATCTTGTCCCTGTGGATTAATTTTTTATTTTACTCCTGTTTTGTTCAAGACAGTTGAAATTACTTTTAAGGAAATTATTTATTAGTTGTAGAAATGAAAGAATCATTATATATAACTTGAATTTTTTTTCAACTATTATGTTTTTCCACATAGGACCAAAATATCTTTTTTTTGGGGGGGTGTACAGTGGGATTAAAAACAAAACAAGATGACAATAAGAACAAAACCCAATAAACTTGAGACTGAAAATGTGTTAGTGCCCCAGTTGTGATGATTTGCTTAGCCTGTGGCCTCAGTCAAATCATTTAACCCTTAAGTATGAGGTTTTTCATCTGGAAAAAATAATCACATTTGTGAAAACAAAATGTTTTGTAAGTAGCAAATTTTACCTACAGATAGATCATGAAAATGGGGGGGGGGAACCTTGTAAATTATTAAAATGCTTTCAAATACCTATAGTTGTCATTTTATAATCCAATATGAAAATCAGATAAAAACCTTTTTCATCCTATCGTATTACTCATCACCTTCCTGATGTCACAGTCCTCTTCAAGAACAAAAGACAAACAATATCATATTACTGTAATCCCTTTAACAACTATGCAATAAGTAGGTACCCCATTATTGATAGAAGCACATACATTTTTACCACCAATGCACCCTGTAATGTACTTAAATGCTAAACATATTATATTCCAAATATTTACAATTTCCTACTTTAATTGAACTCTTTATTTCATTAGTGGCATTTTATCTTTTTCTGAATAATATAATTCAAATAATTTACTGAGGGAGGGGTGATTTATTGTTAGCTAAATATTAAGCGGAAATTTTTAAATTAATTCACTCAGAAATGGAAGGATTTAGAACAATGTCATATGAAACTGAGAAAAGAATTCACCTTGAATTTAGTTCTTTAAGTAAAAAAATACAATGAAAAATCTCAAAAGGGAATACCAAGTCAGGCCATTTGAAAAGAAACAAGTTCACTCTTCCAATAAGCTTTTATCCAGAACCTATTGTGTGGAGAGAGATATAGTCAGTGCTGCTATGGAAGTACATAAAAAGGCAGAGAAGACTGAACGCCTATTTTCAAAGAATTTACATTGAACTGATAGTGACATAATAATTTACAATACAGTTGATAAGCTATAAATTGAGTTCCAAGATTAGGATTGAAGAGTTCAGATTTTCAATTACAGTATTTACAAAAGGAAATTGCTGTGGAATAATGATCAAGAGAGTGACATTATTTTTAAAACACTGTGTGAATGAGATTAGCTCAGATTGGAGTAGAAGATCACTCTAGAGAGGTGATGTCACCTAGGAAGCTCCCATAAAAATGGGTTCAAGGGGTGATTATTGCATTGTCCTATTTCTCCCTATCTCCAGACCAGGAAGAAGGATAAAAGAGTGGGAGAGTAGGGGTGGAGAGGGGTAGGAAGTAGTCTGAGTTAATGCAGGCTGATCCACAGAATTTTACCCTGTGCATACAACAACATTAAAGGCGAATTGCTCAATCTAGGGTCAGTATGTTATGGTAATATAGTCAGCAAGAGTGAATAAGTAAGAAATAAGGGACTAGGAAGAAAAAAACAATTTGAGGCCAAGATCCAGGTTAACAAAACTAAATAATGAGGTTATAGGAAAGTTCCATTCTCAGGCAGGGGATTCTAATAATTTGTCACACTCAGCACTCCTTCGACATTATAAATCATAGTATTTTGGCATAAGCCCACCCCCATCACCAATATTCCATATGTGGCCTCCTGAATGGAAGGCAGCTGTGTTCGTATGGCACCAGACAACCTCAGACTAGAAATGGAAAAGGAAGAAAATGAAAGATATAATAGGAAAAGAATCTTTAAAAAATGATAGCTCATTAGATGTGAGGGGTAAAGGAAAGAGAGATAGATGAACAGATGTAAGCTTACATGATGAGAAAAGTCATGAATGAGTTCCTGTTTATATTCTATTTTTTGTTCCATTGGATTATAGGTCTTAGAGCTGGCAGAGACCTTGGAGATCACCTGCTGTATTGTAGTGATGATGAAGGTGAGACTAAGAGTGATTAAGTGAAAACAAGTACGAGAGAAGGTATTTGAATCCAGATTGCTGTACTACACTCAGTGCTCTCTTCACTATGGCACATTGCCCCTCTGTATATATCATAGCTAAATGGCAAACCTCGTTCCCATCTTTCTAATCCAAATAGTTGTATTTGCTAGCATATGCTTTGTGTGTTTGGGAAGTTAGAATTTTAGACTTTAGCTGACATAGAATTATCAGGAACTTGACTAATATTAGTATTATCAGATTAATGTTACCAATAGTGTTTTTATTTTGGCTTTTTTTATTTTGATTTTGCTTAGCTACAAGTTACATAGCAATTTCCACGTGTGTAGCTTACTCGGGAGTATTACACAATCCATTTCCTCTTTTCAATTCTGTATACCACTGCCCTTTAGCTAATGTCCCTATCATCTTACCCCTGGGCTAGGACTATACCCTAGGACTATAGTCTCCTAACTGGTCTCCCTGCCTCTAAGGTCTCTTTATTATAAACCATTTTATTTCTTGCTGCAATTAGTCTTTCCTAAAGTACCATTTTAATTGTTGTGTTTGTCCTTCGTTTTCGAAGAGGACCATGACATCAGGGAAATGATGACATGACTTGCAGTTGACTTTGATTTGAGTGAGGGAGGTCCGTGCAAGGTTACCAGCCTCACTTTCTCCTCCAGAGCCATCTTGATCCAGTGACCAGATGTTCATCAGAATGACTGGAGATGTCCCAGGATGCAATGGGAAACCTTGGACCTTTTAGGCTAAGGCCTTTTCATGTACTCACTTAGAGTGGGGTAACGTCCATTCAATGAATAGGCCTCTTTAAGAAGTGAATCAAGGGATGGCCGTTTTAATTAGGAAAAAGAAAAAAAAAATCAAGCTGGGAGGGGAAGACTCTTAAGGTTGCTGTTCAAAAGAGAAACAGTTACCATTGACATTCACTCTGAGTCTGGGTGGGCCAAAATACAACCATTAAGTGGATCTTGGTCAGGGACCTATTGTGGTCCAATCTATGAGCTTTTAATACTAGTCTCAAAAATATAAATGCATGCTCCCCATTGCCCATAGAATTGAGTCAAACTCTCTGTCTTGTAATAAATAGAATCTAGTCTCATGCAACCTTTTTAGGGTGACTTATTGTTTGCCTTTCTCTTGCACAAATGAAGTATCTACTCTTGCCCATCAGGTCTACTGAAAAGCTTCTTATGCTCTTAAGTCTCCATGGTTATGTCTGCATTTTTTTTCCTGACTAAATTCTCTACTATTTCCTCTCTTATCTACCTATCTTTCAAAGCCTCCCGCTATAATGCCTGCACAGATTGCTTCAGGCTATTTCTCTCCTATGCAACCAAAATGCTCAGTAAGTACTACAGTGGAAAGAGAAGTCAGAGAACCTGGCTTCAAATCCTATGTGGGTTATCTAATATCTATGTGACCCTGGGCAAGTCATTAAACAAATCTCAATCTAGCTTCCTCATCTGTAAAATGAGAAGGTTGAATTCCATGGTGTCTAAGATTCCCCCAGCTAGAAAGCTACGATCACATTTTCTAATTTATTACCTTTGACTTCTCTTGTATATTTTATTTATTATTTAACTCATTGACATTCTTTAATATTTAATGTTCATTGACAACTATTTGTTGAGTGTGCACTGTATTCAAAGACACCGTGAATGATAGAGTGAATGATAGTATCTTAATCTTTTCCCTCCAGGAACTTCTGACCCAGCAAATTTTAAATAATCATTTAATATTTTTATTCATAATTCACATTTATATAGAACTTTAAGTTTTACAAAGCTCTTCCTGTCAACTAATCATCAAAGCAGATAATATAAATGTAATTATGCTTATTTATAGATGAAAAATTAAAAAAACAATAAAGCTGGAAGAAGACAAGTGGTTTGGTGCCAGAAATTTGCCTTTTTGGAGAGCTTTAGAGATATTATTTTTATTTGTCCTCTTCCAGCACAAATTTGTGAAATAGTTAGTATGAGCATTGTCTCCTTTTTACTGATGAATAAACTGAAAGTCAGCAATTTCAAGATCACAGTTGGGAAATTATAGATTTAAGACTCAGAGGAAGGGCTCTTGATTATTCTTATATTTTTTTCCCATACATGTTGAGAATAATAGAAATTCATGTTCTAGTAATATTTAGAGAGTAGAGGGAAAGGGAGGGATAAATGGAAAGGAAAAAAAAATAAGGGCCTGTTGTACTCCAGATGCAAGCAAGATAGTCCCTGCCCAAAGGAGCTTGCTTTATAATAAGGGGAAACAAAGTATAATAGGAGATTGGTGGTCAAGGAAGAATGTTTTGGTAGTGTTGATCTAGTAGCCTTTATTAGGTTTGACGATCCCCAGCCCATCTACTGACAAGTTTGATCCTTAACCAAGTCTCTTTCTCCTCCTCAGGACCCTAAATGTAGCCGCTAGGAATTGGGGTAGTGCCCCGTCCAGCAGGGCCAGTTAACGTGGGGTTCGAGGAGGACCCAGCCTGAAAGGGGATGGGTGAAAAAGGAGGAGCCGGAGGCTGCAAAGTGTGGCTGGCAAAAAGGGCTTTATTCAGCTCTCAGCAGTGCTTATATAGAGCTAGCAAGGAGAAA
>CM053623.1:362538605-362554934 GCA_028646595.1 Phalanger gymnotis
CAAACCTGTCCTAATATTCTAGAACCAGAGGAGAAAATAGATACTAAAAGAATCCACCGATCACCTCCTGAGATTCCCAAAAGGAAAACTTCTGGGAATATTGTAGCCAAATTCCAGAGTTCCCAGGTCAAGGAGAAATATTGCAGGCAGCCGGAAAGAAACAATTCAAGTATCATGGAAAAACAATCAGAATAACACAAGATTTAGCAGCTTCTGTATTAAGGGTTTGGAGGGCTTGGAATATGATATTCTGGAGGTCGAAGGAGCTAGGATTAAAACCAAGAATCACCTACCCAGCAAAACTGAGTACAATATTTCAGAGGGAAAAATGGATATTCAATGAAATAGAGGATTTTGAAGCATTCTTGATGAAAAGACCAGAGCAGAATAGAAAATTTGACATCCAAATACAAGAAGCAAGTGAAGCATGAAAAGGTAAACAAGAAAGAGAAACGATAAGGGCCTTATTCAGGCTAAACTGTTTATATTTCTACATTTAAAGATGATATTTGTAATTCATGAGACCTTTCTCAGTATAAGGGTAGTATATATATATATATATATATACATATATACATATGTATATATATATGTATATATGTATATACATATATATATACAAAAATACACACTTATGTATATATGTATTCATGCATGTATGCATGTTATGTATATGTATGTATATGTATATATACTCACATACATACAGAGGGTACAGGGTGAATTGAATATTAAGGGATGATATATAAAAAATTAAGGGATGAGAGAGGAAATTGCTGGAAGAAGTAGAAAAGGAGAGGTATAGGGTAAATTTTCTCACATAAGAGGCAAGAAAAAGCTTTTATAATCAAGGGAAAGGGGGGGAGGTTAGAGGGAATGAGTGAACCTCCCTCTCATCAGATTTGGCTAAAGGTGGGAATAACATACACACTCATTTGGGTATGAAAATCTATCTTACCCTACAGAAAAGTAGGGGGCAAGGGGATAAGAGAAGGAGGGGAGATAAAAGGAAGGGCAAATGGGAGGAGGGGGTAATCAAAAGCAAATACTTTTGAGGAGGGTCAGGGTCAAAGGAGAGAATAGAATAAATTGGGAGCAGGATAGGTTAGAGGGTAATATAGTTAGTCTTTCACAACATGACTGTTATGGGAGTGTTTTGCATGACTACACATGTATAACCTATATCAAATTGATTGCCTTCTCAATGAGGGTGGGTGGGGAGGGAGGAAAGGAGAGAATGTAGAATTCAAAGTTTTAAAAATGAATGTTAAAAATTCTTTTTATGTGCAACTGGGAAATAATATATACATGAAGTGGGGTATAGAAATCTATCATGCTCTACAGAAAAATAGAAGGGAAGGTGTAACAGCAATTCAGCTAGTAGCTGCTGTTGAGGTGTAAGACCCAACAAGACTAGCAACAAGAGCTGCCAACACAGGTTCTTTGATCTGCTTTGCTAAGGAAAGTAACTTTAAGGGGTTAACTGTCTCACTTTAATCAAACATACATATATCATTCACTTAGTTCTGGGGGGAAAGATCAGTCCCTTGAACTTCAAGGCAAATACAAACAGAAATTACAAACATCAATATATAGGCCTTGTCTGATTCAAATCATAATATATTGTCACAAGAGAAGCATCAATATCTATCTGTCTGGGTTACAAAGCCTGGGGTGGGGGTGGGTTCAACAGCTTGCCCAGAGTCTCGTCACCCATATTCTTTCAATGAGCATCCTCCGCAAAAGGCAATAGCCAACCTCAGATCTTGTATACCTGTCTCAAGGCCCTGGGGTACTTGAGGCTCACCATTTAGAGTATGAGAAATCTGTGTGGGAAAGCTCAATCCACCAGCACCACATCATATACAATTCAATGACTCTCTTAGTGCTGAGAAATACTCCAAAACAAAGACAACAAAAGGTTTTCCACCCATTCAAACAAAGGGGAGACTTGATAGTCTTAGTATCCCAAAAGGGAAGAACAGGGAAAAGTCTGATTGCTGTAACATAAGCGGATAGGATAAGAGAAGTTGTGTGTTTGTGTGTGTGTGTGTGTGTGTGTGTGTGTGTGAGGGGGGCGATAGAAGGGAGAGCAGACTGGGGGAAGGGGTAATTAAAATGCATGCCATCTTGGGCGGGGAGGGGAGAGATGGGAACAAAATTTGGAACTCAAAATCTTGTGGAAACGAATGTTGAAAACTAAAAATAAATAAATTTGTATTAATAATAAAAAAGAGAAAGTGGTAGTATGATGAGGGATTAGTCACGTTGTCCCAAGCGTTCTTATGGAAGACTAAATAATGCCATATATTCATCTTTTGCTGGTTTATGATATAGACTAGGAGAAAAGAGTAAAAGAAAATAGAACATAATAGATATGTAAAATATCGAACCTGTTGATTACTTAGATGTCATTCAATGGTACCTCGTTGGTTTAAACTGTGTGAGATAGCAACTTCACCCAAAATTAAACTCAGAGGCTTCTCAAGTAGAAAGGAGAAATGGATTTAATTATGATCCTGTGGGATAGGGTGGACTCTGAAGCCATAGACAATGGGTAGGGAGACGCAGATTCCAGAGGGCAGAACTTAGCTTTATATTCTAACATGTACAACCCCCACCCCTGCCCCACCACTGGCCTTTTACTCTCATTGGTAGAGTTCAGGATTACAATCTAAATATGGAAATCTACTATCCCAGGTACAACTTAGCCAATGCCAAACTCTTAAAAACTCTTTTTCCTTATTTGGCAAGGACACAGTTCAGGTGATTTTAGTAACTCGAAACTTAGGCCTAGCTGTCAATCAGAAGCCCTGAGCCATGCCGAAAGGTCTCCACCCCATTCATTCCACTCAACTCACAGAAAGGCTGAGATCCAGATTCTATTAGAGGGCTTCACCATCCCACTCAAAACTATTGCTATAAATCTCAATTATAGATTTCACCTCATAAGTTGTGGTTTGCTAATATCTGAGAGTATTCAAACGTGGTTGATTTTGATTTTGTATGAAAATCAAGTTGTATGGCCATGCATTATTTTAATTATGATGTAATTTGATTTTATATAGAAAGAAATATGATTATTATATGATTAAGATGTGGTTTGAAAATTCAGATGAAACTGACAGGGGATAGAATGAGGTAGTTGAGGAGGTAACAGCTAAACCACAGACCTGGGAACCACTTTTAATCAGATTTAGTTCTTCTTTCATTTATCCTTGAGTATTTAGAGATTTGGGGTGCTGGTTGGCTTCAGACACTTGTGTAATCCTGGGCAAGTCATTTAACCCCATTTGCCTCAGTTTCCTTTTCTGTAAAATGAGATGAGATGGGGAAGAAAATGGAAAACCACTCCAGCATCTTTGCCAAGAAAACCAAATAGGGTCATAGAAAGTTGGACAAGAATGAAGCAACTGAACAAAAACAATTTAACGATTACATTCTATCAGCAAAGTCAAAGATAAATTCTTTTATAAAGTAGTACACTGGTGGACTAGAGAAAATATCCAAGATACTTGATTATTTCTTATAAAAATTATTTTCTTAAGATTTAAAAAAAAAAAAGATTTCCTGAGCTAGAGTCATGCAAATTTTTTCCTGATAAGGTATTATGAAACATTTCATAGCAAGTAGTGGATAGAGTACTTTAAAATTTCCTAAGTATTCTATTACCCACTTTTTATCAATATATATTTTTTGTCAAGCTTCATTACATTGCAATTTCCCCATTTTATATTTTCATTTTTCTTATTAAAGACAAGTTTTAAAAATGACTCTAGTAACTTAGTTGTTTATGTCACCATCAATTTCATGTCTCTGCATTTAATCTCAGTAAGCCTGTTTTCCATGTTACAATTTTTCCCCACATATTTATAAAAGTCTATTTTATTCATCTAATCAATTTTACTATTATTAAATTTCTGATTTTGTCATTAGCCTCTAAATTTATATGTCAGATAACTTGGTGTGCTTTTTATATGTGACATTTGTGCCTAAATACATGCATATACCTTCAACCCAAACATTTCTAAGTAGATACACTGTAGTATTACTTTAATTCAGTCCTCAGGAACTCTATCTCTAGATCATATCATTAAATAGTTCTTTACTAACGGTGATGCCATAGGGGGAATATGCCCAGAAATTTGCTATGTATGGTGATAAAGTGGTTTAAGTCTCTACTTCTTGTAAAGAAGGGTTTAGAGAAGAAGTGTCAAGTAGATGACAGTCCATGACACTCCTAGACAGGGTAGAATGAAACTAAAATGTAATTGGGAAATAGTTAACAAAATAAATACAAATATAAGAGCATATATGTAATAATAATGTGTAGTTTTCTATCAATACATGCCCATAGACATCTTTATGCAAAATTTAATGGTCCCAATTTCTATTGAGTTTGACATCACTGGTCTAGAGAAAGATCACATAGCTATAAAAGGCAGCCTAAAGTATATCTGAGTATGTCACTCAATGACTTCCTAATCTCAAGTGGTTTCCCGTTACCTCTAGTATGAAATATAAATCCCTACTTCCTTTACTACCTGGCCCCAACCTACCTTTAGAATCTTTCTACGTTATTCCCTTCCTGCAGTCCATAGACCAGCCAAAGTGACTTTTTTGCCTTTCCTCATATGCGCTATTCCATGTGTCATATCTACACTCTGTACTGCACCATGTCCCATGCCTATAATTCATTATTCACTTCCTCTTAGAATCCTTTTTTTCCTTCAAAATTACAAAGAAAACCTTATTGAAGCCAGTACTGATCCTGCCAGTTGCTGATTTCCTTCGTTTTTGAATTTTCTAAATATTTATTTTTAATTCATTGCATACAAACTTATTGATATAGATGTTATCTTTTTCTATCTAACCCTCCAATGCAAAGTACTTGAGAGCAGGGATGTGGTTTTTTTTTAAATGGTTTGGTTTTTTTTTGCGATCCCTTCCCCTCTGTTCCCTTCCCCTCCATTCCCTTCCTTCCCATCTTATGTATTGATATCTAAAAACATGAAAAATTATGATGTTCAAGGTGGTCTCATTGCATTGTGAAGTCCATGCAGCAATAAAATACCTCTCACATCTGTAGCCTTCTATTTATTCATACCATAACCATCCTAATGCAGGCCCTTATTAACTCCTATGTATACTACTGAATTAGTCTCCTATTTGTTTTCCCTGCTTATTGTCACTCCTCCTTTCTAACCTAATAAAAGTGACAAATTGATAGTCCTAAAGAACAGGCTGGGCAGTCACTCCTCACCTTCAGAAATTTCAGTGGCTTCCTATAGCTTCTAGGATCAAATAAAAACTTATCTGTTTAGCATTTGAAGTCCTTTGTGATCTGACTCCATACTATATTTCTCAGCTAATAATGCATTACTACCCCTTACATTTTCTATATGCCAGGCAAACTGTCTTATTGATTTTTCCTGCTCAGGACATTCTATTTCTGCCTCTGTGCCTTTGTAAAGAACATTCTCATTCTCTCTCTCTCTCTCTCTCTCTCTCTCTCTCTCTGTATATATATATATATATATATATATATATATATATATATATCCTCTCTCTCTCTCTGTTTCCCCTTCCTCTGCCTCCCCCTCTCTCCCCCACTCACCTTGCTTTCACTGCTTGGAACCCTTATCTCTCTTCAAGTCTTAACTTCTGTCTCCTTCAAGAGATTTTTTTATTGCTCATAAATGTCCTCTGAATGTGAAACTTTTAGGAATATATTAATTAAGGGTAACTCCAGATTTCTCCAGTAATGGTTTTACTCATTTTCTCAAAGTATTCCTCCTCATTAAATGCTTATTGGGAAACTAATAACCTATAACTGAATTATTTGTATTTTTATGTCAATTTTATCTTAAAATGTGTGTACCCTTCTTCACACTTTAAATATCCAGTAACATTTGGAAGTTGGTATATTTTTGGAAGGATTTAAGGAAAATTCATGAATTTAAATGTTCACTATTGCTATAAAGCATATTTCAGCAACACATTAAGAGACTCTGTGAATTATCTCTAGAGATTAAAAATAAAAAAAAATAAAAAGATATGCTGACGTAGAAGTTCTGCCAATGAACATTAGATGCTTGTTCCTGGCTCCTATTCTGTGCACTACTATGCAAAATCAAGCATCCTCCTGCCAAAAAGATACAGGTGTGGAACCACATCTCCCAGTCTGTTGAGCTCTTGATGTTTACATCTGAAGGTTGTGTCTTATTTTAGAACAAATACTGACAGTATGTAACACAGAGGAGTAGGATATTCTTAGAAGAAGAAATTAGAAGGGAAGCAAATGTCATATGATTTACATTATTTAAAAATGGTTAGTGGATGTACATATTCAGGTTCAGAATTTTGCACTACATTATTGGGGGCAGTGCTCCAGATACACATGTTGAGTGTTGAAAAAGGATGTTAAATACAATCTGTAAAACCTGCACAATATTACGCTAGTTCTTTGGGATGTGTGGAAAATCAATGTTTATAAAGTGACTTGCGCTTTATGTCCTGCCAAGTGCAATTATATGGGATGCTATGGTATATTTGAGAAACAGCATAAAAACACATCACTCTAGGAGAAAGGATGGGTATTAATAATAAATGCTGATGCAAGGAATGAGGAAATAGCCATGTAAGAAGCTGAGACTCATCTTAAGGATAGCTTGATATTTCTTTGTCTGAAAAGTGAAATAGTACAAATGCCAAAATGGTCATTTACAAATTAATTTTAATTCAGTTCTTCAAAGCTCATTTCCAAACTGGAACTTTCTAATCATTGGAGCTTTGAAAGATATCATGTAATATACATATTGAAAGAATTTGACAAATATTTATTGAGTACCAAGAGAGTGCAAAAGACTATTTTAGTCAATAGATGCCATATTAAGTTGTTTAGGACAGTACCTGCTTTCAAGTAACATACTTTATAGGAAAGATAAATATGGAGTAAAATTTGTGCAGGGCCAATATGATTAGTGCTTATAAATGATAATTCATTTGTGCTAGTGCATGGAGCACATGTAGGAAAGTACAATGAGGTAAGCTTGGAAAAATAAGGTGGCTCGACAGATAAAGGAATGTAAAATTTTCTCAATAGGTGATAAGGAGACATTGAACGGTTTTAAGCAGAGAAGTACCATGATCAGATTTATGCAAGACAAAGTAGGGTACTATTGGAAATGAGGGATTAGAGTGGGGAGAAAGTAGAAATGGGAGTGTTATGAGCCGAATCAAGAAAACGTTGGATACAGTAACAGCAATAATGTTCAAAGAATAACTCTGAATGACTAAACTGCTCTGACAGTTATAAAATTCGAATCAAGTATGAAGGGCTTATAAAGGAAGATGCTATCCATCTCCCAAAAAATAACTGATAAATAGAAGTATGCATAGTATGGTTTTACATATTTATATGCCTATGTCAAATGATGGCCTTCTCTAGTGCAGGATTTGGAGGGTGGGAGGGAAGAAAGCAACTTGGAATTTAAAATGTAACCAAAAATATTTAATTTTAGAAAAGCTATTTGGTATAGCTAGGTATATCTGAATAAAACTTGTACTGAGGCAGTTGAAAGCAGGAAAGAAAGGAGTGACATGTATGAGAAACATTATAACGAGGGAATCGGTAGAACTTGGTAACTGACTGGTGTCACTGTCTCCTTTTTTTTAATTCCCTCCAAAGTTGACTTTGGAAATTGTGAACTAGGTTTTCATTGACTGAAAGAAAGAGTCTATCTAGAAGGAAGAATAATTTTTTTGAGGGGGCAGTGTTGGTAGGGACAGGGGAAAGGATAATAACTTTTTGGGATCATATTGAGTCCAAGTTGTTCACAAGGCACTTAGAAAACAACAGCAATTAGACATAGATTTCTCTAGCTAAAGGCCTAAAGGTTTCTGCATAGAGGTGGCAAGTGGAGTTATGAGAACAAATGGAAATGAACACGAAAAGAGTGTAGAGACACAATAGAAAAGGACAGTCACAGAACTTGAAAAGTATCTTCTCCACTGGAAAAAGGACAGAAAGCCAGAAAACTAGAAAGAGGAGAAGATTTCGAAAGTGGGAAAACCAAGTGAGTGTGACATACCTGAAGCTAGGCAACAGTATCCAGAAGGAGGGATAATCAGTAGTGCTCCAGAATGTTCAAAGCCAGGCCTAAAAGTAAAACATATTGAATTTTGGGTATCAGGTCTTTGAGAAGCAGTCGCAGCTGGGCAACAAGGGCAGAAGCAAGAGTATATATTATGTATATTATAAAATACAAAAATATATAAAATATATGTAATATATAATATAAAAAATTAAAAAAGATCAGATTAAATTAAATAATCATTTTTTTAAAAAAGCTTACTAATATTTTTGTCAGAGCAATGTGACTGAATAGAGTTTTTTAAATGATTATTTAAATCTTTATGACAAAGCAATTTGAAGATCTAGTTATAAGTTCATTTTATTTTGTTCACTTTTAATGATTGTCATAGTTGGAAAATATACTTGCTAAGATATGAAGATCCAAATGGAAGATATTCATCATTAACTTTGCTTACAAGGTCATGTTATGTTATCTTTCAGCTCGATAACACTGAGCAGAGAAGTAACCTTAAAGTCACAGTATCCTGGGTTTGAATCCTGCTTCTAGCACGTAATAGCTGTATGACTTTGGGCAGGTTACTTCATCTCTCAATGTTTTAGGTAACTGTCCAAAATGATAAATTTCAGAGAAAGTGCTTAAGTGCATGGGTAGAGGGAGTTTTCTTACTTGAGATCCATATACCAATTAAATCACAGATCCAGTCCTTATCCCTTACTTATTCACCAATTATACAAATATTTTCTGTTGAAATTTGATTAATCAATTTTCCTCTTTGGTGTCCAACAATTGTTAACTCATCAAGTGGGGCTGCTGGTGTTTTGTATTTTTAACAAATGCGTTTAAAAGTCAATGAATCCTTTCAACTGGAAGATGTTTAAGCAGATTAGAAAACATTCCCAAGTTTTTAAAATTAGTAGAGATAGAGTTTTTTTTTTTTTACCTAGTAGGTAAACTCAAAATTTTTGGTCAAAGAACCAATTATGGGAACAATTTTGTATACGCAGTTTGCAAAATGCATGGGTTTCTCTTGGCAAAAGTTGTTTTCTCTATGATTATTAAAATGCCACATTTATCTTGAAATGACATGTTAAGTGCATTTATTTATTTTTTGGGGGGGAATATCTGTTAGGTAGAATACTATTAACAACCACTAGTCATCACGGTAAAAGTCTACAACATTTGGGACACTTATCTTTTTGTAACATGAAAATTCATTACTCATCTTTGGCTGACAACTTGTTGAATAATTTTGCCATGATATATATATATATATATATAGCAAACTCCTATCTCGATGAAAAGAATTATTAAGATCCTATTACTTAAAAGTATGTTTTCTCTTTTTTATAAAATAGACTATATTAATCATATCCTGAAGCACTTTCTGGACTTTTGTCTCCAAAATCTTTGCTGCAATGTCTCATGTATGAATGATGCAGTGAATGAATTGCATGTGTGGTATTATCTCTGTAACTTACTCTGGAAAGCAGCTGCTCCAGCAGTGACCACACACATACTTTTTTCCCACCAAACATTGTTTTTATTAAAGAAATTGCTCACTGTTAACTATATATCTTCTCTGGTCTTTTTTTTTCTTCCATTTGGTAGTTCATAAAAAAGTAGTTCTTTGTGCATTTCATCATTGAAACAGAATCTAGCAAACACCATAAGCTGAGGCATGTAAGAAATAATTTGTAGTTTCATTCAACTGTAGAGCAAACCTTGCACACTGTGTAATTTGTTCTAACTCTTGTTTCTTCAAATGTTCAGCAATGTTTTCTATACATCTAACAATAGTATTTTCTGACAAAGGAATGCATTTTTAGTTTGTCACCATATTTCTTCCTATGTATTTTTTCCAGCCATGTTTATTCCATGGTAGGAAGAACAGTGTTTACTCAACAATATGTGACAGCCTTTTGCTATTAAGTAAGAAAACTTAAAAGAGGCTTTGAAATATTTGTTGTTAAATTTATTGAAACTTTGTCAAGTATTGGATTGAGTTCCTCATGATTTTATGCGTAGATATTTGTCTTCATGCTCTAAATGTTTATTGTTAAAATAACCTTGTTCATGATGGCTTAGTACTATCATGACTTCATATCTCAAGGCTCAGTATATACTTAAGGCATGCCAGGTTCATCATTAACAATAATAGTTGATTTAACTCAATATTTCAAATAATGTTCCTGATGATTTTGATTTTTTTTTAGATGACATTTTGTCAGACCTGATTAGATTGTCATTGTTTTTTCCTGGTAATGTGGCTGCCAAAGCCCTCTTACCAGGAGTCCGAGAAGTGTTAGCTCTGCTGTTTTCTGGTTCATTCGTGTTCACACAATTGGTATTATCTTGAGTTTGCAGTTGAATTGTGGGATTCTTTCTAATAGACATGCATTCTGAGAAGTTTAATTTTGTTAGGAATAGAAAACTGGACCTGTGACTTTATTTAAAAGGAAAATCCTGGTTGAAGAAACTACCTCTATCAAAAGAGATCACTGGTTTCTTTTCAAATTACTCTTAGTTGCCTAAAATACTGAGATGTTAAGTGATTTGTCAAGAGTCACACAAGTAGTATGTTTTGAAGCAGAACTTGAACATAAGATATACATCTACTATTCCAGATAGAAGCTCTAATATTTTCTTCTTATGGCCTAAACTTTCATTGAGCAGTCCTCCTGGGGTACATGTGTTCCAACTTTGGAGACCATTGTACTAGGGACCTGAACTAATGGTAATGTGAATGTGAAAGAAGGAAAAAATGGTGCGGTGGGGAGAAGCCTCATGTATAGATTAACTATGTCTATAACCATAAACCATTTGAGCTTTCAAGCTAAAACTGTAATAAATAGATGATAGATAGATAAATGAATGGATGAATAAATAAATAAATAAACGAAAACATATATTATTTAAATAATAATGATAAAAGCTATTGGTGTGACAAAATATGGATATTGACATATAATTGTGGGCCCTGGTTCATATCTGAGAATAACTGAGAGCACATTACAGTTAAGGTTCCAAAACAGATTATTTTCTAACCTTAACTCACTAATGTCAGGCCCTATAATCCTTATAGTGTTATTATTATAATGAAAGGCTCTAATAGTTACAATGTTCAATAATGCTGATTTCTGAGGACCTTTGATATCACCTAAAAGGTTTTCCCTGGCATCCAGCTGCTTTCTCCATTATTTATTTGACATAATTGCCACCTCTCAGGAACATGATGCTTGCCAGAATAAAATTGGATGTCAACTGTGGCAATTTGCTTTCCTGATTTTTCATCCTCCAGTGAAATCACTTGTACTGAATGCTATTGTAGTTGAAGATTATATCAATTCATTCATTCACCAAATATTTATTCAACACCTACTATGTATAAAAGCTATACAGAAATTGTGGAGGATATAAAGATTAACAAGAAAATCTTTGCCCTGAAGAAGCCTAAACTCTTGGAGAGGAAATAAGTCATTAAGTAATTATAATTAAAGACTGATAATAATAAATGAATATAAAATCAAAGGAGTATGAGAGTTGAGGGGGCAGAGAGGTCACCTCCAGCTGGAGGAGATCAGAGAAAGATTCATAGAACTGTAATTGGCAAAGTTTCCAATGTAATCCTGTAAGATGGCTAGGATCAATGCAGGTTTAATAATTATAATTTATTAACTCTCAAAATCTATTAATGGATCAATGAATGTTCAAGGTTAATTGATATTGCATGAATGTACACCTTGATTGCAAAATGTTCTTCATTTATTCCTTGGGATTAATTTATATATGAAACTGATTATTTTCTTTTCTCACTATATTCATTTAAAATACAATATTTCTTTTTCTATTTGGTAAAGTCCAAAACTTTTATGCACATCTAGTCAATGATACACTTTTCTCCATTATCATTGGTTTTTGTTTGTTTGTTTGTTTTACATAGAAAGTCTTTTAAGTGTATTTTTTGGTTGTGGAGTCAATGATCGGATTAAACCCAGGCTAGACTCATTGTCTCTACTTTTACCCTTTTCCAAACCCTCCACAATATGGCTTCCAACTTCAACATTCAACTGAAATCTTACCCTTTCCAAAATCACTAATGGTCTTTTAATTGACAAATTTAATGTTCTTTTCTCAATTCTTATTCTCTTTTAAGCCTCTGCAGCATTTGACCCTGAACACCTTTCCTTCTAGATATTCCCTTTTTTTCTGGGTTTTCTTTTGGTTCTCTTTCTACTTCTTTAACTATTCATTCTTATTATGCTTTTCTGGATCCTCATTTGTGTTATGTTCCTATACAGTTTGAGGAACTTACATTTGGAACACCTTAGACAGAAGCTATATTAAATTGTATTTTGGAGACATTCCTGGATTAATCTATATAGAGACAAAAAGCCAAAGGAAGGGAAATTGTGTGTTTAGTTACAAGTCCTTAGTATCTGATCTAGGTCTCTGTCAAGGTCACTACTATCCTTCCAACCCCTCAAATTTTCATCTTAAACTCCTCAATTTCCTCCACCTCACACAAAAAGTCATTTTCTAAGTCTTACTGATTCTACCTTCACATCATATTCTGTATACTCTTCTCATACATCCACCACTTTAGTCCAGTTCCTCATCACCTTTTACCTGGATGATTGACATAGCTTTTTTTAAAAATGGATTTCCCATTCTCAAGTCTCTTTCTAATTTACTTTCTGTACAGCTTCCACTGCACTGAAGAGTATGTGAAGGAGAGTGATGAATAATGAAGTGCAAATAGCGGGATCATAAGATCATGAGAAAATCATAGATCCAGAGCTGAAAGAGACCCTGGAGGCCATTTAGTTTAACCCCCTCATTTTATATGTGAGAAACATCATGAGCCCCAGTGACCTGCTCAGTATTACACAGATAGCAGCAGTGGTAGAGACTTGGATTCCAGAATCAGTGCTCTTCCCATCATGCCAACCACCTATTTTTTTCCAATTCTTTGGTACCACAAAAGTGCTTCTATGAATATTTTTGTACTACCTTTTGCATGATCTGTTCTTGATATAGCCATGCAAAGTCCTTATTATAAATATTTCGTTTTCTAAACATTCACTAACCTTACGCCTTCTGTAATATATTCTAAAATTTATCAAGGAACCAAAATAAAGCTTACAGGTTTGTAGTATGCAGACTTAAAAAAAAGAAAGATCTGTGTAGGGATGAAATGATTTTTGTCCTCTTCTAGCTTTGAGGCACTTCTGCTGTCCTTCATGAGCTTTTAAAGACTAGTGAGAGGGGTTCAGCAATGACATTGTCCAAACCCTTAACTTTTCTGAGTTCATCTATAAACTGTGAAGAATACTAGCTTTATCTGTCTCATAGAATTGTGAGGCTCCTGTAAGATGACATATAAGAGAATGCTTTGTAATCTATATTACAATTAGTGTATCTCACAAATCATTTTATAGTGCAGTAACATTTCTCAAGCTTTTTATGAGGACAACTACTGATTTAGATAAGCATCACTTAGTAATAAAATGATAAATATAATAAGGATCTCTGATTTAATCAGTAAATGAAATACTGTAAATTGTTAGTTGACTGATGGTCAATCCAACACTAATCTTATTTCTATTTAGTTTTAAATGAAAACTAAAAGCCCACCTCATAATATCCTTCTTTACAGCATTTCCTATCTAAACTGAGTGCAGAGTTGTGAATTCATTTAGAGGTGGTTTTGGATAGATACTACCATTATTTTCAGCTTTGGTCGTTCAGTCATTTCAGTCATGTTTGACTTTATGGCCCCATTTGGAGTTTTCTTGGTAGAGACATTGGAGTAGTTTGCCATTTCCTTCTCCAACTCATTTCACATATGAGGAAACTGAGGCAGACAGGGTTGTGACTTGCCAAGGGTCACATAGCTAGCTAGCATCTTAAAGCTACCTTTGAATTCAGCTCTTCTTGAACCTAGGCCTGGAACTTTATCCATGGTGCCACTTAATGATGAGTAACCTCATGCAGGTCAGAATCAGAAAATAACAAAATTCTTTAAAATAATAGCTAATTATTAATTCTTTTCTTTTAGAAAGTTTGCACTTTTGCTAATAATTTCACAGAATTAAGACCAAAGAAGCACCACAGATAATATCCAATGTAGGGGTGGGGAGCCTGTGGAACCTAGATTCCACATGTGGTTCTTGAGTGCAGCATTTTGACTGAGGCTAAGTTTTATTGTGAAGTTTGGATTTCAGTCAAAGGGCCACACTCGAGGACCTAGAGGACCACATGTGGCCTTCAGGCTGCAGGTTCCCCACCCCGATCTAATGTTTCTCACCGGTCATTGGAGATATTAATTAAGCTCCCTCCCCTCTCCCCACCCCACCAAGGATAAGATATCTGCATCACTCCTAGAGGATTGCTTTTTCATTTGTCCCTGTGTTGTCACTCTAGAAACATGTTTTTAGTGTCTGACAACACTCAATTTTTATATTTCTGATTTGGTTATTACTGATTACCACATTTCTCCAATAAATCTGCAAATTTATTTATTCAATTATATAACATAAATTCAAGAATATAATCTCAGTGTTCCTCCTTTCACTTCTTTTAATGATGCAGATTTCCTAGCTGTTTTAATTTGAACTATTTTCTTTGACATAATAGTTTAAAATATGAGGATGTTGCTCCCAATTAATCTAGCAAACTCACACCAATGCTTAAGCATTACCATTTAAGTCAGTATTAATTATTTATTTAATGTGTGCTGCAAGGATTAATAGCATCACTAATAGGTCTAAAGCCCTTTTGGAACCTTCAAACGAAAAGTGTTAATATAGAGTATTATTTATTCTTATCCTAACTCATCTGTTTGACTCCCAAATATCAGGGATTTCAAACAATAATGAAATCTTACTGCTCCAAGAAACCATAAAAATAGTATAGCTCAATGCCCTCATTATATTGATAAGAAGACAGAGTAACTTGTCCAACGCCATATAAATAAGAGAGGGATGGTCTGGTACTGGAACATGTGATCCCTTTCAAATGTCCTTTGAACTTGTGGGCTCCACACAGTGTGGTAGAAAGGATATTGTATTAGAAATTAAAAGGCTCAGAATTCAATTCAACAATTCAATTCGATAAATATTTATTAAGTGCCTACTATGTGTCAGACACTGTGCTAAGCACTGGGAATACAGATAAGAGCAAGAGAGATGGACCCTGCCCTCATGGAGCTTTTGATGGAAAAATGGAGTTACCTGGAAGGTTATGAGGCTTGGGGAGGGGTTTAAGACTTGGTCCTCCGGGCCTTCAATCAGAGGGCATGGTGTTCCACAGAGCAGAAGCCTAGTAGAGCTGCTGATGCCTTGGTTGGGGCCTTGGTTCTTCTACTTCTAACTGTATGGCAATGAGCATGCAACTTTGCCTTTTGGCCTCTCCATTTCTTCATCAGTAAAAAAGAGGTGGGTTGAAAAAATGATCTTCAAGTTCTTTCCAGTTCTCACAGGATACAAGAAGGTTGAACACAAAAAGCCGATGGGGGGTAGGGTTACTAGCATATTTAGGACAACTTAGGGACTTGGCCAAGGAGAGACAAGAATTCTAATATATGGCAAGCTAGAGCAAAATCCAGGATCATGGAATAGATTCATAGCCTGGACAGCTAATATCTCTCTAAAGAGTTTGGCTGACATATTTTTCTTTTCTTTGCCTTTGAATAAACCCTACCACCTACATAAATTGTAGTCCAAAAAAAATCAAACATCTGAATAGTTTCCATCAATGAAAGCACGGCTTCAGTGCACATTCATCTTTTTATATCACATGATGAATCAAAGCTACTTATATGTGGAAAATAAAGTAGGGGATTTGAGTACCCCTGAGTTCTTTTTCCCATTTTATGTGGCACGCAAAATGGAAGAATGTTTCATGGAAATCTTAGATTTGAAACAGAACTTATGTTTAAAGTCCAGGGGATTTGTTCAGTGAAGTTTAGATTCAGTCAAAAGGCCACACTTGAGGACCTAGAGGGCCACATGTGGCCTTGAGGCTGCAAGTTCCCCACTTCTGGTCTAGTCTGAATCTGAAATACGAATTTCTCCTACCCATAGACAAATAGTCACCCAACTTACACTTAGACACTTCAAATGATAAGGGACTTGCTACTCCTTAGGGAGGTACATTCAATTCTGGAATAATTTAACAGGTGGGAAGTTCTCCCTTAAATTGAATTGAAATCTATCTTGCTTGTTTTTTT
>CM053623.1:362555434-362614822 GCA_028646595.1 Phalanger gymnotis
CTTTTTTTGATCATGGCTTTCAGGTAGTCCAATAATTTTTAAATTCTCTCTCCTGGATCTATTTTCCAGGTCAGTGGTTTTTCCAATGAGATATTTCACATTATCTTCCACTTTTTCATTCCTTTGGTTCTGTTTTATAATCTTTTGATTTCTCATCAAGTCACTAGCTTCCACTTGCTCCAATCTAATTTTTAAGCTAGTATTTTCTTCAGTGGTCTTTTGGGCCTCCTTTTCCATTTGGCTAATTCTGCCTTTCAAGGCATTCTTCTCCTCGGCTTTTTGGAGCTCTTTTGCCATTTGAGTTAGTCTATTTTTTAAGTTCTTGTTTTCTTCAGTATTTTTTTCTGTATTTTTTTGGCTCTCCTTTAGCAAGTCATTGACTTGTTTTTCATGGTTTTCTCACATCATTCTCATTTCTCTTCCCA
The DNA here is from genome assembly GCA_028646595.1 of Phalanger gymnotis. NCBI lineage: Eukaryota > Metazoa > Chordata > Mammalia > Diprotodontia > Phalangeridae > Phalanger > Phalanger gymnotis. The sequence goes on from CM053623.1 coordinate 362,555,860, forward strand.
ATTTTTCCTCTACTTCTCTAACTTGCTTTTCCAAATCCTTTTTGCGCTCTTCCATGGCCTAGGACCAGTTCATGTTTTTCTTGGAGGCTTTTGATGTAGGCTTTTTGACTTTGTTGGCTTCTTCTGGTTGTATGTTTTGGTCTTTGTCATCAAAGAAAGATTCCAAAGTCTGAGACTGAATATGAGTGTGTTTTCGCTGCCTGGCCACGTTCCCAGCCAACTTACTTGACCCTTGAGTTTTCTGTCAGGGTATGACTACTTGTAGAGTAGAGTAGAGAGTACTTTGTTCCAAGCTTGAGGGGATGCACTATTGTTTTCAGAACTATTTCTATACAGCCAGCTCTGCCACACCAGCACTCTTCCTTCCTCAAGACCTGCCAACCTGGACCTGATGAAAATCTTAAGCAAGCTCTGCACTCCAGCTCTGATCTGCCACTTAATTCCTCCCACCAGGTGGGCCTGAGGCTGGAAGCAACTGCAGCTATAATTCTATAGCTGCATCACCTCTGCTGCCCCCAGGGCAGTGGCTGAACCACCAACTCCTTCCACTCTGTCCTCCGCAGCTTTTCCCACTAACCTTCTCTGTAGTCTTTGGTTTTTGTGGGTTGAGAAGTCTAGTAACTGCCACAGCTTACTGATTCAGGGCACTAGGGCCTGTTCCACCCGGCTCCTGGTCTGGTTGTTCCTGCCACCACCCACGCTGAGCTCCACTCCTCTCCACTCCCCTCTTATCCCAGCTCCGTGCGCGATAGACCTCATCCAGCGACCATCCAGGTTGTCTTGGGCTGGAGCCCTGCCTCCCTCTGTTATTTCGTGGGTTCTGCAGTTCTGGAATTTGTTCATAGCCATTTTTTATAGGTTTTTGGAGGGACCTGGCAGGGAGCTCAAGCAAGTCCCTGCTCTCCAGTTGACATCTTGGCTCTGCCTCCTACATCCAGTTTCCTCATTTCTAACCTGGGGATGATAATGACACCTATACGACAGGATTGTTCTGAAAGTCAAATGAGATAATATCAGGCTAATCTTGGCAAATCTTAAAGCCAGCTATTGCATCCGAAGATAGCAATCATATCTAATCCACTTTCCCTGCTTTCTGTTAGATTAGTATGTAACAAAGATGCAACAACCAACTTTATGCATTTGAGTTTAATGTTGCTGTAAATAATGTCTACTTCATACATCAGGGATCTCTGATTATATAACATTGTAGGCATTCTCACCATTCATGCAGTTTGAAACCTCTCTACAGTTTATTTAGTTTATATAAATTGCATACCTGAGAAAGGCAGCAACATTTTTTGCTATGTTTTTCTCGGAACTTATCCAGAAAGGCACTTGGACAACAGCTATGGAGTCGGTACTTGCATAGTCCCACACTTGATTTTTTTCTCATTTGATAGGCTCTAAAAGAGTTTGCACACCACTGGATAACCCCAGGTTACTACCATGTAGTGATATGATATCAGAATCAGAATTTAATAGACCCTATTGACCATGTTGCCAGCCAAATGGCACAGTGATAGAGCAGCTGGGCTTGGAGTCAGGAAGACTTGAGTTCAAATCAGGCCTCAGATACTTACTAGTGGTGTGACCTTGGACAAGTAACTTAATCTTTGTTTGCCACTGGAGAAGGAAATAACAAATTACTCCATTGTCTTTGCCAAAAATTCCTACGGAGACATGTTCATGGGGCCATCAAGAGTCAGCCATGACTGAAATGACTGAACAACAACATAGACCATATTAGGTGATTTAAAGAATTTTGTTAAAAGTTGCAGTAACACACCAGATAATAGCCTGTCTCCTAGCACATTGTGACAGTTTAAAATCATAGGCTTGTGTGGGATGTGAGAGTCATAAAATATAAATGTGAATCTTAATGGATAAATGTACAATAGTTAGGGTACTCAATATCCACTCTGAAAAATTAGTGGTTGTTCAGAAAACTGATTCTATTCCAGGAGGGGGAGTTTTCAATTATTAGAAGATAGATCAAATCCAGTGATAATTTAGTGTCAGCACATTTCTGACTAAAGGGTCTCTCCCACAAAGCCCCTGACAAGGTCAAAGCATTTCCTTCTGTGCTATTTCCTCACAATTGATTTCCTTCCTCACTTTGCATTTTCTGGTAATTAATATATCTACCCCCGCCCCCGAATTTGCCTCAATGCAATTTTTTGCATGTTTTCCCTTGTTCACATTCTTCCCTCTCTATGCAGGTTTAGAGAAAAAAGTTGCAACATATATTGAAATGCAGAGCTCAACACATTTTTATGCAATGACTAAGGTAAAATATTTTATCTAAATTTTGCTTTGGAATGCTTTAGGTAAAGATGTTTTATGGGAACAGGATTATCTGAATAATTGCTTTAATTTCTTCTATTAATTTATGTATATAGAAATGGCCTAAGTTACTCAAACTTTGTATCTGTATTTCTGTGATTAGAACTTCAAATTATGAACAGCATTATACTTGGTGCCCTTGTTAATATGTATATTCAAAGTCTCTTTTTTTTTCTTGTGAAGATAGGTAAGCATCTTTATCTTAGAAGAATTGTAACTATTGTAATTGTAACTAGCAATTCTGATAGGTGAGATAACATAAAATAGGCTCTCAGGCACCCACCAAATCAACTTTTAAAGGCAAATCTTGTTATAGGGGAAATGCTTCAGAGAGACCTCTAGGTACAAGTTTCATAGAAGGAATAATTCAAGGTAACATCTCTTAGAAAGGAGTTGGAGATCTTGGGACACTAGATGCTATGAGCTGGCAGGGAGTACTAGGACAGGTAGGAGCACAGTTTAAGTGCAGGATCAGTGAGGGGAAGTATGTAATCAAGTAGTTTTCTATTTTAAATAACGATTCTTTTCACCTAACTGCTAAAAACTCAGTTGTTTTTACTCATTGATTGTATTTAAATGTTATTAGTAGCTTTTGAATTTAAGAATCTTTGGCAAAGGCCAGAGTACTCTGCTTAGCTTTTTCTAAAGAAAAAAAAATTCTCGAGGGAGAAAAGCATCAATTGAGAAAAAGATTCAAATAAATTGAATTAATTAAGACGGGTGAAAGGAGTAGCAGATTTTGTTTGTATATAGACCAGTGGCTAGAAAATTCTTCATATAAATAAAGTTTTCTCTAATAAAAACCTACTCAGATGTTGGTCGTGGTAAATAACTCTGGGTTCTCAAGTATAAGCTCAAGTAGAGATTACCAAACTGGGGAAGTTTTGAGTATGAGTCTAGACTTGCATGTCTGTCGCTCAAAGATCAACAAAGTCAAGTTTGGAGAGACTGATTACCAGTCACGTGATGGTTTTTTTTTTTTTTAGCTTCAGTGATTCATGAAACTGTCTGATAAAGGCTGGAGGGGTCATAATCATCATAGGCAAAAGTGTGTGCCCACTCTGATTAAATCCTTGAATAATTGAATAAATATAATCCCATGGATAATAATGAATGTTCAAAGCCTCCAGTGAAAAGTAACCCAGGGAGAGCAATGTCAAACCTTGCTGCTGGCTGGCATTCTTCTTCCACATCTCTCTTCATGGTATGACTATTCATTTTGATGAGAAGTTGTAAGAGATAAAATCTTATGTCTCTTGCAGAAGGCGATTGTGTTACCTAGTCTCAAAGTATTTTTTTTTGCCTATCTATTATTTATTCAGAAGATGATAGAGAGGGTCTCAGAGGTAAAACTTACTATAGACCATTTACAGACAATTATAAAGATTTTGTATGAAAGATTTATCTGAGTTCACAAACATTTTTTTTTGGAAGGTAAGATGGTTTTAGTCAAAGTTTCTTAGAATGGGCCCAGTTTCCACTTTAACAAACTTAAACACCTACATATGAATACACTAGTTAATTTCTTCCTCCAATTTTTGATTACTTTTGTATATTCATGCTGTGCCTACTCTATAGACATTTGGATGAAAAGTGAAAATTTTTGTTGATTCAGAGAAACAGTGGGATATCTGTAATGACCACACTAAATTAGTCAGTCAGTTTCAACTGTGACCTAATGAAATTATTATGATTTTTTTGGCTTAGGACAATTTTTAACCCCACTAAGATGGCTGATTCAATGGTATTTCCTCTCTTCCAGTCTCTGCATGATTGGTTCCTAGTTCCTGCTGAGTCTCAATGGATAAAATTATGTTTCTTGCTTCCTTTTTCCTTATTTTTCTATATTTCTTTGTGCTTACTATAAGGTTGTATTTTTAGTTTCCTGATCAATGAATATTGTGTGTGATATAAGATTCTTAATCATAAAAAATGAAAGAGGAGAGGGGAAGACTGAAAACATAAGGTATTATTTCAAATATCACAAGTAAGACACAGAAGAGACATAGGTGTCCAGTAATGCACAGGACTTATCTGGAAAAAGAGACAATAACACTGTGCTCATAGCTTCAGGTGTTTATACAGCAATATATAGAGCATTTCTAATAAACATGAAATAAAGAAAAAACAGTTGATTCAGAGACAAGGACCTGAGTTTAGTTCCTGTGTCTAACAAATTTTAGCTAAGTGACCCTGAATAAATCACTTACTCTCTCTGATGTTTAGTTTCCTTGTCTGTAAAATGTAGATAACAATAAATTACTCATCTCAAGGAATTATTCCATGGAAGATATTTTATAAACTTATTAGTGCTATAAGAATGTGAGTTATTATATCTTAATGTAAGAAGTTAAATTATGTCACCAAGACTTAGCGTGGTATAAACCACTGGACTACAGCAACAGTATGCTATTGGCTTTATTGAAAAGGAAGTAATTAGATAAAGGAAAAAATGGAGTAGAATTATATAATTATATTTCAATAATAATAATACATATATGGCAAAAGTGATTTTTTTGTTAGAAATTGTTAAATCGGGGTGTAGCAGAGCCAAGATGGTGCTGTGAAAGGAAGGAACTACTGCAGCTGTCTCACAAATTCTGTCAGACAGTTCTAAAAAGTGAATCTGAATAGATTTGAGAGAGTTAGAAGCCACTTGTAGACTGAGTGGGGCAGGAGCATTGGGCACGCAGAATAGCATGGGATCACACCAAAAGCGAGTAGCAAAGGAACCCAGCCAGAGAGCCAGACTCAGGGAGCCCTGGGTGTGTGAAACACAAGAACAGGAGCAGGCCCAGGGTGGAAGTACTGGCTACGGGGATCAATCCCCAGGCCTCTCAGCCCAGGATGGGTATCTGTCCGAGTTATGGGAGATGCAAGCACAGAGCCTGTGGCTGTGGGGGCAACTATCCCTGAGGCCTCCAGCCCACAGTCTAAAGGTTTGAAACTCGCCTTCTTGAACTTCTGGGAGCCATGATGACCAGGTAAAACAGCTCTCATCCCTGCCTTCCTTACCCACATAATACTCCCTCGGAGAAACCCTGAAATAGAGGAGCTAGAAGTGGGGCTTCAGTAGCCTTGTAGCAAGAGAAGTTGGGAAGAAGGCCCTGCTTGTGGTGGTGGAAGGAGACTAGTGCAGGAAGAGAGTTGTCCCAGCAGGCCCCACCTCAGCAGAAAGTGGGAGTTCCTGAGGGGGATGGAGCCAGCAATCATCAACACCAGGCCTTCAGACTGGCCTTTGCACAGCCAGGGGAAGTGGCAGACACCAGTGCAGACAATTGCAGATACCACCTAAGCTATAGAGTGGCCCTAGGGGAAGAAGAGACTTGAAGAGAGCAGCCCGACCACCCCTCCCCTACACCTCACGAAACCAGAGGCCACAACACACAAAGCCAGCGAGCCCTAGAAGTAGAGACCCACTTTAGAAGCATATATACATACATATGTGTCAATCTTGAGAATGGTACCAGTTATTATGACAGTTGAAAGGGATATACATAGACTGAGGGTGTCAGTATAAAGTAACTGATATGATGATAAAAACATAATTAAGGGAGGTAAAGAGATTGTTCTGGGAGAAGAGGTAAGGAGGAGGTAGAAAAGGGTAAGTTATGCCACATGAATAGGCACAAAAACATAGAGGGGAAGAAGGGAGGGAGAAAAGTAGTGTTTGAGCTTTACTCTCAACAGATTTGGTTCAAAGAGGGAACAACATACTCTGACAAGTATAGAAATCAAATTTGTCCTATAGGCAGTAGGAGGGGAAAGGAGAAAGAAAAGTGGGGGGTAGCAAATAGAAGGGAGGGAAAAAGTAGCAAGAGGAAAAGGGTAAGATAAGGGAGGGGTGTCATTAGGGAGGGAAAACTGAGGAAGACAGTGGTCAAAAGCAAAACTGAGGAATGGAAGGGAGAAGGGAAAAATAAAGGCATAAATGGTGAGAAATAAGATGGAGAAAAAGACACAGATAGTAATCATAGTTGTGAATGTGAATGAGATGAACTCTCCCATAAAATGGAAATGGATAGCAGAATGTATTAAAAAACCATAATCCTACAATATGTTGTTTACAAGAAACACATTTGAAACAGGGAGATACACACAGGGTAAAGGTAAAAGGCTCGAGTAGAATATATTATGCTTCAGCTAAAGTAAAAAGAAAAAAAGCAGGGTTAACAATCCTAATCTCAGATGAAGCAAAAGCAAAGATTCATCTAATTAAAAGAGATAAGGAAGGACACTATATCCTGCTAAAAGGCACCATTGAAAATGAAGCAATAGCATTACTTAACATATATGCACCAAGTGGCATAGCATACAAATTCTTAGAGGAGAAGTTAAGGTAGTTACATGAAGAAATAGACAGCAAAACTATACTAGTGGGGGACCTCAACTTTCCCTTCTCTTAACTTGATAAATCTAACCTCAAAATAAACAAGAAAGAAGTTAAGGAGGTGAATAGATTTTTAGATAAGGTAGATATGATAGACCTCTGGAGAAAACTGAATGGAGATAAAAAGGAATATATCTTTTTCTCAGTGGTACATGGCACATACTTAAAAATCGACCATGTACTAGGGCACAAAAACCTCACAATCCAGTGCAGAAAGGCAGAAATAATCAATGCATCCTTTTCAGATCATGATGCAAATAAACTTACTTGTAATAAAGGACCATGGGAAGATAAACTAAAAATTAATTGGAAACTAAATAATCCGATCCTAAAGAATGAGTGAGTCAAAGATCAAATCATAGAAACAATTAGTAACTTCATTCAAGAGAATGACAATAATGAGAAAACATACCAAAACTTACGGAATGCGGTAAAAACAGTTCTTAGGGGAAGTTTTATATCCCTAATGCTCACATGAATAAAATAGAGAAAAAGGAGATCGATGAATTGGGCATGCAACTGAAAAAGCTAAAAAAAAGAACAAATTGAAAACCCTCAATTAAATATCAAATTAGAAATATGAAAACCAAAGGAGAGATTAATAAAATTGAAGTCAAGAAAACTATTGAACTAATAAACAAAATTAAGAGCTGGTTTTATGAAAAAAAAGCAATAAAATCAATAAACCTTTAGTTAATTGGATTAAAAAAAGAAAGATGAAAACCAAATTACCAATATCAAAAATGAAAAGGGTGAACTCACCTCCAATGAAGAGGAAATTAAAACAATAATTATAAATTATTTTGCCCAATTGTATGCCCATAAATGTGACAACCTGAGGGAAATAGATGAATATTTACTAAAATATAAATTACCCAGGTTAACAGAAGAGGAAGCCATCAATGAACTGCATAGGAAAAATCTCCCAGGCCAGATGGTATCACATGTGAATTCTATCAAATATTTAAAGAACAATTAATTCCAATACTTTGTAGACTATTTGGGAAAATAGGCAAAGAAGGAGTCCCACAAAATTCTTTTGATGACACAAATATAGTACTAATACCTAAACCATGAAGAGCCAAAACAGAGAAAGAAAATTATAGACCAATTTCTCTAATGAATATTGATGCAAAAATTTTAAATAAAATATTAGCAAAAAGATGCAGCAACTTATTAGGAGAATAATACACTATGTCCAGGTGGGATTCATTCCAGGAATGTAAGGCTGGTTCAGTATTAGGAAAACTTTCAGCATAATTGATCATATCAACAACAAAACTAGCAGAAACCATATGATTATCTCAATAGATGCAGGAAAAAGCTTTTGACAAAATATAACATCCATTTCTATTAAAAAACACTAGAAAGCATAAGAATAAATGGAGTCTTCTTTAAAATTATAAATAGCATCTACCTAAAACCATCAGCAAGTATTATATGTAATGGGGATAAGCTAGATGTATTCCCAATAAGATCAGGGGTGAAACAAGGATGTCCATTATCACTCCTATTATTCAATTTGGCACTAGAAATGTTAGCTTTAGCAATAAGAGAAGAAAAAGAAATTGAAGGAATTAAAATGGAGAAAGAAGAAACTAAGTTATGACCCTTTGCAGATGATATGATAATTTATTCAGAGAATCATAGAGAGTCAAGGAAAAAATACTTGAAATAATAAAGAACTTCAGAAAAGTTGCAGGATATAAAATAAACCCACATAAATCCTTGGCATTCTTATATATTACTAACACTGCCCAACAGCAAGAGATAGAAAGAGAAATTCCATTTAAAGTTATTGTAGATACAATAAAATATTTGGGAGTCTACCTGCTAAGACAAACCCAGGGCCTATACGAACATTATTAAGAAACACTTTTCACACAAATAAAGTCAGATCTAAATAAATGGAAAAACATAAGTTGCTCGTGGTTAGGCTGAGCTAATATAATAAAAATGACAATTTTACCTAAATTAAGTTACTTATTCAGTGCCATAGCAATCAAACTACCAAAAAATTATTTTACAGAGCTGGATAAAATAACAACAAAATTTATCTGGAAGAACAAAAGGTCCAAAACATCAAGGGAATTAATGAAAAGAAATGCTAGGGAAGGGGGCCTAGCCATACCAGATATTAAACTCTAGTATAAAGCAGCAGTCATCAAAACTGATCGGTGGAAGAGGTTAGGTACTCAAGATGCAGTAGTCAATCACTATAGCAATCTACTCTATGATAAACCCAAAGAATCTAGCTTCTGGGGTAAGAATTCACTGTTTCACAAAAACTGTTGGGAAAATTGGAAAATAGTATGGCAAAAACTGGGCATAGACCAATATCTTACACTGTACACCAAAATAAAGTCAAAATGGATACATGATTTAGGAATAAAGGCTGATACTATAAGCAATTTGGGAGAGCAAGGAATAGTTTACCTGTCAAATTTATGGGAAAGGGAAGAATTCATGATCCAACAAGAGATAGAGTACATTATAAAATGCAAAATGGATAATTTTGATTGTTAAATTGAAAAAAAGTTTTTGTATAAACAAAGCCAATGCAACAAAGTTTAGGAGGGAAGCAGAAAATTGGGAGAAAATTTTTTCAACAAGTGTCTCTGATAAAGGCCTCATATTTAAAATATGCAGGGAACTGAGCCAAGTTTATAGGAAAAGAAGTCATTCCCCAATTGAGAAATGAACAGGCAGTTTTCAGAGGAAGAAATTAAAGATATCTATAGACATATGAAAAAAAAACGCTCTAAATCACTATTGATTAGAGAAAGGCAAATCAAAACTACTCTTAGGTACCACATTTCTCCTGTCAGATTGGCTAACATGACAAAACAGGAAAATGATAAATGCTGGAAAAGATGTGGGAAAATTGGAACACTGTTACATTGTTGGTGGAGTTATGAATGGAGTCAGCCATTCTGGAGAGCAATTTGGAACTATGCCCAAAGGGCTATAAAAATGGGCATGCCTTTTGACCCAGCAATACTACTTCTAGGGCTATACCCCAAAGAGATCACACAATTGGGAAAGGGACCTGTATGTACAAAAATATTTATAGCAGCTCTTTTTGTGGTAGCAAAGAATTGGACATCAAGGGGATGCCCATCAATGGGGAATGGCTAAACAAGTTGTGGTATATGAATGTAATGGAATATTATTGTGCTATAAGAAATGGGGAAGATACAGAGTTCATAACCACCTGGAAAGACTATATGATCTGATGCTGAGTGAGGGGAGCAGAATCAGGAGAACACTGTACACAACCACAGCCATATTGCTTCTGTGATGACTAACTTTGATAGACTTGGCTCTTCTCAGCAATGCAAGGTTCAGACAGCTCCAAAGAACTCATGATGGAAAAACCTACCTACATCCAGAAAAAGAATTATAGAGTCTGAATGCATATTGAGGCAAACTATTCGCTCTCTTTTTCCCTTCTTTTTTGTTTTGTTCCTCTTTCTCATGATTCATTCAATTGGTCATAGTTCTTCTTTACAACTTGACTATTGTGTAAATAAGTTTAACAAGAAGGTATATGTACAACATATACCAGATCCTACACTGTCTTTGTGGGCGAGGTGGGAGGGAAGGGAGGGGAAAAATTGGAACTCAGAAACTTGTGGAACTCAGTGTTCATAAACTAAAAATAAAAATAGCAATAAATAAATAAATACAATTCTATTTACCACCTTAAAAAAAGAAATTGTCAAATCTGCACTTCATTAATACAAGGATATAAAATAAAGCATTGGTACACAAAGTTGAAATTGGCATGGCTTATATTAAGAAACATTCAACTTGAATGTGATGGTTTTTAAGTAACTGAGGGCAGAAAATGTTGTAAGGAAGAAAGAACACTATCATTAAGCTGATTGTCTAGAAGTTAGAGAACAAAGGCAATAGAGTGTTTTAAATGAGAACTTCAGAAAAAGTTGTTGCACAAAGCCAGTGCAACCAAGATTAGAAAGAAAGCAGAAGGCTGAGAAACAAGTTTTCTAGCCAGCATTTCTGATAAAGGCCTGATTTCTAACATATATAGATGAGTGAATCAAATTTGTAAGAATACATGGCATTCTACAAGTGATAATTGGTCAAAGGATGTGAACAGGCAGTTTTCAGGTGAAAAAATCAAAACTATCTACAGGCAATTAAAAAAATGCCCTAAATCACTACTGATTAGAGAAGTGCACCTATCAGATTGGTAAATATGACAGAAAAGAAAAATGACAACTATTGGAGGGGATGTGGGAAAATTGGAACACTAATGAAATGTTGGTGGAGTTGTAAATTGATCCAACCATTCTGGAAAGCAAATTGGTATTATGCCCAAATGGCAAATTGTGCATACCGTTTGATTCAGCAATACCACTGCTAGGATTTTATCCCAAAGATATAACAAAAAAAGGTGGCAGGAAGGACCTATTTATACAAAAATATTTATAGCAGCTCTTTTGTGGTGGCAAAGAATTGAAAATTGAGGAGATGCTCATCAATTGGGGAATGGCTGAACAAGTTGTGAAATAGGAACGTAATGGAATATTATGGTGCTATAAAAAATGATGAGCAGACGAATTTCAGAAAAATCTGGAAAGACTTATATAAACTGATGCTGAATGAACTAGGAGAACATTGTGCATAGTAGCAGCAACACTATATGATGATCAACTATGAATGATTTAGCTATTCTCAGCAATACAAGAATCCAAGACAATTTCTAAGGACTCATGATAAAAAATGCTATCAAAAGAATTGATGGAGCCTCAATGCAGATCAAAGTACACTGTTTTCACTTTCAAAAAAAGGGAGAAAGAAATACAAAGGCTTATAGTTGTAAGGGAACATGATGGGATCTTGAGTTCATGTCAGTGGAAAAAAATGAGTTTGACAATTCATGTTATTGAGTAAAGTTGTGATTCCTTAGCCTAATTGTCTAGGATAAATTGATAAACAGGGCAGAAAAAAACATGAGATAATATTTGTGAATGAGAAGGAGAGAGAGAGAGAGAGAGAGAGAGAGAGAGAGAGAGAGAGAGAGAGACAGAGAGAGAGAGAGAGAGAGTGAGAGGAGAGGAGAACTTTAAGAGGAGGGTATTTTACTTGAAGAATTTGGAATCATATTAATTCTATGGTAAGATGATCCTAGTTTTCTGCCAGGATAGAGTCCACAAATTCAACCATACTTTCATCCAGGCTACTTTCTATTTCAACAACTTCCTTCTCATACTCTGTGTGCTTTTACCCTCAATGATCAAAGTCAGATCTATAAGAAAATGAAGTTTAGTGGCAGACATATGGGTTAATGCATTGGTAACTAAGGTGAGACTTTCTTAGTGTTTTAGAATGATAAATTAATTAAATCTCTTTGATTGGGCCTTACTAGGTGCAAAGCCCCAGGCCCAAACCTCTAATTACTAGGTGCTAAGCCTATGTGGGTGTGAAGCCCTCAGGGTCCTAAAGGGAGTTGCTAAGACCAAAGCCAATAGTAGGAGCCTAAGTTCTCATCACTCCGATGATATTTGATGACTGCTAAAGAGTGTATTAAAAGAGAGAACAGAGCTATTTTCTGGGGGCTCTCACTCTTGAAGGAGTATTGATGTGGGGACTCTGGGCAGCTGTAATTAAGAGCCTTCCAGCTTGTGAACCCAGATATTGATGCCTTCTTGGTAACTATGAATTGTATTTGGTCTGTTTATAATGTATCTTTGTAATTTGTTTGTATTTGTGCTGAAGTTCAGGGTGTTGGCTTTTTTGCCTGAACTAAGTGAATGATATTTGTATGTTGGACTGAAATAAGATTGTGAACGCCTTAATGTTGCTTTCCTTAGTAAAGCAGATCAAAAGAATCTGTGTTGGCAGTGCTCTTGTTATTGGGCTTATGTTGATCTTTCACCTCCACAACAGCTGTTACCCAAATTGTTGAAACAGTTAATTTGTGAAATACTTCAAGGTCCAATCTGCCATCAGGCATCTTTTCTGCTGTCACTAGTGGATTAAATGTCATGTTCTTAGTTAACCTGGTCTACAACCTAAATCATCTTGGACTCTTCCCTCTATCTTACTCCCTTTATCCTATCTTTTTCAAATCCAATTAACTATCTTCTCCATCTTTATATGCACCCCCTCTCTTCTTAATCAATATGATTATGCTGGTTCAAATCCTTATTATGTCTTGCTCAGACACCTGCAATAAACTCCTAATGTTTGTCTCCAGTCTCTCCTTCTCTCAAGTCTATGCTCCAGCCTATTGCCAAAGTAATTTCTTAATGCATAAAGCAAAGCAAGTTGTCTTCCTATTGGAAACTCTTTTGAGGATCATTATTGGCTATAGGATAAAATTTCAACTCCATAACCTAGCCAAAATCACTCTTTTCAGTCTTATTTTATGTTGCTACTTTTGCAGCACTTTACTTGCCTGCCAAATTGGACTGGTGAATTTTCCCAGATCTTCTCTTATCCTTTCAAATCTTTATATAATCTATTGCTAAAGTCCAGGGTGGATGTTGACTTGTTGACAGCATTCTCATCCATATTAAATTCCATTTCAAGTGTTACCTTTAACAAACATGATTCTTCTTGATCTAGTGTCTTATCATTCTCTATCGAACCATTTTTATTGGTTTGTCATATTTCAACTTATATTTATTTGCATAAATGTCTTGATACTCTAAAGTAGGGTTACACAACTTGTGGCCTGTGGGCCACTTATGGCATGCCAAAAGATTTCCTACAACCCACAAAACATGTAAGGGAAAACATCCCTTGTGTGCAGATGAAATCTTTTGGCTTGATGCAAGCAACCTGAGGGCCACAAGTTGTGTAGTCCTGCTCTAATGAATTGCTCTTAAAGGCAGAGAATGTATTCCCTTATTTAAACCTTTTTTATCCACAGTGATTAGCACATTTTAAAAATGTTTATTGAATCGAACAAACATGGGATCATTTATCGCTAGATATGAACTAAAATCTTTCTATCTCCCTGCTCAGAGCTGTGTATGCCATGACATAATGATTTGTGTGATCTGAATTGGGAAGTTTCCAGAATTGGAAATGAGCCCCTGCCCACCTAGCCTCCATGATCTGGTTCAGGCCAAACAACAACAAAAAAAACCCAAACTAAACCCAATAGCCTGAGGGGGCTTCTACATTATTATGCAGCATTTTTAAGGAAAGCTGATTGCCAACATTGCCAGCCTCAAATTTAGAAGAAGCTCAGCTTCTTCAGCTATTGAGGTGGCAGGTCACTTGACAGAAATACCCATAAATGTGAGGAGTGAAGGTCTATCTACCTAGCCGTACACATCAGAGTCATAGAAATTGTATTCCTATTCTTAAGTCTAGGCCTTTTATACCTTTGCTTCCCTAAGAGAAGTCCAACTATGGAGTGAGAATATGAGGTTATCCACCTATGAGAATGTAGAGAAAATTATTATTTTGCTATATATATCTTCATGTGAGATAAGGTTGGTTTATTTTGCAATTTGTTGCCATCAGAATTGTGGTGAGGTTGGAGGGGGGGAACAGTGGGAAATGGTATCACACAATTTTGTATATGTGTATCAGTACATCAAAGATCCACAGTTTTCTCTGTGTGAGAACACTCTCCTCCAACAATAAATTGCAGACCATTCTATAATATATAGTCTTAAAGAGGTTAGATTAGATTACATTAGATAGGTTAAGTGACTTGACTATGTTGAAATTTGATTTAAGGAAATATGATGGAAAGACTTTTGAAAGGAGAAGAATCATGAAAGGATAGGCTGAAAGGTAACTGGAAAGGAGAATAGCAGTCCAACTCCTTTACTTAACATGTGTTTGTGAATAGCATATATATATATATACACACATGGAATATATTTCACACATATATGCATATGTATGCATCAATCTTATATACAAATAGATATGTAGACATATCTATTTATATGTATTCAGATTTGTTTTTTTATTTATTTTTATTACCACCTGCTTCCTCTCCCCACCTCCTTTTTTTTAAGCTACCCTCTTGAATCACTGAGGAAACTGGGGCAAAAGGGATAGCTGTCATTAAGCATATTAAAATCATCCAGTTTGCTGTATCCTCTAGACTAGCTCAGCTTGCCAGGATAGACTACATAACAGGTTAGGAAAAAAAAAATTAGTAAACAAAAGACTACACTGAAATCATGCTTTAGCTTATTTGGGATATTCAGGAGCTTAGAGAAATAAGATAATTAATGTATAGTTTGAATGGGAGAAAATGAAGGGAATGGAATACACCACTAAAAAACAAAAAACAAATCAGGAAAAGAGAGAAAACCTAAAGGAGAAGATACCACTTTTCCCAGAAAGTTGGAGAGGACCAGGAAAATTGTCAGAGAAAATAAAAATTAGAAACTATTTTACGTTTCTAAGAAAGAGAATGTTTTTTTTTCTTCTTGGTGACTCCCCAGAATAAGACTTCTTGATAAAGCACAGTGGTTCTAAATCCTATTGATGATTTTTTATGTTATTTTCACTTTTGTTCAGGCTAGAAGTAGTAGAGTAAGTCCTTTGTAAGTAAAGTAGGTCCTCTGAGGAGAGGTACTGTTTGTTCTTTTATTTTTGCCTCACCAATACCTATCTCAGTAGATGATTGAAAAACAAATATTTGTTGTTCTGCAGAGGCCAAAGTGAACATATCCAGCCAATGGCTAGTCAAAAGTCACAAAATGTGATTTAACACCATGCTTTACAAACGTCAGGTTCATTTTAAAAACTTGACAATTAAAATAATATGTATAATTATGAGTGATGGAATATGGGTTTTATCTACTGTGCTATGGGGAAAGGTTCATAGCATTTTTCTGCAGGTTAACTTCATGGGGTAAGCAACCTCCCTCTCTTCACAAATTAAATATAAAGGTGAAGATGATACTCTGATGCCCACCTCTGCATACATTTTGTTTACACTGTTTGCAAATGCATGCTAATTACATAGATGAGATTGTTCAGTTTCATGGAAAAGTGAAACAGATGGCATATCCATTTATTAAAAATCAACACACTTCTCCTATAGTGTAGATCTTGGTTCATTCTTTAGGATTTGCATTTTAAATGATTAGGGATCTAGTAAGCCAGCATGGAACCTCATTAAGAAAGATATATCTTCAGGCCTCTACCTGAAGGGAGAGAGGTGATTTTTCTACCTCATATCCCCCAGTTTAAGTACCTGCTGGTTTGTTTTATCTCTACTTACTTCAAAGTTTTTCCAGCCACATTAATGCAGCTTTTAACTATAGAAAACGGATGGAATACAAAATCAGGCTTTTAGCTACATCCTAAAATAAACATACCAGAAGATTTTCATTTATGAAGTTCCTGCTTTTTCTTTGGAAGTGTGTAATCTCTTAGTGGTTAACCAAAGATCTTCACTTGATGCTCTAGGAGAAAGGGTAAACAAATCTATGTGAATTTGCAGTTCATTCTGGGAGCCAAACATTTGATTTTGCTTTTAAGCAGATGTGATATCTTTAACTACTGCTTTGATGCAAGGTGCTGAAAGCAATAGGGGAGGCAGAGTCTGTCCATTCTCTCTATACTGTAGATCAGGTGCAGTGTAATAATTAAAGCATAATCAGACTCTCCTGCTGCTGCTTTCCCAATCAATGTTCAGGTAATAATAGCTTTATGGATTAAATAGCAACTTGCAACAAAGTTAGGTAACTGCAACATAAAAAAAAACAATATTGATGTGTTAAGGAATTAGGTAAACTTAGTCAATGAAGCATAGCATCTCATTCATATTAATCTCCAGCAGGGCCTCACAGTTCCAGTCTTTCATCAAATCATTTGCTTGCCTAAGTATTTTACTTCCCTCTGTGCAGTCTCTCTTACCTCTTTGTTGGAGCTGGGCTATCTTCCTTGCAGGTGCTCCTTGGTCTTTCTCTCCCCTCCCCAGAAAAATCCCTAGGAAAAGAATGTAGAAAAACTATTTGAGCCAAAGAGGGAAGTGAGGGTGGTGATGGTGGGAGTTAATTAGGCCCTTGGCTTTGTTATCCTCGTAACAGGTTGTCAATATAAAACAGTGAAATTTGCATTAAATAGAAAAAAAGAAAGTATTCTGGGTCAGATCTTCATTTTTTTTTCAATCCTCCTGTACAGCTGATTCAGGCATAGCAATCCCATTGACTTCAAAGGGATGAATCAACTCTGAAGAGTAATATGAATGACTACTCTTGAAGGCCTGTGCCTGTACAGGGAAAAGAAAATCTTGTTATTTGTAGATTTTTTAAAAAAGGCTTCAGTCCCTGTTCCTTGCCTCATCTTACCTCTAGTGGGGCTGGGGCAGGAAAGAACATATTTAAAAGTATAGAGAAAATGAGTTCAGGGGAAATAAATCAATCAGGAGAATAAGTTCTCGACTATTTTCTACTAAGAATATTTCTCAGAAAACTGAGGGAGAGTTTAGTTTGATGGAAAGCTGGGAGTTTTTTTAAGTGGTGGGAACAGAAGCTTTCAGTGGGGTGAGGATGAACACTCTAGTCCTCCAAGAGAAGAAAGTTTATTTCTGTCCTCTGACTACTAGAAAGATTAATAGTAGTGATAAAACTCTTATTTAGTGAAATTATTACCACAAGCTTTAGGGAGAATGTGGACAAAAGTAGCATCGGATGCATAGATGAGTTGTTATATGTATGGTTAAACATAACATCCACGTCGATGAAATCAAAGATCATTTGAGTATTAGCCATTGCAGATAAAAAGAATCACAGAATGTCAGAATCAGAAGAAACCTTAGAGGTCATTTGGTCAGCATATTCCTGAAGCATGAATCCCCACTATGATATTCCCAACAAGAAGGCTCAGCCAGAAGACCTTCTGTAACAGGGAATTTACTTCCTGAGTAGCAGCCCATTCTATTGAAAACCAAATGTTTTACAAATGCCCTATCTAAATTTGCCATTTACGGATACATCCATATCTTGATACGGAGGCATAAATATGCATTTACCTATTCCTAGCGCAGACTCAGTGGGTCATAGAAAACATTTAAGCAAAAATCAACAGATATAGGCAAGATATCTACTAGCATATGTTTGTAATATTTTACATCCATAGTACTTTACTTCTCCATTCAAGGGAGGGTGGCACATTTCTTAACCTTTTCTTCTAGACCAAGACTGGTCATTACAATTATAAGGTATTCTGTTTTATTTAATTTTTCTTGTCATTACATTATTGAAATCATGTATATTGTTTTCTTTATTCTGTTTATTGTTCTTTGTGTGAGTTCATGTGTCTTCCCATATTTCTCTTAATTTCTCATTCTAGTCCCAAACGGTTTTAATTGTAAGGAAGATATTCTTCTATAGAGCTGAAATTTGTCTTCCTATAATTTCTACCTGTTGCTCTTACTTCTACTCTCTGTGACCAAGGAGGGGAGGTATAATACTTCTATTATAAATCACTTTACATAGTTGAAATACCCCTTTCTCAAGGGTCAAAGAAATCTCTTCTTTTTTACTCTCACTTTCTTTTTAACTCTTATCAGACTGGTTTCTGACCTTATTATTCAACTGAAACTGTTCTCATTAAAGTTTCTGATGATCTCTTAAATGCCAAATTTAGTGGCCTTTTTTTCAATTCTTCTGCCTCTTTTACCCTTTGTGTGTTTCATACTTTTCCTCAATATTCTATTTTCTTGAGGTTTCTTCAGTCTATTTCACTGAATAGTCATCCAGAATGTGCCTACTAACTGTGGGGATCCCTCAGTTCTCTTTCCTGGGCTCTTCTCTCTTTCCCCTCTTTCCTATTTTCCTTAGTGATCTCATCAGTGCCCAGGCATTCAATTGTCACTTCTATGCAGTTGATTCTTAAATCTCTTTTCTAGCTCTGTTCTCTCCTGGTTTGTATCTTTAATTGCCTATTCGACATCTTGAACTAGCTGTCCCATAGACCTCTTAAACTCACATGTCCAAAACTAAGTTGCTTATCTTTCCCCTCAAATCTTCTCCTCTTTCTAACTTTCATATTATTGTGGAAGATGCCACTATCCTCTCAGTCACACAAGTTTCACAATTTAAGAGTCATACTTAACTCTTCACTCTCTAAAAGACCACATCAAATCAGTCACCAAGCTTTATCAATTCTACCTTGATAATACCCCCTTCTTGTATGATAGCAGTAAGGCAAAATTCATGACCTCAGAGAGGACACAGGCATGCTTTGATGGTTCGGAATCGTGAAGTATAAGGAATTCTCTAGGTAGAAGGCAGAGGAAGTATAACATTTATTTAGACTGCAGAGGATCAGATTCAAGGACCAATGCCCTGAATCTGATATTGGGGCAATAATATTCCAAAACCAACCAGCCCACCTCACTGTAGTAACAAGGAAATTATAACAAAACATTATAGCAAGGAACAAAGCCATACTGTAGCTTCCCCTATAGGTCTTCCTATAAAAAGATCACTCAGGATTCCTAATTCTCTGAGCTCAGCACTCTCTCCTGCAGCTCTGCTGCCTCCGAGTTCCTTGGCCTCTGCATCTGTCTCTTGTTCAGCATTCTTCGCTCTGCACTCTCTGCTTCTGAATTCTGCCATTCTCCACTCTCCTGCTCCAAGTTCTGTTGTGCTGCTCCCAGTTCTAGGCTCTCTTTTTATAAAGTCCTAGCCATCATCTGATTGACTAGAACTCAGTGCAAATACCATTGGCTCTGGTCTTAGCAACCCCCCTTAGGGCCCCGAGGGCTTCATGCCCACATCTGTTTAGCACCTAGTAAGTAGGTACTACAACCAAGATATAATCAGGCCTTCCTCCCATAAGCCCACCTGAGCCATATTGAATGGGTGGGGAAGATCTTTGATCAGATTAATACTACATGTATACACCAATCTGTGGTGTAAGACAGAGGTGGGGAACCTGAAGCCTCCAGGCCACATGTGGACTTCTAGGCACTTGGGTGAAGCCTTTTGACTGGGTCTAAGTTTTATAGAACAAATCCTTTTATTAAGGGGATTTGTTCTGGGAAGTTTGGATTCAGTCAAAGGGCTACATTTGAGAACCTAGAGGGCCATATGTGGCCTCCAAGCCTCCGGTTCCTCACCCCTGATATAAGCAGAGCAGATGCACCTGGACAATAACCTTCTGGTTGGTCTCCCTACCTAAGGTTCCTTCCCCTTCCAGTTCTTCATCCATTCATCTGTCAATTTGATCTGCCTAATGATCTGATCATATCAGCCTTATTCAATAAACCCAATTGGCTTCCTATTACCTCTAGAATCGAATATAAAATTGCCTGTTTGCCATTTAATGCCCTTTGTAATCCAGCCCCTACTACCTTCTAATCTTCTACCTTACTACCCTCCAGTGACTGTAACCTTCTTGCAGTTCCTTGTACCTGACACTGCATCTTTTGACTTCAGACATTTTCACTGACTATTCCCTATAACTAGAAAGTTTTCCTTACTCAAGGCTGCCTCTTGGCATCCCCTCAAATCTCAACTAAATTTATACCTTCTGAAGAGACCTTTTCTGGACCTCTTTTTTCTTAGTGCCTTCCTTTCCTCTTAGATTATTTCCAATTTATCCTCTCTATATCTTATTTGTATGTAGTCTTTTGCATGTTATCTTCCTCATGAGATTCTGAGCTTCTTGAGAACAGAGTCTGATTTTTTTTTGCTTGTTTTCTTTCCATTGTTTCCTCAGTGCTTGTCATATACAGGGCACTTAATACGTCCTTGTTCATTTGTTGTTGACTCCAGGCTGAACTTTTGTACCTCCTTTGATTTGTTCTTGTATGACATAGTTAGACTCTCCTCCTTTGGACATACTCTAGCTTCTCAATGTCCTTGTCCCCATCCTCTATTAGTTTAAATCCTCCTTTATCAGATCAGTCCATCTCCTGGCTGATTATTTTGTTTTTTCTGCTCTGCTTTATATGTTTTTCATGCTTTCCAATGAACCCCTTTCAAGAATTTGAAGGTTAAACATTTGAATATTTTAATGATTAAGATAAAAATGCAAAATAATATATTTTAATAACACGTAAGTTAAAACAATTAATTTGGTCAAATTAGTCTCCCACTCTTTGGTGTTAATATTACTCCCAATGATGCTGATTACAATCTCACTGTGATTGAGAAGATGGTCTTAAAGAGTTCCTGTGGCTGAAAAATTAATCAACCAGCTGCAAACCTGGGGACAAGCAGATGAGAAATTAGCTAGGCTAGCATTTGGAAAACAAAAAAACAAAAACAGATATGCAGTCAACCATTGAGGCCATGCATGAAAACTTTCTAGCTTGGCAAAACTTATTAGAGTTTATGCCCTATTGGCATAACTTCTGAAACACCAGGGTTACCAATACATTGCAAAGAAGTAGCACTTTCATGATGGAAAAATGATAGTGATCTCCAAATATCTGGAAGTCTTTTATCTAGAAAGTTCTTGGTATGTTTGGCTGAATGCATATAACCAGTATCAGTCGATGCAAGTTACAAGGAGGCAAATATCAGCCTAATTTAAGGAAAAAAATATTAATAAGAATGAATAATAGACATGCCTTAGAACTTTAAGGTTTGCAAAAGATTTAAAAGTACCCCTTCTCATTTCAAACTCACATCCTCAGAGTGTGGTTATCCTTAGGTACTAGGGTACTTTGTCGGTTCAGACTCTTAGAACTTTAGCTTACATCTCTCCATCAGTGAAGTTACCTTTATAATCAGCCATGATACACAATTAGTTAAGAGCAAAGGTATTTACTAAGATGTCCTAATAAAAACTGTAGCTATGAAACATTTAACCTATAATCCTGAAGTACACTTTTCTACAAATATAGATTGTTATTCATCTTTCATTTAAATAGGATCAATGACATCATGGGGTGACTTCTCATCTTGCTCATGAATTGGATTAAAATGAGGGAGAGATGCACAAAGTCATTAGTCTCAAACTTTCTTTCAGGGTCATCAAAGTCCAGTGGTAAGACAAAAGTCAATATGACTGGGCATGGCCTGGGAATCAGTGAATGGCCTTGGTATCTCCCATGTATGACCAAGCTCTAAGTTCTTCATAATACCTGCTTCAGTCACTTTCATGGCTGTTGGAACAAATTGTTCTCATTGGCCCACTCTGCCAGGAAAAGTCTTCACATGCTTGGCATAGATGCCTCCCCCCATTCACCAACATGTTTGAGGTCTGTTGGTTACTCTCAGTCTGGTTTATCTTGTCTGACAAGGTGGTTTTACCAGGGTGTGGCAGCTAGGTATGCTACAGCTTCTTAGAACCAGAGGTGAGAGTTGAGTGCCATATGGACACCAACGGTGGATGAGCAGCCCTGAAAAAGGCTTGGCAGTCCCCCACACCACACTAGTATAGTCCTCCCTGAACACCTCCCACATCCCAAAAATATAGATAGCATCAGTAGGAAGAGGGGATGCAAATGTAGAGTACACTGATAGTGGGACTCACAAGAAGAGAACATATCTTGCCAAGCAATTCATACTTCTATTACTGCAGAGTCCTGATGTTCTTTCTTTTCTCATCATATCCTTTCCTCCTGGATTCAATGTTTTTGCTGAGCGATTCACTTATTTATGTTCCATGGGCCAGCTCTTCACCGTAGCTCAACTTGGATTTCTAGAGCTAAGTCTCTTCTTTTTCTATGACTTAATTCTCTGTTGCTAGAGATTATACTCCTTGAAATCAGTTTCTGTTATAATTATCACCTCTTTTTGTTGACAACCGATAGAGATGATTTCTCCTATTGGTTGAATAATTCCACTGAAGATGCTATGGCTGATAGTGGACTATAATAGAAAAAATCCACTCCTCTCTTTTCTGTTCTCTGATGAGGGGCTAAGGGATGGAGAACACTCCACAAAAGCTATTTCAACCCAGTATCGGGAAGTTTAACTCTTTAAAGGCCAAGAACATATAGCCAATATTTTGCTAGTGAATGCCAAGCTCCATTTTCAATTCTATCAGGAATACTTTTCCATACTTCATAAAGGAATAAGTGAGTATAGATCAAATATTAACACCTAGTTATTTCTATTATCTATTTCTTGCTCTTTGTCATTACTTCAACTGAGCTGAGAGAGGGGGTAACTTTTCCCTCTGTCACTACACGTAGATTAACTCATTTGATTCTCATATCATCCTTTTGATATAATTGCTAAAGATATTATTATTTATGTTCTACAGAAAAGGATACTGAGGCTCAGAATGACCCAACTATGATCACAAAACCAATAAAGTTTCAGAGGCAAGATTGGAATGCAGTTCTCCTGACTCCAAATCCAATGTTATTTCCATGATATTATGCTGTCTTTCACCAAACCAATATGAAAATGTAAAGTACTTCATAACTACTTATAGTGTGTGTGTGTGTGTGTGTGTGTGTGTGTGTGTGTATGTGTGTGCATGCACACGGACACATGCACGGGGATATTCATGAATTCCCTGTCAATGAAAGTGTTTAAGAAGAGATTAGAAGACTACTTGCCAGGGATATTACAGACAGAATTAATTATTTGGAATGCTCTATTTGACCAATGAGGTCCTTTCTGCCTTTATTATTCTTCATCCTGATGGCATTATCAGACGTTTGCTTTTAGCAATATTTGGATTTGAGAGGAAAGAGAATGGAGTCAGAAGACTAGTGTAGAAGTCTTTTGTAATAGTTGATGTGAGAAGGTTAACTAAGGAGCTGAGGTAGGTCTGTAGTAGTAGGAATAGAAAAGGGACACATAAAAAATGGACAAGAGAATGGCAAGACTTGGTCAGTGGGGAGGGAGTGCATTTAGAGAAAGTTAATTAATTTAATTCAGTGTTATCACACACGCACACACACACACACACATACACACACACACCCCCAAAACAAACAAAAAACCCTTTTAAAATCCAAATGAGAAGTATCAATAAAGAATACTTTAAAAATACTTTACATGCAGTTTCTAGTGTTTCATTTATGCCAATAAAAATTAATTGGCTTAAATGTAGTTTTTAAAATTGATATTTTAAAGCTTGTTGTTCATTGATTTTGACATATAATCCCAATCAAATACACATTTTCCTTACATTTGGAACCTTTGAACTTCTGTTCTCATAATGAAAGCATGAGGTTCTATCAAGCAGGTCATGTTTAGTAATAAGAAAAATCCTGTATATAAATTATTTCTTAGTTAGAAAATTACCAAAAATATCAAGTTAGCCTTTGTGAAGGGTCACAGCAAGGAAGTAGAAAAGGATTCCAGAAAGTTCAGGTGTTTTCTGTTTTCTTTATCTAGGCAAATATTTCTTTGAGCTAGAGCAATTAATTTTAATTATTTAATATAACAAATATTTAGTGACGTTCTTTGTGCAAGAGATTGTTTACAGATCAAAGGGAGTGTGGGAATTTGAGAGAATACAAAGATTAATAAAACTCACTCCTTACTGTCAAGAAGCTTACAATCTAGTAGGGGAGATGAGACAAGCTCACACATAGCTATAATCCAAGTCAGAATATAGCAAGTAATTCAAGAGAAATATAAACACTGTGATTAAAGGGTTCAAAAGACGGAATGCTCGCAAATGGTTCAATGGTGAAAAAACAAACAAAAAAAGGCTTTGTGAGAAAGGTACCATTTCAGATGATCCTTTAAATATGGATAAGGTTTTAGCAAGTATGCATAAAAGTAATTAGCAAAGGGATGGAGGCAGGACTATACAGTGGGTCTTAGGGGACCAGTGAGCCATGCAGCTTGAAAAGGGAAAAAACGGTTATCAGTGGAAGAAGAGTGGGAGAAAGGCTGAAAAGGTTAGGGGTCACATTATGGAGGTATTTGAATTCCAGGCTGATGACTTTGCACTTTATTTTGTAGGTATCAGTAACTCAAGAGCAGTTTTTTTTTTTAACAAGGTGCCAATGGGGGTGACAAAATGAACACTATGCTTTAAGATTCATCTGTAGTCTGGCAGCCTTGTATAAGATAGATTGGAAAGGTAAGAAATGGAAGAGGGAAAAGTGGTCAGGAAGCTATAATGATACATGTAGTTCAGGTGAGATATAATGAGGGCCTGAATGAAAGTAGAGGCAGCAGTAAGTTGGTTTGTATGAAGTCTTAAGAGGCAGTTTTTGTTTACTTTGAATAGATAGAAGGATGGTAGAAAAAAGGTTGAATGCTTCATTTTCCCTCCTGTTTCCTTTGGGAAGAGTATTTGGAGATGTTTGGCAAATTCACCTTGGGACTATTTTTCATTGTGCTCTGCAGAGTCACAGAGCTGATGTGAATTCAGAATGAGCTTTGCTCCTGGCTCTGGCTCTACTGTGCAAGTTGTGGAGCAAACCAAGAAACTGGTCCCAATGTAATTCATAACCCCTTAAGATACATTAAGGGAGTGAGAGTCAAGATACACTAGGAAGTTGGGACTCTTTACTCATAACTTTTTGTAGTGTATTTTGCATAAGAGAAAGCTTATGCCGAACTGCATTAATATGCAGGTAAACTTGAATGTTAAGTGGATATCTATTTGGCTGAGCAGCTAGAGCTCCTTTATTAAAAATGACTGACTAATGAAGTGATCTCTGATCCCCATGAGATTGTCAGATGATTGTCTTTGTAAAGTTCCTGGTCTAGGCAGGGATTGCTTAATATTGTGATAATAATAATAATAATAATGATGATATTGATTCATATCATTTATATAATGTTTTATAATTTATGTATTCCAAAAGGCTGTAGGCTGTTCAAGTGAAATCTCCTTTTTTTTTCAAGAGATCATAAGATTCAGAACTAGAATTCTACATTTCTTAGCTTACTTCACATTACTTGTCTTCACATATGCTATATTCTACACAAACTAACCAACTTGTTCCCTGCACAAGACAGTCTACCTAATATATTTTGTATTTACTTATCTGAGGTCATTGTCCACTCCCTCCACACCTCCCTCCCCCCAAGACTTTAAAGGCTTTTATGTCAGGAACTGTTTCATAACTGTCTTTGTATCACTGTGCTTTTCCTCACACATAGTAACACATTAATAAATATATCTTGATTATGTGTCAAGTTCATTCTCCACCCCAACCAATCAATTAATTGGATATTAAATAATTTATCTGAGAGAGTCAGAGACAGATACAGAGAGACAGAGACAAAGAGAGGAGGAAAAAAAGGACAGAAGGGCAGAGCAGGGAGGGGAAATAGTGGGCTCAGTTCAACAATCAGTCAAGAGATGGAAGACTACTGGTCTTGGTTAGGGAGCACCTCAAGAAGGCACACATTTGCACCTGTAAAGGACTAGATCGAAGTGATCTCAGAGGTCTCAATCAATCTGCAAACATCTATTACGTCTTTACTATGTGCCAGGCACTGTGTTAAGTGCTAAGGATGCAAACAAAAATAAAAACCAGCTCTTGCCCTCAAGGGGAGGCACCATGTGCATAAACAGATACATGTGAGATATATACAGAATATATGAGAACCCTAGAAGGGAAAGTCAGGGCAACTAAAGGGACCGGGAAAGGCAAATTGTAGCTCCTTCCATCCCATGATGGATCTCTGATCCATTTTAAAGCATACTGAAATATTAGAAGAACACAGGGATAGTCCGGCTTGTATGGCATAGAAAACTTTCTTCTTAATGTTAAGCACATCCATGAATGTGCCTAAAAATCTATGATCCTGTGATTTAGTACAATCTGAAATTGGTGAGCTATTAATCAGGCCAATATGTAAACTTTAAAAAAAATGCTGAGACTTTGTTTGTTCAAAAGTTCCTCCAAGCAAGGTGCACTGATAAGTGCTATGTGGGGTTGCAAAGAAAAATAAGATACAATTCTTGCCCTTTTGTGATATATAGCCATAACTGAGGTTCCCAACTTGGAAATCTTGTTGTCGATATTGTTGTTCGGTTATTTCAGTCCTGTCCAATTCTCTGTGACCCAATTGTGAGTTTTCTTGTCAAAGATACTGAAGTAGTTTGCTGCTTCCTTCTCCAGCACATTTTACAAATGAAGAAACGGAGGCAATCAGGGTTAAGTGACTTTTCTCAGATTTGAACTCAGGAAGATGAGTCTTCCTGACTTCAGGCCTAGCACTCTATCCACTGTACCACCTAGCTGCCCCATTAAAAGTTATATTAATTTTTTTTATTAAATATATATGCCCACACATACAATATAAATATATATATCACATAAAAATATAAAATATATTACATATACATATATCTTTTCACTAATTTGTCCTTCACACTAACCCCCTCCATGTGCAAAAACAAACAACAAAAAACCTTAAAAATAAAATTTCTTAACATATATCTGCATGGTCCAGCCAAACAAATTCCCAGAATGTTCTCCTTGAGGACAGGGGCTGTTTCATGTTTGTCTTTGTATCTCCAGTGACTGGCAAAGGTCCTGACACACAGTAAATACCATTTGATAAATATTTTTTGATTGTTAAACTGTTTTGATTCTAAGAGCCTCAAATAAATGTACTAATTACCAGGAGAAGTGAGAGAGAGATGGGAAGAAACCAGGTTTTACATAAAGGAAAAATAGTAGCCACCTACCTCTACTCCAGGACAGCTGACAGTATGCTATACTTCAAACAGTGTTGCATTCCTGTTTGAGTTTTTCCCTCAGAAACACAGCTATGTACACATAGATGGAATTCCAGTTATTAGACCTTTAATGAGCTTAGGAAAAGCAATGTCAAAACAGATTTCTAAGCATATCCTGAACTTCTGAAGTTTCATGAAAGATTTAAGAAAGCTATTGGACAGATCCAGTTCATTGGGGGAATTTACTTATTACTTTTGTGAGAGGTCAGACACCTTTAGCTATTTGCTTGCTACACTACATAAGCCCTGTTGTGAATCAAAGGAAAGGGGATAATTAGGTCAGTGGGGAAACCTAACCATGTCTACTTGTGAGAGGGAAGGCAGCAGAGTCTGAGCTTTATGATGTTCTTCCCAAGTAAGTTCTTAGAGCATGGACCTACAAGTCCTTTACCTTATGAATTCAAGACCTTTTAAAGAGAAAATTGAACATGGTATTGGGATGGTAATGCACCTTCCTTTTAGACATCTATTAGATTATTGTTTGGGTTGAAATGCTAACATTGAAATGTGAACTTATAAATCACACCAGGAACAACCCCTGTCCCCCAGGGGAAAAACAGAAAAAAAACAGAAAAAGGAGGGAAGGGGCTATTTTTTCATGCCCAGAGTCATCAGAATGCTTAATAGCCTCATAAGCCACCTTGAAAGGTTTCTTCTGATCTGTTAATGATTGCTCTAGTAAGGTTTATTGTTATATTCAAACTCATATTTAGATTGCCTTGGCAACACTTACAGCTTTAGAAATAATTTATCTAACAAGAAAACAACACTTTAAAAAATGTACTGCATATTCTGCTACAAGAACTAATCATTGTTATAAGCGTAAAATCAATTATAGTTTTGATCCCAGGGTAGCGGAAAGAACATTGGGTTTGGATATACCTTTTCCATGTACTATGTGTATGAATATGGACAAGTCACCTAACCACTCTGGGTCTCAGTTTCCTCATCTGTAAAAGCAGGACATTAGATTAGAAGATCTATAAGATCACCTCTAGCTTTTGATCCTATGAAAAGTAAAAGAAATCTCCTGAAAGGAACTCATAACAAGGAGTACAACTGAGGAATGAAAATCAGGTCTTTCTTCTTTTGACCCACTTGAGATAGCCTCTTTATGCCCTAACATCAGAGAAACTTAAGACATCTTCTTCATGACATCATAGTAGCAGAAGAAAACTGTTTTTTTTTAGGCCACCAAATCAGATAATTTTCCTCTTTTTAAGTTTTAAAATTTAGGCACTGGAATGTGTATTGGATTTCCCCAGGCTTGTTTTCAAAGTACTTCATCATGTACATTTTCTTGTGTGAATTAAACAAGAGTCCTTGGAGGTCCTGGTCATAGTAGGGATTTTCATGCCCATTTTACAGATTAAAAAAAAAAAACAATAGACAAACCTGAGCACCAACATACTTAAATGACTTGACAAAGTTTGCACAGCAAGTAAGTAGTAGACCTGGAAATTTAGCTAAAGTGTTTGAACTATGACTCCATGTTGGCTCCCCTATACCATGTTGGTTCTTTTAATTATTTTTTTGTTGTTGAAATGATATCTTGGGCTCTATTGAACAGGATTAGTTGATAGAAAATAAACAACAATGAAAAACTAAAAGGACCTCCTTATTAGGCAGTTTCTCTTAGCTAGTTCTCCTCAGGCACAAAAAATGATGCTTGTCATTTTCTATCTGTTGGGCTAGTTGGACATATTCCCTCTTTTGCTAAGCCCTGGGGACCACTTGTCTAAGATGCTAGAAAGTCACCTTTTCTTAGTATCCTTGTTTATTCTGGCAACATTGGACCTGCAATCCAGATATTTCCTGTATATCAAAATGTGTGAGATTATATTCCCTGAAAATGTGTGAGATTATATTCCCTGGTGCTTGATTTAGGGATAATTATGATTATAGGCATGTAATAAAATAACATTGGTTCATATTAAAGGATTATTAAGTAATTATAAAGACATTTTAAAAATCTATACTTATACCATTATGCCACAGATGCAGATGCCCACTCATACACACTAGTACAATTGAATATACACACTTGTACATGCTGTATAACAACAGTAACAGCGACAACAGCAACGTCAACTTTAGATCCTGTGAGCCAACAACAAGCATTTTTATTATGGGCCATTTGTGTACTAAGCTCTATGCTAACCATTGAGGATACAAAGAAAGGGGGAAAAACACTTCCTTTTAGGGATCTAATTTTTTAACATGAGATACAACATGTAAATGACTCTATATATGTTAGAAAGTTGATTGATTTTTCTATTTACAGATCTCTCTTTAGATATAGATAGCTATCTATATAGTTCTAGAGACCTATCTGTTGTAGAGGGAAGATAATCCCACATTTTGCCACATTTACAAATTTACATTTACACATTTGCTTTCCTCACAACAACTCTGTGAGGTAGTTAATGCATGGCTAGTCGTTATTTTCATTTTGCAGAGAAGGAATCTAAGGCTCAGTTAAATGACTGCTAGTTATTTAACTAGTCCTATAGCTAGTAAGTGATGAAGAGCAGATT
This sequence comes from Phalanger gymnotis, assembly GCA_028646595.1. Lineage (NCBI taxonomy): Eukaryota > Metazoa > Chordata > Mammalia > Diprotodontia > Phalangeridae > Phalanger > Phalanger gymnotis. Next base: position 362,585,719 of record CM053623.1, read on the forward strand.
CAAACCTAAGTCCCATGCTTCTGAAGCCAGTACCCTTTCTACTACATAAATAGGCCTCTAAATGACTTGTCCAAGGTCACATCAGAAACAGACCTTGAAGCCAGGTCTGTCTAACTCCAAATTCAACATCCTTTTTACTACACTGCCTCCCATACCATGTCTCCCTCTCCTTCTCCCATTGAAGGGCCTGGGAAAGTGAAACGGATGTGGCTGAGGGAAATCATTCGTAAGGACTGGAAAAATCACACCCTAATAAGTGATTGGAATAATTCTACTAGGTGCTGAAGAAAAACAGTTGGGAGAACAATAGGGATGTTTGGTAAGTTCCCGAACAGTGCAAAGTGTTCCCTTGGATAAAATTAAACACACATGCATACACACACACACACACACACACACACACACACACACACACATACAATTGATTCTTAAATATATCAGCTAACTTTGTGGTGAATGAAAGATGAAATGACTGAAGATACAAGGGTTAGCATTGCCAAGGGTTTTGATTTAGTAAGCAATTGCCTAACAAAATGGTACTAGGCATCTTCCTCAGCTTATTGCTGGACCCAGAATACAGGGAGAGAAAGACTTTTGTGCATTTAAAACAATCAAATAAGACCAATTAATTAAAAGGAAACAGTATAACATTAGGTAATCTGATTTCTAATTAGATGAAAGATTAGAGACTCTCCAAATTGGGAGGGCGAGAACAAACAGGTACAATTCCTGAATTCAGAAAAAAGAGGTTTTCCATTCCCCAAGTGTCTGTGAACCAGCAAAGGAATTGATTGATAATGATGGGGCCAGTTTTCAGATATGACATATAGGTTGCATGAGATGTACAACTGTGAGAAAAGTCCTTGCATCAACCTTTGGATCTGGCTGAGTTTCTGGTCACCATAATATAGAGGTAATCCAGCTTCCCAGCCACACAGGGCTAGGTTCAAATAATAGAATAGGGTTTTCACCCAATTCCCACAATTGAATAGTTTTCTCACAAGATTGAAGTTGGACTAGACCCATAATTGAATAGAATGGGAACTTAACTAGTTCCAGAATTGAGTTGCAAGATGGAGTCAGTGTGGTAAATTCAATTTCCACAATTAGATATTTGCTGTCCTAATCCCCTCAATTCTCTCAGCTTCTACAGTTCTTATTATCTCCATTTTTAAATTTTATTTTATTTTTGGGGTATGGACCTATGATTTCATGAGTGGATAGAACTCTCCCCATGGAGGCTCCTTTCACCAGTGCAGACTGGTGACTCCTGTGTAACCAAGTGTCTCAGTCATTGAGAATTTAAGTAACTTTCCCATAGTTACATAGAAACTGTATGTTATACATACGACTTTAAACAAGTTCTCTCTGCCTCTAAGGCAGGCTCTTTATTCATTGTCAATATGATTCTATCCCCACTTAACAGATGAGGAAACTGAAGCACAGAAAGGTTGTGACTTGTCCATTGTCAAACAGCCAGTGAGTGTCATAAGCAGACTTCAATTAAGGCCTTTAAATCAGTTGCTCAGTCAATCAATAAATTTTTATTAAACACCTACTATGTGCCAGCCATTTCAGAATTCCACGAAGGAAAGTCCCATTCACTGGCCAGGTGTGAAAGAGAGTAAAGGAAAGAGAGATTTTTTAGTAACAAAGGACAAAATAATTAGTAGTATCTGTATTTTGATTTTTAGAAAGGTGATTATCCTGACATTAGAGAATGGACCCTGTTCTTGGACAAGTTTTGGGTAGCCATAGCTGGATAGTAACAGTGGCTGAAGGGGAATTAAGGTCTTTGGTCCTGTACCACATAGCTAAAATTGTGGTGGGGGCAACTGTTTCTTCTGCCACTTACAGAAAATTATTAGAGAGTTTTCACTTGGTGGCAGACACCTAATGATACATAAAGCTTCTATCCTGACCACCACCACCCTTCTCAAAAAAAAAAAGCTTTATTTGTCTTTGGTACTGAGTGACTGAGACAGAGGCACATCTGTGAATTCCTTGTTCTGAGGAAAATGGAACTGCAGAATGATCTAGCACAGCAGTCTTCAAATTTTTGATTATATAATCCTACTAACACAAAAAATAAAAATAAAAATGAGCACATATTTCATTTTTTATATTTGCTTATTAACAAATCACATGCAGGTATTACTATAGCATTATCATACACATTACAAAACTTAGATGAAGATGAAATAATATTGAATTCCAGAATCTATAAGGAGACATTGGAGTTCACTGAACAATAGAGTGATGCAGGGACATAGGTCACTGCCCCAGAGTATAAAGTTTAATCGCTGGTGGGGAGCTGGCTTATTCAGCAGCTGATCAATAGGCAAGGTGTCTAGGTGACAAGGACAGCAAACACCTTCATAGTTGCTGTGGGTATATCTACATTTTGGTTAAATGATAACTGCCCTGAGGACTCAATGCAGTCATGGAGGTGGGAGGAAGGGTGGAAATGTGGGGGAATGCAACAAAGATCAATGTTAATAGGTACAAATAATAGCATAGTTAAATTGGAAACAATCCATGATTGGTTTTCAAAAGGAGGGCAGAATTATGATTTACTTTCCCTGCCATCAAATCAGTTGATCACTGTTATAATGAAGATGTGACTTTTTTTTTTTTTTTGCTGTTCTGTTTTAGAATATTAGAGACATCAAGTGCCTTTGATTGAGTCTTGCCTTTGTTTCAGTTGGGAGTCTTTGATTGAATCAAGAGTTCCTTGACCTGCTTAAGAAACAAGAAAGCCACAGGCCCCAGGCCCTCCATATTTTTGCTAAGTAGGCTCTGAGCCCTCAGGGCCCCAAACAGGATATATGCATATATATCACACCTCAGAGCATTCTGAGGTTAGCATTCTGTTTGGGGCATACTCATTGGAAGAGTGTTGGTGTGGAGATTCTGGGTAGCTGTTAAGGAGCCCTCCCAGCTTTGAAAACCCAGATGTTGGTGCTTCTCTTTTTGGTAACTATGTATGTGATGTCTTGATCAGACAAAGCCTGTCTGTTCATCTGTTTATAGTTTCTGTTTGTATTTGCTCTGAAGTTCAGGGTTCTAGCCTTTCCTCTTGAACTAAGTGAATGACATATATATATATATATATATATATATATATACACACACACATATATACATATATATAACATACATATATACACACATATATACATACATACATGTATACATAGACACATACACACACAAACACACATGTATATATATATGTATATATATATATGCTTAATTAAAGTAAGACTGGTAACCCCTTAAAACTGCTTTACTTAGAAAAGCAGATCAAAGAACCCATGCTAGCAGCCTTCATGTGTGCTTTTTTTGTTAGTCTTTCACCCCCACAGCAGCTGCTAGCAACTTTGTTGTTACAATCACATAGCCCTCATGTATACAGCCTCCAATTTGGAGGTCCCTAAACCAACTTAACTAACAGAGGCTATTATTCGGATAGCAAAAAGCAGCTGAGATACACCACAAATCTTTTATGGAGAACTAATAGTAAGAGACAATTTAAGAATATCCATCAGTGAGAGACTGAAAAGTGAAGTCTTTCATATAAAGGGAACCTCGATTTGAGTACCGCCTATCCTTCCTTCTACCTACATGATGTCAGGGAAGTCATTTAACTCCTCTGGGTTTCTGTTTCCTCGTTTGTGAGGATAATAGCAGTAGCTAACTCATAAAAGCCCCAGGCACATAGCAGGCTCTATGTAAATGCTTATTCTCTCTCCTCTCTCCCCTCTGTTCACAATTTCACTTAGTGAGCCTTGTGAGCTAGAAGCTGAGGTAACCTCTTTTTTGTTCTTTAAACAAAAATGTCTTTTTCAAAGTGAGAGAAAATAATGATCAAGAACCATTTCCTTTCCTCCTTTCACGACATTTTTTTATCCTTTCATGAAGAGGACTCCTTGATCCATTACATATTTATTCTCTCTACCTTGTAACACCCTAATTCCACGCAGGGCGTATAAAAACAAAAGATGAATTTCATCGGTGACCGAGGATTTCCACAAAAGCTCTCCAGTGTTATTTTTCAGACCTTTTCCTCATGACAAGAAATAAATAAAAAAAAAATTGCCAGTTTTTGAACAGGTCAGTGGTGCATGTTTCTCTGCACACTCTGAGGACAGCTTTCTGGCAATATACACAATAATTATTCCATATGTAACAATCCACCACTATCCAGAGCCATCTCAGAAGTTAGATATTGTGCCACTTATCATAGATTTCCTACTTATTTCATATCATGGTCTGCACAGGGAACTACAATGAATGTAATCAAGTGAATAGCTTATAGGAATTCTAACTTCAATCCAACTGTACTGTTAGAGAAACCTACAGTGTTGCCAGTTTTGGTGAGCTTTTGAGAGAACCAACAGCTTCCCATTTTTAAATCTTCTAGACAAACAAAAATGAAGCAGTTAACCAATCACAAGTGAAGTTCCTTTATTTTGAGAACCAACATACTGTAGAGCTGCCTCAACCCCTCCCTACCTCGGTTGTATTTTTGCCTTGATTTTTCATGAAATATGATTTAACCTTGTGTTTAGCTTCCCAGAGATGGAAGATGATAAACTCCTCACTTTACTTCACTTGGTCCTGGAGCTACTTTTAAGCATTTGACAACTTGTGCTCACAGCTTGATATTTGTTATGTCTGGAGTCAGGATATAATACCTCCTTTTGAGGGATTTATTGCCTGCAGCATCTATAACACGTGGGCAAAATGAGGAGAGATATCATCAGAAGCAATCACTCCTCTTACCTATCACCACAGGCAAGTATGTTGAAAGAAGAAGCTGTGGAATCTTGGGATGCTCAGAATGTGATTTTTATTTTGCATTTTTATTGAGGGTGGGGCAGTGTTGGAGGAAGAATCTATTGTCTAGTATAGCTTTAGGATGTTTCCCCCTAAAATGCAATAAAGGAAAACACAAAGGGATAGGCTTGGAACAAAGAAGTTGTGATGAATATAAACAAAAGGAACACATACAAAGAACAGTGTCTGAATAAATGGCAGGCATGTGGAAAATAGCCAATGAGCAAGGTTTATATTTTGGGGGGAAAAAGGGAAAAGGAAAATGGCAACAATTAATTTTCATTTCTTTTATGTAACATAATAATTAATGATTGCTGACACTTGTATAGCACTTCGCATACTTCCTTTCATTTGATATTTATTACCTTATGAGGTAGGTGTGATTATGAACCACATTTATAGATGAGGAGACTGAGGCTCAGAGATTTTAAGGGATTTACCCAAGTCATATAGTCCAGTTTCTGAAGAAGGGCTTGAACTACTTCAGTCTTTAAGCACTTGGTGATATACCAGGTCAAGCTGTTCTATCAATTACACCATGCTGCCTCTCAGAAACAAACTGTAGAGAGAACATCGAGTCAGAAGGCTTGGATTCTACTCCTAGTTAGCACCAGTGCAATCTAAAGCAGATAATTACCTTCTGGGGCCTCAGTTTCCTGATCTACAGAGAAGAATTATCAGATGATTTCTAAAGTACCTAAAAGCTCTGAAACTTTATTGTGTAAGTATGTTTTATTTATTTTTAATTTTAGAGTTCAAACATTTAAATTATGAACAAATTTCTGAAATCAGGTGGCATTGGGTTGCCCAAAGATGGATAACAGTGTCCTAGATATGTGGGAATGCATAATTTCTACTTTCAAAGGTTTTATTACTGAATAGTCTTTAAAGGAATACATACATACATATAAATATAGTTGTGTGTGTATGTGTATATGTACGTGTGTGTGTGTGTATTCCAACCCAATTTCATTCCAATTCTCTGGACTTATTTTTTAACCTTGTATTCTATACCTCCTTCTCCCATTCCCAGCTTCCTTTTATATGTTATCTTTCCTTATCAGAGTGTAACCTCAATTAGTTTTTGCTTGTGTTTGTATTCTCAGTGTTTAGTATAGTCCTTTATCTAATCTAATCTAATCTAATCTAATCTAATCTAATCTAATCTAATCTAATCTAATCTAATCTAATCTAATGTCAAAAATACCAAAGGCCAACCCCAAAGTCCATTCAGTTTAAAATTTTTTTACTGGACAGTGATATTAAGTAACATACTATGGAAGATCATAGTATAAGGATGTATGAATTAACTAGAGCAAAGTAAAACAATTTAATTTATTTGCATAAAGATTAAATCTTACAATACTTTTACATCTTTATAAAATTTTTAATATTTTTATGTCCCTTTGCTACAATCCTTGTTTTTACTTGTTTTGGCAATGAGTTCACATGATTTGATACATACAAGTTAATTCTTTGTGAAACCACACATCACATGGAATATTAAGTGTGCCTTTAACGAATAGTCTATTTTTCCAGGTCTAGCCTTGACTGTGACCTTTAGGTTTTCAATGAAGTTTAAATCAGGTGAGTTCCCATGCTACTGAAGCATGTTTATCTATCTCTCTATTGAATAAAAGTCTTAACCTTTCATGACATGTGGCACAGTACAAGGAAATATTACAGTATTCTGTCTCCATTTGGGAATTTCTGTAAACTCCCACTTCTCAATACTGCAGCTGCCTTCCTGGGTTTGTCTGCAATCAGATTTCTCTCTCTCTCTCTCTCTCTCTCTCTCTCTCTCTCTCTCTCTCTCTCTGTGTGTGTGTGTGTCTCAACTCTGTCTTTTCTCTGCTTGAAACTTTCATATGAGAATCAATATATCTCTTTTACAAATTAATATTGTAACCTATAATCAATAGACATGTGCAAATATTAAGGAATAGCAGTTTTTAAAGTCAATTAAAAGAGAGTAGATTAGGATACATTTGGAGAGTTTGAGAATGAGTGGGATTGAAAAGATATGAATTGAGCCTATGGTTTAAAATATGGTTTCTAGTATAATACCATATTCCCTATATTCTCTATATACTACGCAAGCCAAAACTGAAAACTGAATTTTACTTAATAGCATCTGTACTACTGATTTTCTTTATAAAAGATCATTGAAACTTATATGAGCTTCTAAAATTTTCTTTTCTTTTTTGGTTGGATAAATGCATACTTATCTTTGTGATATCATACTACATTATGCCAGATTCTTTCTTGCAAAGTAACCCACTTTACTTTTATCTGCATTCCATAATATTTAATTGACTTTAAGTAATTTATTCAATATATCTATCCTCCAAAGTATTATCATTTCAATGCCTCCTAAATTCATCTTTTCCACAAATTTGATTAGTGTGCTCACTACTCTGTCTTCTAAGTCACTAATGAAAATAGATTATACTGTTTATCTCTTTATACATATTTGTAAACACACTGTGAACGAGTTATTTATACTTCTATACAATGTGCAGAGCTTCACGTAAGGTTGGCGTATGATTAGTTCTTGAACACAATGGCTATCATCATTGCAATTATTTTTGATGTTAATAACAGTACCCCCCTCATTTCTATAATGGATATATTTTAATTCAACTTTCAAATTCAATAACATGCCAGAAATAATAAACACTCAAATGTGTTACATCAAACAATAGGATTTTGTCTATGTTTTGGATATTAAAAGATCATGACATGAAAATTATATGACTAAAGAGGTGGATTGCCTTTATGCTCATAACTATGTGGTAGGTTGTAAGCTCCTTTAGGGTAGAGGCCATGTCTTTTAGAATGAAAGAAAGGATTTATATTCAGAATACTTTATTCATCTTCATTTAATGGGTGCTTAATAAATGATTAATGATCAACTGATACTTACATTTACATTTAATCAATTCTAGTGAAACTGCATCCAGAGGACCAGTTTTTATACTTGTCCCTTTCTTAAATTTCTTTTTATTTCACTCCATACAAATAAAAGGAGAAACAAAGTTGTACGTATTGCCATCCTAGATATTAAAAGACCTCAAGATTTAGAATAACAAAGGCAATAGGAATTCCAAGTTATTATACTTATTCAATTCAATTAAATATGAATCACTTTTTATAGATAGGTAGCTGTGCTTAATTGGGAGAAGGGTAACTTTTAGATAAGATTCTGTCCCTATCCCCATGAAGTTTACATTCTACCAAGGGAATATACACAAATATTTTGGAAGAGTTGGGTGGTAGCTTAGTACGATGCCTGGTACATAGTAAGTGCTTCATAGATGCCTTTGACTGACTAACAGGTGGTATCTTTTCCACGACACGATTTAATACAATACTTGACTTTCAGAGCTTAAAAAAAGAATACATATTGTAGGATTATTTTAGGTTTATTATCATTTACAAACTAACTTAATTCCATACTACTAAACTAATATATTAATTATATATTCTCAACATAACTCAAAGAGCATGGAATTTTGTTCTAAAGTCAAAGCTATCATAATCTCAAAGATTTCTACTTATTTGTCAATAGGTCTATGATCTCATTGGTGTTGCGACTTTTTTTCTAGCATAGCTCGTGATCTAACATACATACTTTCTCATTCTCTATGATTCTTGCCCATATCTTTCCATTAATCCTTAACAGAATATCTACCTAATGTGCTGAGGTCTTCCTTTGGTCTTTATTACGTCTCGTGGATATCAACCAATATAGCACTTGAACTGTCAACCGATTTATCCTTTACTCTTGCTCTATGACTCACATACTTCCCTTTCTTGTCCATGATGGTATCTTTTATGGCACTTCTAGCATGAAACCATTATTGGTAATGAATTGCAGCATACTTAAACTCATAATTTAATTTTCTCTTGCCTTTTGGATCACCTGTGATTTTTATGGCATTCTATAGATTACACTCATATAACATCACCAGAAGATTATTTATGGGGAACATATATGAGAACAGCTTTGTTGATACCAAACTGGGAATCAGTCTAGAAAGTGACTACTAATTGAAATGTTTTTGTCCATGATGACACAACAAACTAAGACATTTGTTTGTAAATTTAAAATTAGTTTAAGTGGACAGTATTACTATATGTCAGGAATTTGACTTCATTCTAAAATGCCTATATTTCCTATCACCAATATGCATATATGACAAGATTCCTATGTTAAAAATGATGTAGAAATTAAATCAATACACACATATATATTTTTTTCTTCCTAAATCATGAGAAATATATAGGACAATTAACTCATTACACATCAAAATGTAAGCATTCTCCTGTGTCTCACCTGAACAGGAAACCATGCACTAGACTAGTATAGCATAATAGTAGCTAATAACAATAAAATTCATCTGGAAGAACAAAACGTTAAGAATATCAAGAGAATAAATGAAAAAGAAAATACAAAGGAAAGTGGTCTAGCAATACTAGATTTCAAACTATATTATGAACCAGTAACCATCAAAACTATCTAGTATTGGCTAAGAAATAGAGTGGTGTATCAATGGAATAGATTAGGTACACAAGATACAGTAGTCAATGACCATAGTAAACAGGTGTTTGATAAACCCAAAGATTCCAGATTTTGGGATAAGAGCTCACTATTTGACAGATACTTCTGAGAAAACTGGAAAACAATAGGACACAAACTAGGTATAGACCAACATCTCGCACCCTATATCAAGATTAGGTAAAAGCAGATACATGATTTAGAGATAAAGGGTGATACCATAAGCAAATTAGAAGAGCAAAGAATAATCTACCCATCAGATCTGTGGGGAGTGGGAGAATTCATGACCAAATAAGAGAAAGAGAGTATTACAAAATGAAAAATAGATAATTTTGATTATATTAAATTAAAAAGGTTTTGTACAAACAAAGCCAAAGCAACCAAGATTAGAAGGAAAGCAGAAACCTGGGAAACAATCTTTGCAGTAAGTGTCTCTTATAAAGGCCTCATTTCTCAAAAATATGGAGAACTGAGTCAAATTTGTAAAAATATAAGCCATTCCCCAATTGATAAATGGTCAAAGGATATGAACAGGCAATTTTTAGGTGAAGAAATCAAAACTACCCATAGTCATATTAAAAAAGCTCAAAATCACTTTTGAATAGAGAAATGCAAATTAAAATACCTCTGAGGTACCACCTCACACCTATCAGATTGGCTAATATGACAAAAAAAAAAGAAAATGGCAAATGTTGGAGAGATGTGGGAAAATTGGGCCATTGATGCACTATTGGTAGAGCTGACTCAACCATTCTGGACAACAATTTGAAACTATACCCAAAGTGCAACCAAATGGGGCATATCCTTTGATCCAGCAACATCACTACTAAGTCTGTATCCTAAAGATATCATACAAAATGAAAAGGACCTACATGTGCAAAAAAAAATTTATAGCAGTCCTTTTTATGGTAGCAAAATATTGGAAATTGAGGAGATGCCCATCAATTGGGGAATGGCTGAACAAGCTGTGGTATACATATGTAATGGAATAATGCTCAATGCTCAATAAGAAATAATGAAAAGGCAGATTTCAGGAAAAGAAAACAACCTGGAAATATTTGTACCAACTGATGCAAAGTGAAATGAGCAGAATCAGGAAACACTGTACACAGTATCAGCAACATTGCATGATGATCAACTATGAATGACTCAGCTCTTCTCAGCAACACAATGATCCAAGACAAGTACAAAGGATTCACAAAGGAAAATGCTATCCATATCCAGATAAAGAAGTGTTAGACTCTGAATACAGATTGGAGCATTTTTTCCCCACTTACTTTATTCTTTCTCATTTTTTTTTCCTTTGATCTGTTTCTTCTTTCACAACTGTAACTAATGTGGAAGTATTTTTACATGTTAGTACATGGGTAAACTATATCAAACTGCCTACCATTTTCAGAAGATGGGAAGAAGTGGGGGGGAGAAAAATTTGGAACTCAAAATCTTGCAAAAATAAATGCTAAAAGTTTTCTTGACATGTAATTGGGGAAAAATAAAATACTATTAAACTTAATTTTTTAAAAATAGAAGTAGCTGGCATTATCTATCAGTCATCTACCTGTCTTATTTATAGAGGACAAAACAACTGGACAATATAGCTCACAGGTTACAACAAATGATGTATTTAATATTATGTAAACAGAACAGTTGCTGGGTTACCTGAATTTTTACTTTTAAATGTATTTTCAAATTCTGAAAGCATAGCAACTTCTATAGTATATGGAAGTCATTTTTATTGTAGTATTTTTTTAGAGAGTAAATATTCTTCACTTTATATTTGTTGCTAAAGAGTTTACACATATACTATTTTATACCATTTTTACTTGAAATTTTTATGTTTTGATAACATTGGTTAGAGGGAAAAGTTTATCCAGTAAACTGAATTTTTAAGGCAACTTTTAAGCTTTCTGCTTCATATATGAAATTGTTTTCCATTTATCTAGAAGTATCTGGGGAAAGGGAGTTAACTTTTCATTGCCCTACAAACTCCATTTTTAGTGTAGATTTCTTCCCTGGGAGTCAAGTCGATATTCTGATACAAGGAATTTTAACAGGTACTTATGCTTATTTTGACAAAGAGTATAAAATCTAAGTTGCTAAACACAGAATTGGAAGTAAGAATCAAGCTTTATAAATTTGCTTTGCTGTTAACTTAATCTTTCCCAAACTTTGAGGGAAGGAGGGAGGGAGAGAGGGAGAAGGAGAGGGAGAGGGAGAGGGAGAGGGAGAGGGGAGAGAGAGAGAGAGAGAGAGAGAGAGAGAGAGAGAGAGAGAGAGAGAGAGAGAGAGAGAGAATTTGACATAATGAATGGAAGACCTGGATTCAAGTTCTGACCTTGACATATACTATTTGTAGGGCTATCACAAAGTCACTTAACCTTTCAGAGACCAAGATGTCTTTCTAACAGTATGTTTTGGCAGGTGAATTGATGATTTGAATGAATGAAAATGTTTCTAGCACTCATGAAATTATATGTCTAGACTAAAAAGACTAAAAAGTAAAGAAAGTAGGCTAAAATTCAGGTAAGCTATCTTCTTGTGGAAGGGTAATACATTTATTAATAATATTGCAGCTCCTAGTAACAAAGTAAGAAGAAATTGGTGCTGTATAATTATTGAATCAGTAGAAAGTAGCCTGAGATTGACATTATATAAATGCATCAGTTTAAGCAAAATTATAGCTCCTTAATATTTTTCTATGCGTTTACTCAGTGAAGGGAAAACTTCCTAAGATTGGAAAGTGTTGATTGACTAGTGAACAAAGTGCTCAATAATTTAAAATTAGTTATCCATTATTCATGGAAACTTTCTTCCTGTTTGTCTTCTGTTCACAAAAGGCAGGGATTTAATAAATCAATATATTTCTAGGATGTACTTTGTTGCATCTTTCTTTTGAAACATTTTGTAATTCAAAAACATTAGACAAAATACATTAAAAGCTACTGTTATTGAGATTTCTGTGTTAGACCTTATTAATATATTACAAATGGATAATTTGATGAAGCAGTTTAGCCATTGAAATGGAAAGGACAGTTGTTCATGATTATTGCTAAAATGTATATTTACGAATCACAGCGGGGAAATTATAAGTTAAACCTTTAGAAATTTATTTTAAAGATAAATTCTAAGATTGCTTTGTAATTAACAGTTACAAAAAAAGAAACCCTAAAAACTACTTTGATATCGAATTTATCTCTCTCATCATATAACTCATTCCATTAATAATGTAGAAATGGAATGTGGTTACATCCTGGCTCCATTTCCTACTTAGATGCACCAGCAAAGTGATGTCATGTTTCCAAAGACAAATGTTATAATACTATCCCCCATCCCTTAAAAGCACCACAAACATTTCTCCATTCTTACTTAATCTACAACTTTTATGAGAATGAGATACTGCAGATTCTCTCTCTCTCTCTCTCTCTCTCTCTCTCTCTCTCTCTCTCTCTTTCTCTCTCTCTCTCTCTCATGAACACACTCCTTCATTCTTTTTCTCAGTCTCTTAGTCTCCCTGTTTCTCTGCACAGCTTAACTAGTGAGTTATTTATCCCTAACTCTATTTTCAATATCTTCCTTTTTCTTCCCTCAGGGAAAGAGCTAACTCAAAAGCCAATTATTTACAATATAAGACATTTGCCAATCAGAATGTAATGCTCCCACTGCTGGGAACTGGTCCTCATGTTGAGCCCATTATCAAATTACTTCTATTTCTTAAAGTCATCCTATTAATTTATTACAGTTACATTGTGTCCTTAGTACAGACTATGTTTCTTTCTCACTTCTGCGTTTGTTAATCAGATTACTTTCACCTTATTTCTGAGATATTTTTATTTTCCAGAAACTTGACAAGCTACTGTTGATTGGGGGTGGACGCTAATAGATTTTGTCTTGGCTTTATTACTTTTTGTGAAATGGAGATTGTGTAGCAATATATCACTGGTATGTCCTCCATTGAGGGAGGCTGTTTATTTCTTACCATAATAAGCTCCATTCACTTGCTGCCACTCTGCTTCTGGTGGTAGGGTGTCTCATTTCCACTACCTTATTCCAGGCTTGCTTCTACAAGAAACATATGGTTTGTGAGATTTCCTTTGACACAAAAAAAGCTTAAAAAAAGAAATACACACATATACTTAATATGTTTAATATTGAATTAAGTTGATAGAGTTTAATAATAGCTTTATAATCCTGATTTCTTTGATATGCTTAGATATCTAACGATAAATAATGTGAAAAAATTTCATGGTAATCATTCAGGTGGTTCATAAAGGGACATTAGAATCAACAATAATGACAAAATCTGATGAAAATGGTCATAAAGGGAGATTTGTAAGGAGCATTATTTGTATAGACTAATAGAGAGAGGACACCAACAACTGCATATGAATACAAAGAAGCATCATACACAGATATGACATCAAATTACTTAAAATATGCACTGAATATTAAAAAAATTAAAAATAGCTTAATATCGCAAGAGGAAAGATAAAAATTATGTATTAAGTCCATTTTGCATGCATCAGTATTCCAGATGTTCAACAAAGAATATTTGATTAGGGAAGGCATAGATAGATTTTGTCTTGGGTTGATTATTATCATGGTTATTATTAACTTTTTTTGTGAAGTAGAGATTATGTAGGAACACATTTCCTTGTACCAAATGTTGAACTAAAATCTGGTTTTCCACACTTTCACATATTGTTGATTCAGAAGAAATTGTTTTCCACATTCCTGTTACTTGATAAAATTCACAGTGGCCCATTATATCATCTCTCAACTGGTCAAGCCATATCCAAGCCTGAACTGTGCTATTTCCTATGCCAGCATAGGTGCAAGGAAGGTGGCTTGGAAGAAGAGTACTTCCCAGAGGTTTGTACACCATCGTTAGAGCAAGATGATGGCACAGAGGCAGAGAATGCACATGTCCAGAGAACCTATATGAAGACACATCTGAGGAACACAAGTGGCTGGGCAGTTTACACATCTCATGCTTCAGAACTGTCAATAACTTCTATTAACATGGCCAAGATGTTCTTCTGTGATGCTCTGTACTGGGTATCATGTAGTCTTTTCTGGGCTCTCTGGTTCCTGAGCTTCTCTATAGTACCATCATAGCCTATACCCTCTTCCCTATTCCCAAATCCTTATCTTATACAGTGGGAAAATGAAGCCCAGAGAAGTTGACTCTAGTTTGTGAATACAAAGCTAATATTGATGGAGCCAAGGCTCAAATTTTGGCCTTTTGATCCTTGACTAGTGCTCTCTCCCCAAAACCATTGATGCTCATTATTTTTCAATGCCTCTGCCATCGTACTCTGCTTTTCTGCCAGCCTTAGCTTAGGCCAATGTAGTTGTGTTTTTCCTGATCACCTTTTAATCACCTCCTCTTGGTTCTCAGTAGCCATCTCAAACACGCAATGGGTTCATTTCTGCTTCCATCAGCAGTGCTTTTTTCCACCCGTCCTATATTTTCCAACTCTGAAGAATATTCTCTGTAGAAAGTCAGAGAGAGAGGCAGTTTTATAGAATCACTGGGACCAGGAGAGGCTAAGTTCTCCCTTCAATATGTGACACACCTCCCCCCTCCACCCCCAAGGCACCTTTGTCCTGGGTACTACCACACAGGCATCTGCACTTAGATCTGAGGCACAGGGACTAAACATGAGCCCTATTGAAGAACCAGGTGACTCATATTTTTAAAAGAGTTACAGCAGTCTAGGCTGCAGATATTTGTGGAAACTCAGAGTCTCTTTGTAAGGGATCTATTCGTGTTTTGCTCTGAATCCTAAAATCACCTCTGCATGTGGAGCTTCCATTGACTTCAAAGGGAGCTCCAAGCTGAGACAGATAGGCAGGGTGCAGGCGAAAATGAGAAAAGGGCCCCAAGGTGGCCCCAAGGTCTGCAGCTTTGCTACTCAAGAAGAAAGGACAAAGAACAACAAGGACAGGTGTTTGAAACAAAGTGGAAATAAATGAGGGAAGAGACGAGGGACATGAAAGTGAAAGCAGGGTTTTTTAGGTGAGTGGGGTTGTATTTTATGTATTCTTGTCCTAGTTTTTAGTGTTTTTCATTGCCAAAGCTTTGTAAGGGTCCTTTCCTCTAATCCCACATGAAGCTCATAGGGAAGGGCAAAAAAAGGTTTGTCAGTGATAATATTTATGTGTTCGATGTTCACTTCTAGGGGTAGATATGTTACACTGGCAAAGCTGCTTCTTTGTTCTTCATAATTAGGTTAAATTATTCTGCATTTTGCAGCTAAATTCTTATTGTTGCCTCATTTCCTAACTCTGAATAGCTTGCTTAATTATGATAATAGGCATTATATTCCAATATCTACAGAAACCATGAAAAATTTCAAGCTTCATTATCAAAGGCATTCTCTATATCCTGAGTGAAAAGCCTACATGGGTCAATAAATCTGGGAAATTACACACACACACACACACACACACACACTTATCACACAGTCCTAATTGTGTGAACATCTCTTAAAAGGTCTCTAGCATTTTGTATAATGAATTATTTGGGGGCATAGAAAAGGATGGAATGAATGGTCCCTGGCACCCTATAAATCTTTGCATCTTGATTTCCTAGATTGATTTACCTTCAGGAGAATCTGCCCAAACCCTTCCTTATTGGAAACACTCATTACCAAAGCAAGTAACTGATAAATAATAGAATGGGATATTATGCAGTAATAACAGTATTTCCTAAAACTTATTTTATTAATATATTGAATCTAGGAGAAGGTAGTGAAATTGCCAGTTCAACATGTTGAAAATTTGATCTATAAAGGCGGTCCAATTATATGATAAGCTGTTTAACCAGCCTTTAAGAACCTGTCTATATGCATCAGGAAAAATTTACAGAATTTGGTTAGTCCTGGCAAATTTCTTCAGCCTGCCTCCATCCTCATGGATTTAAAAATCATAGTAGATTTAGATATATGCACAGAAGCACAGGGTGTACATGTTGCTTCTCTTGAAGAATTTAAAAAAACACACACTAAATATTTGCAATAGTTTCTTGCTGATCTATGCAAATTAGTCAGGATTGCTAAAAAGGGGGAATGTAAAAAAAGTCAAAGATATAGGTTTGATTATCAAATCTTTTGGCCCAAATTAAAATGATGAATTACCCTTTAAAATGACAAAACGTATCAGATATGAGCCAGTGATATATCAAGGCATACAGGAAGAAAATATTTGTCTTCATTCACTCTATCAGAGAGGAAAACACATTTTCTTACTCTTAGTGTTTATACTATTAATTTTATAGAAGAAGCATATATGGGTAGATGTCCAGCCATATAATCAGGAAGCCTTAGGTGCAATTTCTATTAATAAAATATAAACTCCTTGAGGACAGATTCTGTTTTGTGTTCAACTTGGTACCCCAACCTTAGCTTAGTCTCCTATACATAGTAGACAATAAATGTTTGAACTGAATATGAAAATTTCAAATGCAAAATGACAGCCAGATGAGTGGATAAATGCTCTTCTGGTTCAGTAAAGAAGGTAAGAGTAGAATAGAGATTTCCTGACCCTTCTCTTTCTCTACCCAAACTGGTTTAGTATTCCCCTAACTTCAATGCATTCACGTCTCTAGATAAAACTATTTCTTGTCACATGAGGACTACTATGAAATAAAGCTATAGATAGGCAGAAGTCACATTTTGGAGGGCCTTAAATATGAGGCAAAGATTTTTGTATGAATAATGGGAGCTATAGAGGTTTATTTAGCAGAGGAGCAACATGAATATTCCTTAGGAAGATGATTTGCCATCTTTGTAGAGGATGGATCAAAAAGGGAGAAATAAAAATCAAGGATGTATATTAACACACTTTCAGTATTTTAGAGATTCAGTTGAAAAGTTTTTTTTTTTTTTAAAAAAAGGTCCTAACTAGGACGATAGCTATGTCTGGGAAGAGAAATAACAAATGTGGGAAATATTGAGGAAGCAGAATTACTAAAAGCAACGAGCATTTGTTGAGTACCAACTACATATGAGAAGCAGACACTGAGGTTACAAAGACAAAAATGAAATAGTTACTGTCCACAAGCATCTTGTTCTTGTCGTTTGTCCTTTAATTTCAAAGTGAACCAATGACACCAGGAGGTTGATGTTTTGACTTGCAAGTGAATTGGTTTTAAGTGAAGCAGAGCTGTGTGAAGTGATCGGCCTCACTGTCTCCTCTAGAGTCATCTGAGTCCAGTGGCAAGACATAGATCAGGACAATTGGAGATGATCCCAGATGCAGTGGGAGACCTTGGCCTTTTCAAGCTAAGGTCCTTCCCAGGTCTCAGTTCCTCTGAGGCAAAACCCATTCAGTGATTTAAGGCTAGGTAAGAAATGATGCACTAAAAACATATCTAAACTGGGAGGGGAAGACCCTCAGGGTTTCTGGCCAGACCAGAAACAATTGCTATCTATGCTTACTCTGAGATATCAAAACCCAAACAATGGCTAGTACCTATTATTGGCCAAACAGTTCATGCCTTAAACCCAAATTACTCTGGTTCTCACTCTTTGGCCAATAACAATAGCCTTGTATTCTACTGGGAAAGGCATAAGGTCACAAAGAATCAGACATGACTGAATAACAGAACAATAACAACAGAATAGGTACAAAATAATTACCAAATAATCATTAAGGGAGGTGTGGGGTGGGGAAGGCACTAAAGGGATTCTTGATTCTAAACCAATCAAGAAAAGATTCAATATAGAAGGTCAAACTTAAGTTATTAGAGGAACTAGGAGTTCTAACAGATTGAGAGAAAGAGGGAAGGGATTCTGGGTACTGGGAATAGCCAGCAGAGAGTTGAGAGAGTATCATATGTAAGAAATAGTAAGAAGGTTAGTTTAGATTGAATTTAGCATGAAGGGAAATAATAATTTTAAAAGCAATTTAAAAATTAATTAAAAAAACTGGAAAAGTTGTTTAAAGCAAAGCTCTGACAGCTTTAAATATCAAGATAAGACATCTGTATTTGCTCATAGAGGCAATAGGAGCTACTGGA
The DNA here is from genome assembly GCA_028646595.1 of Phalanger gymnotis. Taxonomy (NCBI): domain Eukaryota; kingdom Metazoa; phylum Chordata; class Mammalia; order Diprotodontia; family Phalangeridae; genus Phalanger; species Phalanger gymnotis. The sequence continues at coordinate 362,604,144 of CM053623.1, forward strand.
ATTTAGAGTAGGGGAGTGACATGGTCAGATCTGTACTTTAGGAAAATCACTTTGGCAGCTGTGTGGAGGATAAATGAGAAATTTGGGGAGATAGCTCAGGGAGACCAAATATGAATCTCCTGTGCCATTCCAGAAAAAATGTTATGGTACCTGAGAGTTGTGGCCCTGTGAGTAGAAAGAAGGGGACACATTCAAGAGATGCTTTGGAGCTGTAAAATTAACAAGAATTGGTAACATTACATACTTGGGGTGAAGGAGAGTCTTGAGTGAATGATGACTCTGAGATTGCAAACCTGGGAAGCTGGAAGGGTGGTGAGACCTTTAAGAGAATTAGGGAAACCCAGAAGAGGGGTGGATAAAAGTTGGGGAAGGTGAAAATAATGGCTTCACATTGTATCCTTTTGAGTTTGAGAAATCTATGGACTATCATATCCAAAATGTTCTTGAGGAAGTTGGCGATATAGGCCTGGAGTTTGAGAGAGAAACTAGGGCTAGATATATAGAATTAGCTGGCATCTGCATAGACTTGATAACGAAACATAAGAGTGCTGATGAAGTCATCAGAAGAGAGACTGTCAAAAAAGAAAGGAGCATAGGACAGAGTCTTAGGAAATACAAACAATTAAGAAGGCATGGCATGAACGAAGATCCAGAAAATGAGACTGAGAAACACTCATGAAAAGAACATCTACGAGGGGAGGGCGGTCAACAGGTAAAATTCAGTAGAACAGTCAAAAAGGATGAGGATTGAAGAAAGTCCATGCTATCTGACAATTAAGAGAACAATGGTAAATTAGGAGAGAACAGTTTCAATTGAGTGATGATGACTATACTATTGCAAAGGGTTGAGAAGTTAGTGAAAGGAGCAGGACTAAAGGAAATGAGTGTAAAGAGTTTTGTTTTTACTTTTGGAGTGAGTTGAAAAGGAAAGAAGAGTTATAGGACAACCCTGAAGAAATGGAAAATTTAAGTGAGGTTTTTTAAAGATCCAGAGAGACATGGTGAGGAAGTTTAGGCAATATGAGTGTCTCTGGATTGCTGTGGAGGCAACAACTGCACATACTTAGTCAGACCTGAAGCTCAGCCCTCTCTCTCCCATCTTCCCTTGGGGTAAAGCTTGATTTGAAAGCAGAAAGAAATAACTAGGCAGCCCAGTACTCAGGGCTAAATGACTTCTTTCTCACTGCTAACACAGCTTTTCTTTCTCAGTAGGTCACAAAATTCCAGGCATATGTTGTGAATCCTGAGAAACTTTGCAGACATTTAACAAAAAAGCAATAGCTCTGTGCTAGCCCAGCTCCAACAGTGAACATGTTTACCTCTGTCTCTACCAGGAAAGTTAACTCTCTTCTATTCACTGCCCCTCCCCCGAAAGCTATGAACTTTGGTGGCAGGTAGGTCATGTAGCAGATGGAGTGTTGGACCTGGAATAAGGAAGACCTGAATTTAAATTCTGCCTCAGACACTTACCAGTTGTGTGAGCAAATTACTTAACCTCTCTCAGTTCCAGTTTCATCATCTGTAAAATAAGGTTCATAGTAACTTCTACCTCACAGGGTTGTGGTGAGGAGAAAATGAGATACCATACAGAAATAAGATAAAAAACTTTAAAGTACCATGTAAATTCTAGTTTTGAGAAAAGCAAATAAAATCAAAAGTAGAAGACATGGGAGAAAAAAGCTTGCATATAGGGTTACATTTCAGAAAAGCTGCTTTTCTAAGAGGTGAAAAAAAATCAGTGGGACTCAGAAGAACGACTTCTGTGGTTGTAAGAGATGGCCATAGTTAGGTATTATTTATTTTATTTTTAATTTATGGAATGAAACAAGCATTTCCATAACATAGTATAATAAAAACAAAATTGCACATGAAATTGCAAATCTATTATGTACTGCTGCAAATCTATTATGTACTACTGCTGTTCCTTTTAAATATATATTAAAGTTATCATATAAATTTTTCTTTCTTCCCTCCCTACAAAATAACGAAGAGCAAAATGAGCAGAACCAAGAGAACATAGTCAGGTACTATTAAAGCTGGCACATCTCTGCCATCATCACTATGCCCTGCAGGGATTGCAGATCTACCCCACCACTCTTGGCTGCCTCCATAGGTACAACAGGATTAGCCTCAACTCGTTTCCCTTGATCTGGCCACTTCTTCCCTTTTCTTGACCATGACTCTGCTTCAGATTGGCTCAGCCCTACCAACAGCTGTTGTTCTTCTCTGTCATCTTCTCAGTTACCTTCTTCCCACAGAAGCTTAATTAGGAGCTCAGGGCAATGGAGTTCAGACATAATCTGTGGTCATGCCTTTGAGGGAGGCCCAAAGGATGAGCTAGCAAGGATGAGCAATTTCTGGATGTATTTGTGGCAGGAAAGGAACAAAGAGATAAAGAGAAGTTGAGGAGATGGAGGACTCTGGGGAAAAGCTTTCAAGTAGATGAGAGGATATAGGATCAAGGTTACAGAGGGAAGGACTGTCTTTGGTGGAAAGAACTATTTTATCATTAGAAACTAGAGTAATGAAGAGAGAATTTGGTATGTCAAGGGATTTTGAGATATAGAAAATAGTTAAGGGCTATAAGGCCTCTATTTTCTCAATAAAGTACAGAGAAAGGGCCTCTGCTCTGAAGGTTGAGGCAGGAGGTGGTATGAAAAGCTTGAGAAGAGAGGACAAGTTTTGGACTGGCTGGTGTTGAAAAGTATCATATGTTCAAGTAGGGAGGAGTAAAAAAGATACACCTGTCAAAGTGAGGGTCCAGTTCAGATTAGGGAACACAATTTATAGGAGACCTGAAATGACACAGTTATATTACTTTCTGTAGCACTATTAGGCAACACATAGGTAGGAGTAGATGAATCAGATGGAGAAGTATTCCAGGATTGGAGTTACAGAGCAGCCGAAGGTGGTGAAAGGGGAAGATCCAAAAATGACTCTAAGATTACAAACCAAAATGACCAAAAAAGAATGGTGCCCTTGTCAGGAATAAGGAAGTTTGTAAGAGTTTAAGTTTAGGAGGAGGAAAGATAATGAGGTCTGTTTGAGGCATATTGAGTTTGAGATGCCTATGGTACTCTCCAATACGTATTCAATAGAGATTTTAAAATTTGAGATCATTTGCATAGATGTGATCCTTGAACTTGAAATCCAGTCATCTGAGTTCTCAGCCAATGGACTCAACTACTCAGGGTTGCAATTGGGTTAGAGAGAGAATGTCAGCCAGCTATTTAAAATGGAAGGATGAGCAACCTGTAATCCAGTAGATCACAACCATGAAGGTACAGATGAGATGATAGCAATTGATGGAATGAAGCTCAGAGTAGATGAACTTCCTGACTGAATAACTTTTGGATAGGAATTACTTTTGGCAGAATGGCATCTGGACTAGAAATGAGAACAAAAAATGACTAATATGGAATTCGATACTCGAAACAAAGGAAATGACAAGTACCTGGTGGCTGTTGATGAATTCAGGTCACATGGACATATGCGATTCAGATACTGAAAGAGCTGGTGGATATGATTCTGAAACAGTCAGTGACTGGAGGAAAATTATAGAGATTAGACAAGGTTTTGTAGGATTAGAGAATTTCAAACGTTGTCATGATTTTCAGTGAAAAGATCTATGGCAAAATTCTAGAAACATCTAGGAAAAATTATCTAGAAAAGGAGACTGATCATTTTGAAAGTTAGCATGGCCTTAGTTATTGGTTGTTGGTGTTGCAGCAGCTAGGTGGCCCAGTGGATACAGTACTGGGCCTGGAGTCAGAAAGACTTTTTTTTTTTGTTTTGATTCTGATCTCAGACACTTACTAGCTGTGTGACCCTAGGTAAGTAACTTAACCTTGTTTATCTCAGTTTTCTCATATGTAAAATTAAATAAAGAAGGAAATGCAAACAACTCCAATATCTTTGCCAAGAAAACCCCCAAATGGGGTTACCATGAGTCAGACCCAACTGAAACGTCTGAGCAACAAAATATCCTGTGTCATTCTTCAGGCGATCCACAAGCATTTATTGGTCCTAGGGATATAGAATCAGAAGGGAAAGTGAAACAGTTCATGAGTACTAGAAGCATATATTTTGTCATGGAACATAATGGTGTGTAAGTAGTTGTGTGTATGTTTCACACATATGTTTGTAAGTACAAAACAAATTCAAGAGATTCAAGGTGATTTACGAAGGAGAGAGACAGAGGGAGAGAGAGGCAGAAAAGGAGATTAGGAGAGGCACTTGGTACTTCAGCTGATTCTTGAAAGAAACTAAAGATTCTAAACACAGAAGTAGGAAAAGAATCCAATGTAGGAATGAGGAACAACCAGGACAATGCATGGAGAAGGGAAATTGTATTCGATATGTGTGGAAGATTAAAAAGTCTAATCTGATTGACCACAAAATATGTGACGAATAATGTGAATTAAGGCTGGGAACAGAGGCTGTAGGAAAACCTAGAATTATGTGGGTAAAATGATAGAATAAGTGGGGAGATTAGGAACTGGTTGAATGTCCATGTCCTAGGAGTATTCACTATTAGATCATTGTCAGATTATTAGAAAGTCTCCAGTAAAATGCTCTACGTATCTGGGCTTGGTACTATTCTGTTTAACATTTTCATTAACGGTTTGGATAAAAAAAAAGGTGGCAAACTTATCAAATTTGTAGGTTTTATAAAGCTGGGAGGAAAAGGTAGTACACACAGGTTGCCAAGATCCAAAAAGACTTTGACAGTCTAGAAATTCAGTTGAATCAAATAAACTGAAATTTAATAAAGATAAATATGCAATCTTACCCTTGGGTTAAAAGATACTCTAAGAACAAGATGGAGAAAACCTGGTTAGACATCAGTTTATCTGTAAAAGATCTGTTTTTGTTTGTTCTTAGAGGACTACAATTCGATATGCCAATAGTATGATATGACAGCTGAAAAGATTGAAATATACTTGAGTTTAATTAGTAGAATCATAGCTTCCAAAAATAGGGAGACAATAGTTAGGATATAATCTCCCTTCATGTTATAGTATATAACATATCTGGAATCCGAGTGCTGTGATTTAAGAAAATTATTGATAAAGCAGAGATCATTCAGAGCGTAGTAACCAGAATGGTGAAAGGCTTTGAGTCTTTGTAACATGATGCTCCATTGAAGGAGAGAGGGATATGATTTGACTGGGGGGAGATGGGGGTGATAGCTGACCTGAAATATGTGAAAGGCTATCAGGTAAAAGAAGTTCAGTTTGGCCAAAAAGAGAAGGAGCAGGAACAAAATGTGGAAGCTGTGAAGAGAGAAATCTAAGTTTGGTGCAATCAAACAAACAAAACAACAAATGAAAAAGAAAACAAAATTCGAAAACCTTAACATTCTAGCTGCACAAAGTAGATTCAATTGGCTTTGGAAGTAATGGTAAAAGGTTAAAATTATAAGAACGGTGTACCCTTACAACTGGTAGATTTGAGCAAATATAGGGTGCATGTGTACGTATGTGTGTATATGTATATATGTATGGGTGTGTGTATGTATATATACATGTATATATGTATATATGTGTATATATGTATATATATGTAACCATGGTTGAAGCAAGAACATAGTGTTAAAGACTCTTGTATAGGATTGAATATCTATACCAACCAAAATAGCTAGGACACAGGGAAGTCAGACACTTAGAAAGATTAAAGGTTTCAGCACCAAAAATGGCTTTTTCCACACCTGCCTCTGATAATTCAGTCCCAAGGTAGGAAGAAGCTTGAAGTTAATATATAGAAAGAGGGGATATCTTAGAACAGTCTTACATAGGTCCCTAAGCAAGGTAAGTGAGGAAAAAAAGATTAAGGCAACTCAAAGTCGGCTTCAATAGTAATACAAATATTTGCTCTGACAAAATAAAGCATTGAAAGGAGTTCAAATAGTTTTATATCTTTAGATCTCGATCCAAGATGATACTTTTCACTAAAAATGCTTTGTTTACATGATTTGTTTGACAGAGAAAGAACCGGTTATAATGGTATAAAGTACAAAACTTGAAATTAGAAAATACGAGTTCGAGTACCGGATCCTCTTCTTAACTGATTCCAGGTAAGTCAGTTAAGTTCTAGATAATAATTCTTGAACTACATGTCTCTTAGGTCTTTGTGAAGATCATTTATGATCATGAGAGTTCATAAAATCATATAATGTAGCAGAAGAAAGAAACTTAGAGAATATTTTGTTCAAAGCACTCATTTTACAGATTAGGAAACTGAGGACCAGATAAGTATGTTCCCCCAGGTGACATAAGTAATAGTAAGTAACAAAGCCAGCATTTGAATCCAGATGCTCTTGATCTCAATCCTGTGCTAGGTTTGTAAATTTAAAATCTAAAAAATGGAAATTTATTATGGGTACTATTACTATTGATTATTTTAAACAGAAGTATATTTTTTTCTAATGAAAGGAGCTTTGTTAAGAGGATTTTTATGAGAGTATAAACTCTCTTAACAATACATCAATGTGTGACAACTCCCTGGATTATGTAGCCATGAGGTCCTAGAGTAAAAACAGCAAGAATTGAAAAGGAGAGAGAAAAAAAAATTAAAAAAATTAAAAAATTAGAAAAAAAGAAAAGAAGAGAAAATACTACTTGGGATGTTAGGAGATGCACTTTCTAGTCTTATCTCTCTACCTTGCTGTGTAATCTGGAGGAATTTTTTTTTTCTTTCTGAGACTGAATTTTCTTATCTGTAAACTGAAAAGAGCTGAACAAGACAAATTCTAAGGTTGTTTCTAGAATTAACATTCTTACTTCTTATGGGAGATTACCTTCCAAAGTAGTGATTCTACATGTCATGCCACACATCACTTGTACTTTGTCAGCAATTAAGTTCAAAATCCCATCCCATCATTGTGGTGGCATCATTGTGGTGCCTTTCTCATAGCTTGCTTGGACTTAATGATAAACAATGATCAGGTCTCAATGATCAGAACTCTAAATCAAGAGTTCTTAACTTGGGTCCACAGACTCCCATAGGCTCTGTGGATAGGTTTCAAGAAGCCGATGACCTTGAATGGGGGGTGGGGTGGGAGTTATACATTTATTTTCACTAACCTCTAACTGAAATTTAGCATTTCCTTCAATTATTCAAAACAATTAATACAGAAGGGGCTTTTAAGCTTCACCAAGCTGCCACAGGGGGGCATAGCACAAAAAAGGTTAGGAAATCTTGTTCTACAGAAGAACATTGTACACAGTAACAGCAATATTGTAAGGGTGATCAACTGTGAAAAATTTAGCTACTCTGGTCAAAACAATGATCCAAGACAATTCCAAAGGACTTATGATGAAAAACGCTATCCACTAAGCATATTTTTTAAACATTCTTTATTTTTCTTGGGTTTTTTTTAATGTTTTCTATTTTTACTAAGGAAATAAATTTTGTATGTCTTCACATTTATAATCAGTATCAAATTGCTTGCCTTCTCAAGGAGGAAGGGGCAAAAAAGGAGAAAATTTGCAACGCACGTTTAAAAATGTGAAAATTCATGTAATTGGGAAATCTTTAACAAAATAAGTAGATATTTTTAAAAGAACACTAGTTCTAGATAGGGCAAGATAAAAACATTGACTAAAGGTAAGAGCTGCTTTACTAGTTAATTCTTTAAACAGTTGAATAGAAAAGCCAAGGAAATAGTTAATAGTTGAATATGTACTGCTAGAGTAAGAAGACACTCATGTCATTATCTAGAAAATAACTTAGATAAAAAGGAAATAGCCATGAATGCAATTTAATCTTTTTAAATATATATTTTTCACTTGTCAATTTGGGATTGATACTTTATATAAACATAACTTGAAAACTAGTTCTAACATAGGTGTCTAATGTTCATAGAAGTACACTAACCTCAATCACTACTTCTTTATATTCAATGTAGCGTAGATCAGTTTTCGACAGGAAAGGAGATTTTGCCTTGACAAAACCTACATCGTACAAAGTAAAATTGAAATCCAGCATTTGATAGATTCATTCTCAAATGTTGACTTTTTGTTTTGAATTCTTTAAATTGGCTATCATCATTGATTAAATTAATGCAAATGCATAATTAAAGAGCCAGAAATATGCAAAGTAATTTACTCTTTGCCCAAGGTACTGATGTCTTAGTGGGGGAAGGAATACACTTCTTCATCTAATGAATGACAGGAGAATGTATCAAAGAATCTTGAAGTTGCCAAGGGCCTCAGAGGCTATCTGGTCAAATGAAAGCATGCAAAAATGACCCTTTCATGTTGTTGTTCAGTTATTTCAGTCTTATCCAACTTTTGACCAATTTGGGGTTTTCTTGGCAAAGATACTGGAGTAATTTGCCTTCTTCTCCAGCTCATTTTACAAATGAAGTAACTGAGGCAAATAGGATTAAATGACCTGCCCAGGATCACCCAGCTAGTAAGTGTCTAAGGTGAGATTTGAACTCAGGAAGATGAGTTTTCCTGACTGCAGGCCCAGAACTGTATCCACTGTGCCACCTAGATGTCCTCTCCATCATAACTAATATGTAGTAAACCAAAATTACTTTAAGACTTACAATGAAGGAGGGACCATTACCTTCCAAGGCAGTACCAGGTCTCCACTGGGTTGGTCCAAAGTTAAGGAGAGAGTTGGGATTGAGTCTTCTGGAGAGATGCTATTCCTCCAAACTAGATGTTGTCCATGGAAAGGGATAACATAACTCTTGGGAAACTTGAGGACAAAAGACGAATCTAGAAGATCTGTCCCTATCGTAACCCTCTAGAAGAGGATGCTCAAGGGCCCTAAGTCCTTCAGGAGATAGGGAGATAGTTTTCCTAGACATGTGTTTCATTGGGGAAAGTGTTTAGGGGCTTGTAAGCACATGATGTCAGGGGATAAGTGGCACTGTATAGCCTGAAATTTCCAGGATAGGGAATATACTCTTCTACAGGCTGTGATATTTACTTTTGCAAGATATATATATGGCAACTGCTAGGCAGTATACTCCATGCTTTCCCTCCCCAAATGAATTCGTTCCAGGCACCAACATTCCTAGTAATGGCTCTGGAAGTCATTTTACTTTGTACAGTCTAGACACAAACTTTGGCATTTGCTTATAAATATGTAAGCACTGACTGCCCAGAATCCATGGGCCACAATTCCACCCCACCCCATCTTGGGTCCTGTAATGCTGATCCAAATGTATTTCATGTCTATTGGAAAGTGCCATTCTCTTATGTTAAAACAATTGAAGATATGGATTTGATAAAAACTAAAATGAACCTGGATATGATATTTTGACGCCTCAGGGAAAATAGATTTGTATGCTTTCATTTTAAAACCTTGGAATAAAATGAAAATGTTTCAAGCTTCATTTTTTTCCTAGCTACATTCACACTTTTTTGATATGTTACTATGTTTTTATAGTATATCATCTTCCAGCTGCAATTTCCTCAGCGACTGTGCTGGATATAACACAGGGTAGAAGGATGGAGTTATCAAATAAATAGTTTAACTGAGCTGGAAAATTTAGAAGTCCATTCACAAATATTTAACTTTTTCATCCAGTTGTAGTTTAAATTAAGGTGCACTTTATGCCAGTTTTATGCTTCATAATGTTTCAAAAAGGTGAAATGATTCCCTCATATAGACACATTTTAAAATAATATACTTGAATGTATACTATCCAAGACACTTCTAATATATGGTGAAAAGATGATTGCAAGGCAAATACATATTCCATTATAAAGGGATCATTTTATTTTAAATGTGAGTGCACCTTTGATTGCACCATTTAATCAAGAAAGTTGTAAAGTGCAAAATTCTAATCTAATAAATAGGAAAGTGTTTGTAGGAAGATTAAGTTTCCACTGTGGACATATCCAAATATTACTTCCTGTTTAGTGCTTGCTGCTAGTGATAATAGATGTAGAATATAAAGTGCTGTTTACTTTCTGACATTGAGACATGCCTAAGGTATCATTTTGGTAAGTACCATTAAATACCACTGGCAACATTTATTGTATAGGCTTTCCTTTCTATATAGGTTCCATTCTCCTATATTTTTCTGTGAAGAGCTTGAGAGAAAAGATCCAACATATGTATAATATATATGACTCATTATTTTTTTAATTTAGATTGAAAGGAGTGTAATCTTTAGCCATTTAATGAATAACCCATGTTGCACAGTCTATCAACTTGTAGCATAGGAATAGTTGATTTTCAAAACTTACTATTCAATATTGTTTTTTTTTTCATTGGGGATTAGCTGAATAATAGTGGTATATTGATGTAAGGAAATATAATTGCACCGTAAGAAATGATGAAAGAGATGATTCCAGAGCATCCTGTATAAGAGTGAAGTGAACAGAACCAGAGAAATTAATAACATGGAAACAACATTATAAAGAAAAACAATTTTGAAAGATTTAAAAACTCTGATCAAAGCAATGGCCAAGCATATCTTTGGAGGACCTATGATGAGACAGTGTTGACCACATCCTGACAAAGGTGATAGATACTAGGTACAGAGACATACGCTCATGGACACTGTGGAGATTCCTTTTGCTTGATTATGCTTATTTATTTTAAGGAACTGCTCTTCCTTTCTTTCTCAGGGCATTGTGGGAGGTGGGAGTTGGATCAGCAATAATGATTCTCCCCGAGGGGCGGAGCCAAGATGGCCGCATGAAAACAGC
>CM053623.1:362615322-362638986 GCA_028646595.1 Phalanger gymnotis
AAAAAAAAATAATGATTCTCCCCTAGAAAGGGGGCCATTGTAACACTTTTAAAATGTAGAAAAAAGTACAGAAGGAAACAGCTAAGCAGGATAGTTTTGAAAATAAGGTAGAATGTTTAATTACATACAATTCTACAGCAAATGCTATCAAATTGATATTTTGTTTCATATAAAATCAGCTTGTGTTCTATCAAGTAAGGGAATACTTGAATTTTTGGTGTTTTATTTCTGAATTACTTTTAAAAAAAGTTACAAAAAACAACACAGAGAGCAGCATGGATTAGAAGTTTACATGCTCATTCATTCGTTCAGTTGTGTCCAACTCTTCCTGACCCCATAGACCATAGCATACCAGGCCCTTCTGTTCTCCACTATTTCCTGAAATCTATTCAAGCTCATGTTCATTGCTTTGATGACTCTTTCTATTCTTCTCATTCTCTGCTATCCCCTTCTCCTTTTGTTGTTAATTTTTTCCAACATCAGGATCTTTTCCAATGAGTCTTCTCTTCTCATTATGTGGCCAAAGTCTTTGAGGTTCAGCTTCAGTATTTATCCTACCAATGAGCAGTCTGAATTAATTTCTTTAAGAATTGACTGGTTTGCTCCCATTGCTTAATCCTGGGTAGTACCATATTGAAATTTGGCAGTGCCACTTTAAGCACTGTATAATATCAAAGATTTTTATTTTAATTATTCACAATCAAGTGCATGTACTGGTGCTGATACTATTTATTTCCAAGGAAGTCCAAGAAGAACACAACCAGGCCTCTGGGAAAAATGTTTTGTTTTGCTGTTTGGTTTTCATTTCTGATCCTTTAGAAATGGAAAGATAATTACCATGCTGTATAGGAATTCCTAATATTAAATTGATATTAGAGTCCCATTGATTCTACCTTAGCAATGTCTTACATCCATCATCTCTTTCTAATTCCCACCGCCATTATCTTAGTAAGATTCTTATTAACATTTACCTTTCTTATTATCAGAAGAGCTTCACGACATATTTCTCATCTCTAATCTCTTCATTCTTCTTCATACCATTATCAGATCTACCTACTTTTCTTGTCATTCAAGGCCCTCAACATTCTGATTCTACCATATTCTTCTAGCCATTTTTGATGGGCTGCAATGTGAAAGCTCGATTAAGCTTACAGGTTTTCAACATCAAATTTATCTCCATATTTTGCATGCATTTCTTAATATTTGATGATATATGACAGTGGAAAACTGTATTACAGTATTCCTTTTCCATTTGGGAATTTCTGTAATTCTGGAAAGACAGTGCTCTCAGTTAATCAGTATGATTATTAAAATGTACAATTTCCACAATAGAATAAAATGTCTAGACTCACAGGTATTAAAAAAATCTTCAAACTTTTTTGGAAGGTGGATGTTTGATAAAGTTCCAAGATCTTTCAGGCTCATGTGACCTTCTTCTGACAGGCTGGTAGAGTGTTAAGTGAAAAATGAGTTTCATCAGTAAAAGATACATTTTTCAATCTTCAGTAATTCAATAATTGTCTTTGTATTCTTTTTCTCATGATACCCATTTCTTCTTCATTGACACAGCGGTATTTTTTTTTTAATTTTTTTTAACCTTTCTGACTTTTGATTGTTATTTCAACCCACATAACTCTCTAGAAGATTCAAAAGAACTCCACTCCCAAGCTAACAGATCCTTCAGAAGTTGTTTGCTTTTTTTCCCCCTGGGTATTAATTATATTATCTTGTTGCAATAGTTTGTCAGTTTAAGATTTTTTATTTTGGTTTTGTTTTCTACCTCATTTTCCTTTGCACTTTAGTATGACTTTAGATTCCATTGTGGCTGTCAATGTGTTTTGAAATCATTGACTTCTCTATACGAATATTGGCTGCCATATATCGAAATACAATTAAAAAGTGGTTAAAGAGCTACAACTTTTACACACTTCCTTGGAGTAATAGCCATCCTTACAAACCACAGAATTGAAAGCACAGTAAAAGAAAGCACTGAAACATGTGTATGGTATGAACCTTAGCATTCAACTAACAGAAAACTGGGGAAACTAGCTCAAATCAATTTTATTTGGTCAAGGTCATCTGTTCTAAACTAGACCACCATAGTATTACTAGGATATACGTTTGATGAGTTATGTCACCAAATGAAACCATGTCAAAAATAATTGCTTTTTCTTAAGTAAATCACAACAAACCCTATCCTAAGCTCCAATTAAATTGGACTACTCTCTGCCCCATTAATACTGGGCAGCTAGGTGGAGCAGTGGTTAGAATACTGGGCCTGGAGTCAGGAAGACTTATATTCTTGGAGTTCAAATCCAGCTTCAGATACTTAGGCTAGTTGTGTGACCATTTGACCCTGTTTGCCTCAGTTTCCTCATCTGTGAAATGAGTTGGAGAAGGAAATGGCAAACTACTCTAATATCTTGACCAAGAAAACTCCAAATGGGGTCACAAAGTGCTGGATATTACTGAAATGAAGGAACAATTAACAATTGTCCCATTAACATGCTCTCTATATTTCCATCCCCATGGTTTTTTTTTGTTCCACTTTCCCCCCTGTGCTTAGAATATCTTCCCTCCCCTTCTTCCTCTCTTGAACTCCTACTCATTTTTTGAATCTCAACTATAATAATGTCTCCTATAAAGCATCTTTCTTGATTTCTCCCATTTGGTACTTATCTTTGCCTCTTTGCATCTCACATACTCCTTTGTTTTGTACCTCTATAAAACAATTATCTTGTGTTATTTTTGACCTATAATTATATGTGTAGATCAATGAATACCATGGCATATTAGGTAAACCCTCTGTGTTGGAATGCATGGTAGAACATGAACAAGAGTCACATAGGATGGACAGACATGGATAGATTGCAAGCTGTGTTTTTGGAAAGAAAATCCCAGTTGTTGAGAGTACAAATCCTTTTGCATACTGAGGATAATTTTATACATATATATACATATATATGTATGTGTCATGACTCCTTGCTAAACTCTATGAAAGCAGGTACCATACCTTATCTAAAATTTTCAATTCATCTAGGACTTAGACGGGGCTCTACACATAGGAGGAACTTAATACTTTCACCTTTTTTTTTAAATTGAAAGGAATCATTCCAGTTTCTTTCATCTTCCTCACTCAAGTTTTGTTGAACAGTTTTAATAGAGACTTTTCCCAAGAGAGTTTAATGGAATTATAATTTAACCATTTCCTACCAAAGAGGAGGAATTCTAAGGCACTGAGTTGTGATTTTAATACTATGTTTTTCAGTAAATATTGTTTTTGCTTTGTTTTGACAGGACAAGGATGCCAATATGTAAGCACATACCTTTCAATGTTATAGATTTTGTCTCCAAATCATCAGCTTACTTTTTTTTTCTTGTACAAACCTGTAACATCTGGAGAGTCTGATTTCATTGGACATTCCATTCCAATTATATTGTACTATTTTGCTTAACAATTTCTTCTCATTAATGAATCTGATTTATATCTTGAACTCTTTACTGACATGTCTCTAGATACTAATTTTCTAGCAGATATCTTAAATTGGGTGAAAATTTGGGTTCTCTTTCTTTTTATCTGTGAAGTTTTAGTTTTTAATTTCCAAGCTTCTCATCCACTGCCATTAATTATATGTAGACCTTAACTAAAGGATTCTTAGTCACTTTTACAAACTTCTATACATATCGCTTAAAGACATTTAACAAAGTCACCATAAACTATAAGATTTCCCCCAAAACAATAAAAAAGGCATATAAGTTTAAGGATCTCAGCATTATGGATTTAGCCAGATAAGAGAGATTTGAAAGTCATTTAACGCAACCCTTCATTTTACAAATGAGGAAACTGAGAACCACAGAGGAAAAAAGACTTATTCAAGGACACATAGCTTGTAAAGGGAAGAACAGAGAATAAACCCAGGTCTTTGCAACTACTGCATAATGCTGCCTTCTACAAAAATACTCTTGCCATGATATTCAGAATTGGTTATGAATTTTTAGAAGACTATATCTAATTCTGGACCCCAGCACAAGAGAACAGATTGATTTATAAGTTGAATATTTGGAGAAAAAAGGACAAATTATTAAAGTACTGGGATAATCTGTCTTATCTACAAATAAAGGTTAATGCAATTGAAGTTATGTAACTGAAGGAGAGACAACTGTAGTGAATGTTATAATTTTCACCACGTAAACACAGGTGGTTGTTCTGAGTTAATGGGAGTGGGATGCTAGGTACGTTTACTTATTGTCGAACTAGAAGGCTTTGAAGACATTTAGAAAGTCTTTGGAAGAATGATAAGTAGCAAGAGCATAGAAGCACTACCAAGAGAATCTACTATCTCCAAAGCAAGTTGATAGAAAAGCTCATTTAGGGTTAGGGTTATTATGGAGGTACAAGGCAGTCCCACATTCCTGGTAGAGAAACTGCTTAGAAATACAAAAGACCTCGAGGGACCTTTAAAATGACAGCAAGGAGAAAGTGGATCACTGCAAATAAGCTCATGAGCAGTAATATTAGAATCCTTGTCATTCAGCTACTTGTTTCTTTAGGTACAGTCATTCCCCAATTGAAGGGCATCTTCTCAATTTTCAATGCTTTTCCATTGCTCCTTTTTTAAAAAGACATTTCAGTGAATGTGATTGTAGCTTCTGCTATTCCATACCTTACAATAGAGGTGGAAAAAAGATGATTAAGCTGAGCTTCAAATCTAGTTTAAAGCTACTGGATTTAATTATACAACTGTGCTTAATGCCTATTCTCCCTATCCCTTAAGAAACTGTTTATTAGTGGTCAGTAATATTGTCAAATATTTCAAAGCCTATAAACTTAAAAAAAAGATTTTCTCTTGTCCTACTCCCTACATTTTGTTTGAGCCATCATCATTGGTTTTCTCATTTACCTGGCTTTGTATCTTTTACTCCTTAAGGGTCTGAAGCTTTCACATTGGACCTTGGGAGAGAATTGAGATATGTTACCACTCAGAAGAAGAGAGAGAGAGGCAGTGTGTCTCAACAGACAGAGTTGGCCTGAAGGTGAGAAAGATCTAGGTTGAAGTCCCACCTATGATCCATAAATGTGTGACTGAGGCTAAGGTACTTAACCCCTTTCTAAGATTCTAAGTGTGTAAATGGAGGAAAGACAATTGTAGAGGAGATACAGACTTATATTGGTAGAGCGAATTTTCTCCTAAGACTATTCTCTTTGCCAATTAAATAATAGGGCTGGTGCCAGTCCCTACTAGTCAGAAGCACACTTTGAGTTGGCAAACATTGTTATAGAAGGTAATACAAGTCCTTCAGGTCACAAGGTAAATTTTATGTGTTTATGTAAATGTAAACAGATATGTGTGTACTCATATCCATAAACATATACTCATGACATTTCATAGTTGTGTGGTAGCGATGTAACCAAAAATACCACAGAAAAAAATGTTGCCAATTTTTAAGACAGGGAAAAGTTTGAGATATTTGGAAGCGCTCAATAACATTCCAAATTAAACACAGACTACTCTGTTCTTCCTATTAAATTCTGGGCCAGGTTCAATATCTGTCTTCAATGTCTGTTCATGATGTGTGTGCTGATGAATGAACTCAGTGAGCTGTTCAACCAACTGTTCTATTCTACACAATAGGTATTCCCCACCCATTTCATTTTTCTTGTGTGGATTTGCTAGACATTTTAAACTGTAATATCCTTTATACGATTGGTATGTCTGTGAATCATGGTATACCATGATCTTCAAAGAACTAAAATTGCAAAGGACCCAAAGGGCAATGAAAAGACCTACTGTGGGCTTACATAAGCAGCACCTAGGTGGCACAGTCAATAAGTGCTAGACGTGGAAGACCCTAGTACAAATTCTGCTTCAGGATAGGTCTATGTGACCCTGAATAATTTATTTGACCTCAGTAAGCATCCATTTCCTTCTTTGTACAATGAGCATAATAATAGCACCTACCTCACAGAGTTGTGGGGAATCAAGTGATATCTTTAATCAGTTAATAAACCTTTACTAAATACTTTCTACATGCCAGGAATTGTGCTTAGTGCTAGGGATACAATGGAAGGCACAAAACAGTCCCTTCTTTTAAGAGGCTCACAGATTAATGGAGAAATCAACATGAAAGTAACCGAGTACGAATAAGCTACATACAGGGTAAAATGAAAATAATCAACAGGGGGAAGGCGCTTGAATTAAAGGGGATGAGAAAAGCCTTCATGTAAATGTGGGCATTTATGGGGGACTTGAAGAAAGTCAAGGAAGCCAGGAGGTGGAGATCAGGACAGAGGACATTTCATGGATGGGGGAAAGCCTCAGAAAATAACTAGAATTTAGAGATGGTCTATTGCCCAGGGAACTGTTTGAATGGAACAGCAAAGAGGACAATATCACTGGATAGCAGAGGATGAGGAGCTGGGGCAGGGGAGTAGGGATGAATGCGAGATATAAGAAGACTGGAAAGGTGAAAGTGTTGGAGAGAAGGGCACCAAATAGGGGATTTAATATTGATTTAAATGAGGGTTTATGTAAAGCATTTTGCAAACCTAAAAGCACTGAGTGGGCTGAGCAAGACAGCCCATGTTGTCTAGCTGTTCATTTTTTGACCCCTGAGGCAACTTATCCAAGGTATTGTATTGGCGATCAAGATGGGCTCTTAGCACTTATTCAACCAAGTGCCTTTGAAGAGTTTGGTCTTTATTTCCTTGATTAAATTAGGAGTCTTTGATGACCTCCTTGCCTCAAGGGAAAATCTAGTTTACATGGGTTTGAATGATATGTTTGTGACATCAGAGGTTTTTAGACCACATGAGCTTAAGTTGCATTTTTGTGAAGCTTTTAGGTCACGTAGGTGAGTTGCATGTGTGGCTCACCTTTGACCCTGAACAAGATATATAAACCCAGAGGTCGGTTTTCTCCTTGGGAGCTCTGAGCCACAGCAGGAGTGGCACGTGACTGTGGGCCAGCCCTTGTTATGAGTTCCCCGGCTTTGGAGAAAACTCAGATGTTGATGCTTCTCTGGTAACTGTATATTGTGATTTTGTCAGAAATCTGTCTGTTCATTCATGTTTATTTGCTCTGTTTGTATTTGCTCTAAAGCTCAGGGTGCTGGCTTTTCCCCTTGAGCTGAGTGAATGATATTTGTATGTCGGAGTAAAGTAAGATTGTTAACCCCTTAACGTTGTTTTCCTTAGTAAAGCAGATTAAAAGAACCTGGGCTTGCAGTGTTGTTGTTGTTGGGCTTATGTTGGTCTTCCTCCCCCATAGCAGCTGCTAGCCAAATTGTTGCAACAGGTATATAATATTTTTTCCCAAATATGCTCTTTCCAAAAGTACATCTCCATGCCTTCTTCCACATACCTGTTCTTTGTTCTTCTTGATACCAGACTGGTGGGCTCCTGGTTGAGCCAATATTTTCTCCACACTAATTGGAACTCCATATAAGTCCCCATGTTGTATATGGGGATCTTTCCTATGGGCTGTCAGCTTGCTACATGCCCAGTCACCTCAAATGCTGTTCATGGGGCACCGAGGAGTCTCATGAACTCCAAACTATAAGCCTAATAAATGTATGGCTTCCTTTGATCCCAGGAGCATGGGGACCATTTCTCCCATACTCCCTCCAGTTCTTCACTGTCTGTCAAGCACTCTATAATTGCCAGTTATTGTTATTATAGCAATGATGACTTGTTTACAAGAAATGGCATAACATAAATCTTCAAAAAATGAATAATCAGAAAAGAAGGTAGGCTGTTCCAAAAGCAAACATGGGAGACCAAGCAAAAATGTACTCCTGGATAGTTGAAAGACCTCCCAGAAAACCTTCAGTGCAAACAGTATCTCCTATGTAAGGTATTCAAGGGATGGACAAAGATCACATGGGATGTGCATGTGCAGATAGGCAATGATCTGAAAAGCAAAGAGGGTGTCTCTCTATAAATGGAACATAAGTCCACTGAAGTATTTACTGAAGTGTAGCTGAGGAGCTTGGTGGCACAGTGGGTGGAGTCATTTTCCAGTACAAATCTGGCATCAAACACTAATTATGTAAATCTTCTTTGCCTCAGTTTCCTCATCTGTAAAATGAGCTGGCAAAGGAAATGGCAAAACATTCTGATATTTTTGCCAAGAAAACCCCAAATGGGGCCTCAAAGAGTCAGACCAACTGAAAAAGACTGAAAAGCAGGTATGACCTCCCCTAGGTAACATATTTGCATTTTAATAATGGTTTTCTGGAAAGCATTATTAATCCAAATTAGATCCTTTGGAGACGGAAAGCTTAAGCCCAAAGACAGACTCTGAGGGGACTTATGTTAGGGCACATATTACTCTCTAAGGCCCTTAGATGCTATCAAATATATTACTGATTACTCAATTTGGGACCTTAAATGCTATCAGATAAATAACAGCTCAATCTGGAAATACTCTTTTAGGGGTTATCATACATACATACACACACACATATATATATATACACATATATATGTATATATATACACATATATGTATATATATGTATATATATATACATATGTATATATGTATTTTTTTTGCTTTTCCCTAGATTGAAGCCCTCATCCAGAAAGCCCTGAGGATAAAGATCTTTGGATTGTGCTTGCCCTTTCAGTATTTCTATGGACCCAGGGCTAGCAAAGCTTCCTGTGGAACACTGCATTTTTCTACCTACTTCATGGAATTTTTTGAAAGGACAATTTTTTGTCCACTTTTAAGTGCTATGTAAATGTGAGAGGATTCAGGCATGTAAATATCTTAGCTGTGTTGCTCCTTTTTACCTAAGTTATTATATTTACCTCAACAATCAAATAACAAAGGAGCCTCAGGAATAGGTCCTGACTTAGTTTCTAAAGTCATATGGCTAAATCTTCTGTGATTTCTTTCTTTTTTTTTAGCTATATCTTATTTCTTTTTAAATTGATTCCATTTTTCTCTAGACCCATTAATATTCAAAAAAAGTCCATCACTATATTCCCTTCATTTTCTGTTTGAGATTCTCAGATGAAAGCTTTCATAAAACTATAAAAAATGAGGAATCATTTCCATATTGTTTTTTTTTTTTTTTACTGAGAAGGAATCCACAGTCTTGCTATTCATATAAGAAATCTGGTTCTCTTTGATATCAAACAGCTGAGAAATCACTTAAAAGAAAGGGCTGTTTAGTTGAGGACCTTTTGCCTTTCTCTGCAAAAGCATGGATGTGTCCATTTTGTGTGATATTTTGTTCCCATGGGTTTTCTTTTTTATTCTAATCATATGTAAAGTTCTGGTACAACAGGCATGTTTTAACTGTGATCTCTGAAATTCATTAGCCAACTCTAGCCTGTCTTTTCTCCTCTCTCCTCTTCTTTTCTTCTCCTTTTTTTTTCTCCCCTTCTTCTTCTCCTGCTCCCCTTCCTTTTCTTTTGCATTTCCCTCCTCTCTCTCCCTGTCTCCCTTGTCTCTTCCCTTCTTTTTCCTCTCTCTCCTTCCCATCTCTTCTCTCTGTGCATTGGGTACTTATGAAATCATGCAAATTGTAATACTTTGGTTTCCTCTTTTCAGACTGTCAGTTCATCTATTCACAACATGTCTTAGAGGGATAGTGGAGGGAATTGTGAACATTTAAAGCACAAATGTAAGGATTAATGATCTCATACCTATCAAGTGCTTTGATTTACTTCTAGAACATTATGTAAATCAAAAGTGTATGTATGCACGCATGCATGCATGTATTTATGTATACACATCCACACATTCGCATGTATGTATACACCCACACACATATATACACACCTTGGTGACAATATGTACACAATAAATACATGCATATGTGTATGTATGCATATGTACATATGCATATATGTTTATTTCTAATAGCCTACTAAAAACGGCATTGCTGATAGATTCAATACATTCTATTTGAATGCACTTTGGCAATCTGTCAAGTTATCTCCAGCCTTTACTGGTGGCAAAGAAATGCTCTATCTAAAGGCAATGAACATCAATAAATGTAAAGAAGCATTTATCTACTGTAAAGGGTTATTTTCAATTTTTAGCAAAATACTTCCTTGCCTAAAACTTAATGTGGGTTATGAGCTGAATCTTTGTGTTATAAGATGCTGAATTTTAGGCGTATTGATGAACAATATCTAATTTTTGGCATACTGATTCTTAAAAAATGACAACATTTTCGTGACCCTAGTCAGGAGGGTATTTAATAGTTTGAATCAACCTGAAAATTCATACATATCCTATACTTATGAATATATTTATATTATATAGAGAGCGATTATGTGTCATTAGTTTCAAAAAGATGTTAATAATACCTTTAATTTCTACATCAACATTTCAACATATTAAAAGGCTCTTATGTTATTTTACTTAATCATACAATATATTTTAGAGGTAAGAAAAAATTGGTCTTAATATTATCTGTATTTGGCCAGATTAAGACTTTCGGGCTGGGAATAGTTATATAGCTTGTCCAAGGATATAGACAAGTCAAATTGAGGTCCTAAATCAAATACTTAATTTATTAACTAGTCTACAAAGTGATATATGATCTTAATCACAATTTTATTGACTTAATGCTGTAGGAAAAAATGCAATATTCTGTATATGCATTTTGGTATGATGGCAATGGCTAGAAAAAAATGAAACTAGGCCAAATCAATATTACCTATGCAAAAAGGTCTAAATTGCATTATGGAACATTAGCATTGCTACAACTGATATATATTATACTGAGAGGAGTATTTAAAAAATTTTTTCAACTTCCTATCCCTCTTAGGCCACTTTGTTTTTCTGATGAATTAGAATTATCCTTTGCTAAAGATAATGCCAGTTGGCTTAAAAAACATTATCTTAGTCTTCATGAATAAAGTGGTGAGCTAGTCTTGGAAACTAATGACTTCAGCTGCCTTAAAGTTTTTGTTCCCTACCAAATGCCATTAAATATATGTTCAGACATCTTAAGATTAGAATCTTAATATCATATGCAATAAAGAAAGTCCAATATCATTTTTTGCTGACCACCCAATGGAATCTAGTCATTTCATTTTCTAGAAATAATTATACCTGGTTCTTCTATATTTAAGGGCATAAGGAAAGGTGTCAAAAGAAGGAAACAGAAAATAGGAGGGTAGGTCTGGTAGGAAAGAAAAGTAATATCGGAATAAGATGTTAAAAGGGTTAAAAGGTCAATTGTCAGTTTCCCATCTACCCTTATCAAACAATGCCTGGATTCTAAGGACTGCCATGTGCAGAGCCTAGCTAAATCCTAGGCAAACTAAGGAAATCAATCTAGCAATTTAATTCAAACTCAAATATGAGTGACTGACACATTAATTGTGTTAACCTTCCCCAAGATACCTCTTGGTCTTGGTTTGGATTAGTTTGTCCAATGGATTTCCTCAGTATGACAGCTAGCTGAAAACAAGTTATTGAGGGAATGGAAATTTTGAGGAAAAAGGTTGTTTTTGGATCTTGGGCATTGCCCAGAGAGAACAGACCTGAGTGGGATGCTATAATGAACAACAGAGAATATTGAGGAGATAAGGAAAGGAGAAGAGAAAATGGGAGATACAAAGCAAGTTAAAGAAAAATAAAGCTAAATTTTGGTCATTCTCTTATTCTTCCTAAGGCTGATCCCATTCGTGTATTTTATAGTAGGATTTCCTGAAATGGAGCCATGCTACAGACAATGAACAAAAATGGACAAAGAAGCTTCTTCAATATAGATTCTTCTGCTCCCTGCATACTCAGCATAGCAGCTTCTAGCAGATCAGAAGATAAGGACACAGAACATGTGCTAGGAGAAGCAGACTCTAGTAAAGAGAATGAACTCATTTCTTTGAGAAGTGATAATATTTGGTAGAAAGTGTCATTGTATAAACAGGTCACATTAATCTATAAAACTCCACATGTGAAAGGCATAATAAAGTGGAAAGAGTTCCAAATAACCTAAGTGATCGGGGCTCTTGTCCTAGATTTGTCCACAAATGGGTGATTTTAGAAAATTATTTTATCACCCATGGTTTCAGTTTCCTAAGCACAAGATAAAGGAATAGGACTTCATCAAATACAAAGAGATTTCCAACTCTTAAAATCTATTTCTTAAACTAAGGACAAAAGGAGAAAACATGTATACTAGAATTTTGTGGAGGGGAAAGGCTAGACAAAATTTTGCTTTTGAGTTTTGATGAATCAGTTATAAATTGTATTATTATCTATCCATTGGGGCAATTTTACAGACTGAAATTAAATGGTGTTTGGGATGAGAAATGTAAGGAGCCTCACAGGTTAGCAATCAGCTTTGTAGAAATGCCTCCCTTGTGTCAAGATATGATAGTAGAATACCTCTGCGTGGAGCTTCTTAGCTTCTACATCCCCAGCTGTTTGAGGGGACAGCAGCAAAGTATAAAAAAACTGTGGTTCTGATATAAAGAATATTTATTCCATCTGAAAATTCAAGATGCCTTTAAGAAAACATCCCAAAGAAAGCTTTATTGTAATGCTTTTATTTTATTGTATGAAACTTTATTTTTTGTGCATGTGAACAATTATTAAATAGGAAATGATATGACAAAGTTTCAAAACGTCTACTTTAAAATTTGGCATTCCAGTCAGGAAAATCCTTTTCTTCAAAAATCTAAATGGTTTTTCTCCCTCTTTATGTTAGAGTAATTGGAGTATGTATGATTCTGGCAGCAGGGTTATGCTGGTAAATGTTTAACATAACTAGTTTCCAACACTCCATCTCTGAAAATACACTTTTAAATTTCATCTGTTAACTCCACGATTAACATTTTCTCCACTTTCTCAAATTGAGACCAACTACAAAATAACAAACCAAACCCTAATTTGTAGCATTTATGAATTTTTGAGGTCTAAATGATCACACTGAAAATTTAACAATCATTTCTCATGAGCTTTAGCACATCCCTTGATTCAAATCTATTTTACTGCATGAAGTAAAATGTGAAAATTTATTCTTTGATTATGAAGTATAATAGATAGAGTACTTCACCTGGAGTCAGGAAGAATTGAGTTCAAATCTAGCCTCAGATACTGTGTGACTCTAGATAAGTTTCTGCCTGCCTCAATTAAGTGAAGTATAAAATGAAAATAATAATAGCACCCACATTCCAGGATTTGTGCAGATCAAATGAAAAAATATTTGCAAACTTCTTAGTATACCATATAGTGCTTATTCTCTGCCCCACGTCAGTGGTAGTTAGTAGATGGTTTCACTGAACTAATTAATCTAATGAATTAATTGATGTATTATATATATATATATATGGATGGCCACTCCTTTGAATCTTGTCTTCCTGTGATTCCATAAACTCTTTTTCCAGGACCTATCTACTTGTTGGCAGCCTTCACCTAATTATTTTCATATTTCAAGGACACCATCATAGAACTTGATCTATATACATACATACATATATATGTATATATATATATATATACACACACATATATATCTCGCTATCCTTCACTGTTGCTACAAAACTTGCTCAATTCTTGTTCTAGTCATATATGTTGTGGATAACATCTTCTTATACTCAGACAACAATAATAACATAATAATAATGATAATAATGATAATGGCTATCATTTATGTAGTGCTTACTATGAGACACTATGCTTAGCATTTTGTCATTATTATCTTATTTGATCCTTACAATAATCCTGGGAGGCAGATATTTTTATTCTCCCCATTTTAAAGCAATGGTAATAGGCTGCATTCTCATGCCATTTGACTGGTATTTCTTCTGCTCTTTGAGGCACTTACAGTGTTGATTTTTTCTGATATGTGTCATGATTTACATACAACTGGCATTATGAGAAAGATTTTTGTATTAAAAAGGCCAGCTTCCAGTCAAAAGGCTATGCAAAAGGTTGTCTCCATCACTTCAAAACAGTGCTAAAGCTATTAGATAGACTAGAAGAAAAATAACTAAAAGACAGTAAAAAGAACAAATATTCACAACATAATTTCCATAAACAAACAAGAAGAGAGAAAGAAGAAATAAATTTTTAAAAAGACAACCTTCTTCCAATACAACAGAAATATATTCTGGGATAATTGAATATGAGGAGATAACCATAGAAGATGATAATTCTGCAATAAATATAACTCAAACATCCCCAAAGTAAATGAAATGATCATAAGAAACCCATAATGCACTAAAATTTTAATAAAATAATAAAAAGAAGACATAAATTGTGGGATTACAGCTCTTAAAGGAAAACATAGCATTTTTGATAGAATTGAGGAAAATTTATCAAGGCCATGGACCATGAAAAAGTGAGCGGAGGAGACCAACATTTTAAATGTAGTCAATCAAAAAGAAATATTTGAGCAAAGTGTAATGTGGAAGATTGATAGACTATGTGAATTCTCTAAAAGCCAAAATAATCCTTGAAAGAAGATCTCAAAAATGATAACCCAAGACCTATTCCATTAAAAATAATAAAACAAACAACCAAACAAAACCCTTAAAATCAAGTTTTCGGAAAATCGATTTAGACATATAGGCCATAGAAGACAAAATATCCACCAAAAAATCAGTAGGATTCCAAGAAACATGAACTATAGATTTAAATGGCCCAGAAATATATGAGCCAAATTCCAGATGTTCTAGGTTCAAGAGAAACTGTTTCACTCAAACAAGAAAAAATGTCACCTGATGCTAAGTGTCGCTTAGAATCACCTAGGAATACACATTAATAGCAATGCAAAAAATGAAAGTTTGGATGAAAAGATACTAAAAGCAATGTAAAATACTCTATAACTGAGAGATTAAAAAAAACTTTTCAATAACATCTTGTGATTTTTTTAGAGAACATTAAGTTTAAACAATTTTTGAGAGGGAAACTTAACATAAAAAAGAAATATTAAAATGGTATTAAGTCCAAAAATTTTTTAAAAGTTAGGTTATGTCCCAGAGCTTAGATACCAAAAAGAAGAGATAAGACTAGTTTCCCTTTTAATCTCTATCTTGTCTAACTAATTGAGAGATAAAGCTATCAACAAGTTTTGGGTTTAGATGTTAAAAAAGCATATGATAGAGGAGAGAAAAAAGGAAGGAAGGCACTTAATATGACTTTTTTTTTAATTGAGGCACTAATTTCACCTATGCCATTCAAGCTAAGAATCAGGGAACTGGAGATGAGAAGGAGATTCCCACTCTTATATAGGATGGACAAGATAAGTTTTAAAAAGACTAAATCATAAAAAGTAGAATAAAATGATTAAATAACTTAGTGGTAGGGTGAAGAGGGATACTGGAGTCAAATGTTTTGAATGTGAAGAAAATTTCCTAAAATTTAAAACAAAAAAACAAAACAAGACAAAACACTATAGCTTAGCAAGGTAGATTTTAATAGGAGGTAGAAGCAAGGCCCTATGATTTGAATCTGGAGTAGGCAGGACAAGAGATAAATTAGTATAAGCAAGGGGGTGGTGGTGGAGGCAGGATGGCAGCTGGAAAGCAGGGACTTGACTAAAGCTCTCCCCCAGGTCCCTCCAAACACCCATAAAAATGGCTCTGAACAAATTCTAGAACTGCAGAACCCACAAAATAGCAGAGGGAAGCATCCCCTGCATCCCAGGACAGCCTGGATGGTCACTGGGTAAGGTCTATCGCAAAGTGCTGGGAGTGGAGCAGAGCAGAGCCCAGCATGGGCCCAACCCAGACCAACCAGACCGGGAGCCAGGCAGAATAGGCCGCAGTGCCCTAAATCAGTGAGCTGTGGCAGTTACAACACTTGTAACCCACAAATGCCAGAAAACAGAGCAAGTTAGCAGGAAAAAACTGCTGGTACAGAGTGAAAGGAGTTCGCTGCCTGCCACTGCACTGGACTGACAGAGGTGGTGCAGCTCTGAGGCTGCTTCCAGAGCTACAGCTGCAGTTGCTTCTGACCCACCTGGTGGGAGGAATTAAGTGGCAGATCACAGAGGGAGTACAGAGCCTGCTTGGATCTGAGTCATGGTCTGGGTTGAGGCTCTTGGGAGCACTGGTGTGGCAGAGCTTGCTGTGTAGAAACAACTCTGAAAACAGCAGTGCACCCCCTCAAGCTTGGGACAAAGTACTCTGTACTCTACAAGCAGTCATACCCCAATGAAAAGCTCAAGGGTCAGGTAGTTGGCTGGGAACACAGTCAGGCAGTGAAAATAGACTCAGATTCAGACTCAGACTTTGGAATCTTTCTTTGGTGACGAAGAAGACCAAAACATACAGCCAGAAGAAGTCAACAAAGTCAAAGAGCCTACATCAAAAGCCTCCGAGAAAAACATGAACTGGTCCTAGGCCATGGAAGACCTCAAAAATGATTTGGAAAAGCAATTAAGAGAAGTAGAGGAAAAACTGGGAAGGGAAATGAGAGTGATGCAAGAAAACCATGAAAAAGAAGTCAATGACTTGGTAAAGGAGACCCAAAAAATACTGAAGAAAATAATACCTTAAAAAAATAGACTAACTCAAATGGCAAAAGAGCTAATGAGGAGAAGAATTCCTTGAAAGGCAAAATTAGCCAAATGGAAAAGGAGGTCCAAAAGACCACTGAAGAAAATACTACCTTAAAAATTAGATTGCAGCAAGTGGAAGCTAGTGACTTTAGGAAAAATCAAGATATTATAAAACAGAACCAAAGGAATGAAAAAGTAGAAGACAATGTGAAATATCTCATTGGAAAAACTACTGACCTGGAAAATAGATCCAGGAGAGATTATTTAAAAATTGTTGGACTACCTGAAAGCTATGAACAAGAAAAGAGCCTAGAGATCATCTTTCAAGAAACTATCAAAGAAAACTGCCCTGATATTCAAGAGCCAGAGGGTAAAATAGAAATTGAAAGAATCCGTCAATCACCTGTTGAAAAAGATCTCAAAAAGAAAACTCCTAGGAATATTGTCACCAAAATCCAGAGCTCCCAGATCAAGGAAAAAATAATTCAAGAAGTCAGAAAGAAACAATTAGAATATTGTGGAAACACAATCAGGATAACACAAGATCTAGCAGCTTCTACACTAAGGGACTGAAGGGCTTGGAATTTGATATTCTGGAGGTCAGTGGAGCTAGGATTAAAACCAAGAATCACCTACTCAGCAAAACTGAGTATAATGCTCCAAGGCAATATATGGATTTTCAATAAAATAGAGGACTTTCAAGCATTCTCAGTGAAAAGACCAGAGCTGAATAGAAAATTTGACTTTCAAACACAAGAATCAAGAGAAGCATGGAAAGGTAAACAAGAAAGAGAAATCATAAGGGACTTATGTTGAACTGTGTTGTTTACATTCCTACATGGAAAGATGATGTGTATAATTCATGAGACCTCATTATTAGGGTAGGTGATGGGAATATACATATATATATATATATGTATGTATAGACAGAGGACACAGGGTGAGTTGAATATGAAGGGATGATATCTAAAAAAATTAGTCTTAGCAAAACACTAAAAACTCTCTGAAAGAGAGAATGAGAACATAAAATGGCTTGGATAGAAGGAAAATTTTAATTATAACTCTGAATGTTAATGGGATAAGCTTCCATATAGAGCAAAAGAGTTTTGAATAATGAGTTAAAAAACAAAACCAAACAGTTTTATCCATAAAAGAAAAACAAATTAAACATAAAGATTCATTTAGAGTTGAAATAAGTGCTTATAGTGGAATTTATCACACTTAAGCTGGATAAAAAAAAGTTGGAATAGTAATTTGGGTTTTTAAGGCAATAGTTTTTTAAAAAAAAACTTCTGTAAGAAGTAGGAAACAAAAACTACTTTGTTATAATAGATACTAAAACAATATCAAATATGTGTAAATACTCAACTATTTGAAAGATGATCGAATTTAATTTGCAAAATAGTAAAATTATCTGAATATATAATGTAAGTGAAGAATATGTATGTATGCCTATTTTTCAGCATCTCCTGATGTTATAATAACTGTTCATTTATTGTGAGTAAATAACTCATAAATAAATGTATAAATACTAAACATATCATTCTCAATCTTAACACAATAAAATTATAATAATAAGGAGCATATGGGCCAAAAACCACATTCAAATTGTGCTAAGCAACTGCAGAAATAAAGAAGGAATCTTTCCAAACTCCTCAAAGGAGAATGTAGTATTAATGTGATCATAGATCTTCCCCACCCATTCAATAGGCTTCATTTGGACCTAGATGTGAAAGCCTGATTATATCTTCGTTCGTAAGTAGGCCTAAAGCCTCTACTTGCCAGGTGCTAAACCATTGTGGGCAGGAAGTCCTCAGGGCCCTAAGGGGAGTTGCTAAGACCAGAGCAAATCACATGTGCACTGAGTTCTAGTCAATCATGAATTCAGCCAATCAGAGCCCTGAGTTTTAGCCAGTCAGATGCCAGCTAGGACTCTATAAAAAGAGAGCCCAGAACTGAGAGCAGCAGAACTGGGAGCAGAAGAGTGGAGAGTGGCAGGATTCAGAAGCAGACATCGAGAAGGCATTGAGGCAGCAGACATTGAGGGAGAACCAGCATCAAGAGAGACTGCAGAGTAGAGTGCAGAAAAAGAAAGAGTTGTGGAGATCAAGGAACTAGGACTCAGCAGAGCTGCAGGAGAGAGTGCTGAGCAGAGAGTTAGGATTCCTGAGTTATTTTTTTACAGGAAGTCCTTGTGGGGTTGGGGAGGGGGAGGTTATAGTATGGCTTGGTTCCTTGCTATAATACTTTGTTATAATTCCCTTGTTCCTACATTGAGGTGGGCTTACTAATTTGGGAATATAATTGCTACTATATGGAACTGGAATTATTGGTATTGGGATTAGATTCTCTCATGTCTAAATAAATGTTATACTTCCTCTGCCTTCTATCTAGAGAATTTCTTTTATTTTGAGATTCTGAACCATTCAGGCATGTTCACGGTCATCTTCAAGGTCATGAATCTTGCCTTACTGATATACAGAGATATATAGTTCTGATGCCATGAATGAGAAATAATGAAGCAGAGAAATTAAATTTATAATATCAATAATGAATATTAAAGCAAAATTATTAAAATATTAGCTATGATTCTAAAGCAAAACATATACTAATTAATCTTTCTGAGCAGGTTGGATTAATACTAGGACTTCAAGGATGATTAGGGATTAGGAAAACTAAATATCACATTAATAACAAAAAGCAATTGTATCAATAGAAAAAATAAAAACAAAATTCATAATCTCCTTATGTTAAAAATACTAAAAAAAAAACACCCAAAGCATGTGAATTATACAGATATAGACTAAACTCATTATTTCATTGGTAGAGGGAATTCTCCGATGAAAAATTTTCCCTACCAATGCATGTTAGTAACTTTCACATATTAGAACTTCCTAGAACTCTAAGAGGAACAGTTACTTGCTTGGGCACTAGTTAGACCCCAGTCTTTTTGCCTTTGATTTTAAGGGCTACTCTGCCACAATGGCAAGGCCTTTCTTTAACATAATCTAGTGCAAGCATCCAAATCCAAATCCAGCATTGCATGTAATAGACAATTCCTTGAAAATTTTCCAGCAACATCAGTAGTGAAACAAGGATGCCTACTGTTGTTACCATTAGCTGACAAAATGCTAGAAATGGTAGTTCTATCAGTAAAACAAAAGAATTAAGGGAAAAATTATAGGCAAAATAGAGTTCAAATTATGTCTCTTTAGAGATCATATAACGACTTATTTGCAGAATCCTGGAAAAGCAACCAATCAACTGAGGCAATGGATCAATTCAAAAATGTAGGAAAAAAAATCCTTAGAAATTCTTTGGTTTTTCTCTTTATTCTTGAAACAACAGGAGGGGAAATTCAGTGTAAGATAAAATGTATTTATTATCTGGACATTAACATTGGACTAATTAGATAGAACTATGAAACAGTGCTTATGAAGGAAAACCAAAATAATTAAAATATATTTGTATTCATGGTAGGCTTATCAATATATATGATTACATATCAATATGTATGATTATATATATATATGTATGATATATCAATGCATCAAAAATATATATGCATGCTAGTGTCATATTAACCAAACTGCGAGAGAGATATTTCATAGCTATTAACAAAATGTTAACAAAATTAATTTGATGGAATAAAAGTTCAGAAACATCATGGGTAAAATGAAACAAAAAAAAGAACTGAGAAGCATAGTATTACATGTTTACATGTTATATTACAACATAGTAAATATTTAAACTATCAGGCTCTAGATAAGAAATAGAAGTTGATTAATTCAGGAAGCTAGACGAGAAAGATTGTGGTCATGACCATCCAATGTTCAATAAAACAAAGGTCCTCAAGATCCTTTTTTCATAGGCATTGCTATGAAAATTGAAAAGTATTCTGTTGAAAAATGAGCTTAGTCCAACATCTTATACTGCATATCATATATATTCATACACATCTCCTTTTCTTAAGTCCAGAAAAAGCAAGACCAGGAATTTTATAAACTTTGCATCTTTGTCAACAGTATGATGGTAAAGATGTGGTTCCCTTGTCAAAACTATCAAGGATCATCTCAAAGTGGGGACATGATCTCATAACAGTTATATGTAAATAGCAAAATAGGCATTAATTATTGGTGTTCTTTCCATTGTCTTCTTCATGTATTTTCCCTTGCTTTGAATATTTTCCTTCAGATACTTTCTGAATAAATTCCTCAGTATTCTCACCTGTGTGTTATCTCAGCATGGCAATACAAAGATAATAGAGTACTATGTAACTCTTGGTCTAATCCAGTTGCTTTTTCTGTCTTTACTTTCTTTTAGACCTTTTCTGTGTCCCCTAAAAGCACATTTAGTACTGCAATATCAGCATAGAATATGTATTATATTGTCCCATTTTCTTATTAATAATTATAGATTAAATCAGGAAGGTCCCAGGTAGTGTTTCAGGGCCTAATGCAATCAGATCAATATTATTCAAAGATGGGAGCATCAGGAAAACCTGGTCATTGATATGGAATCTCTTGCCTGTTTGCACAAGAGAAACTTTTGACAGTGGTGAATATCTTTGGTGAATATGTCTGTCTATTGATATTCAGTGGATTATTCATAAGAAAACTCTTCTTGGTCACATTCATAGAATAATTTCATATTGTCTTAAGCATACACACAATAGACCTCTTATTGGTGAAGACTGGTTATATTTTGTTCTAAGAAGTTAGGGTTTATTTTTTAATCAACAAATGATTTGTAAAACATGAAATTATTCTTTATGTCCCTAAGTCATTTTTTATTCTGAAGGTATAAATCTCATATTTTGATCAAGTATACGTTATATATATATACATAAACTATTCTCATAAAAAATTAAAATGAAAGTAGTTCCTCTTTATGAGCTTCCCTTTTATCGGTAATAATACTTTCAGGGATCTTTTCCATCTTTTATGTGACTAATTCACATAAAATAGAAGTTTTCACTCCCTATTAAGTGTCTGGGAATGTATGTTTTGGGAGGTGGGGTGCATTTAGAATATAGAAAGTTGCATGATATAAAAGAAGTAGTACATTTACTCTGGGCAAATGGTTAGAGGTCTCTCAGTTCTGAGTTAACTTTTCATAAGTTATCCCTGACTGCTGTCATAGAACATATTTATGCATTTTATGAAAATTCATCTCAGTCTATCTCCAAACTTTCTTGGAAAGTCATTATAATGGACCTCTCCTAAAGCTCCTAAAGCTATGCTAGTAATGGTAGGGTAGTATTTACTGTACCAAGACCTTTTTGGATATAAATAATTATTTTAGAGTAATTTACAAATGCTTAGAAATGACATATTTTCCGATCGATGTGATGACTAATCTCAACTCCAGAGGAGGCAGATTTTATTTGTACCATGAGGTACATGTGGTTAGGCATGGTCAATGTATCGATTGATTTAATAATCCTTCTTTGTTACCAGGGAAGATTCTAGTTAGGGAGTTATAGTTATTGGAAAGTGACAGTAATGTAAAAAAAATCAATAAAATGAGAGGAATTGAAGTTGTACTATATGGTCTCTATGTTCCTGTAGAACTTAATAATCCTATGGAAAAAAATAAGACATGGCATGTTATTTTTTTTTATCAAAATGGCACCATTTAAGTCTTTAGCTTGAAGAAAGTGATATTATATTGTTTTACTTCAATGCTTTTTTAATCCTCTATTTATTAATATTTCTCTGCTAAAGGCCTGACAAGTGTGTTAAATCCAGCATATATATGAAGTCTACTTGGATATAACCCATTGGTATCCAACACATATAGTTGGAAACAACATTTTGAATGGGATATTTTGATCATATTTAAAAACTAACATAAATAGGTATATGCATTATAAAGTGGAAGTTTATTCCTCCCACCACTGACACACATATTGATGCTAAGTGACTCTAACAAGTCGCTTAACCTCTCAATATTCTAGGTAACTCTTTAAGATGAATTTAATTCCATGAAAGCTCCTGACGTGTATTAGCACAGTAAATTTCTTTACCCAATATTTCCCTCTATTAATGATCCATATGTGTAAACCTGATGCCTATTACTAGACTGGTTTAGGTGATGAGGGTGTGGCTGTTATTGTTTCCCTATTTGTTTTTGTTTGTATTTATTTATTTGATAGAGATGAAGAGATAGAGAGATTGAGACAGTGAAACAGAGATAGAGACAGTAAAAGAAAAAGACATACACAAAGAGACACCACAGAAAGCAAAACACACACACAGAGACACGGAGAGAAACTTAAGTTGCACTAAAACATTATTTGACTGTTGTTAACCTCGTCCTGAAAATTTCAATATATTCAAGATATTCAAAGAGTTATTTACTTGCCAGATGAACCTGGTTCAATAGCTCACATTATAAAGTTGTATGAATTTGCCAGCTTCTACCTGGGAGACCAATCTTTGGAAAAAACGAAAGTCTATAATATTTTGGTTTTGACTGTGCTGGAGTTTCTGCAAAATGACATCTTGAAAGGAACACATTCTTCTTTACTGCATCCAACATTTACTTCCAAATTCATTCCTGGAATGAATTTGGAACATACTATCTTAATGGTGGGAAGGCCAAAGACCAGTTTAAACTCTTACTTTTAGATTTTTAAGAGAATTATGGGCCAATATATGAAAGGGAATGTGGTTTTTCTATAAAGTGCAGCACCTCATATTCCATAAGGATAAAAGCAAAGGAACTAATGAAAGGGTGTCTGGAGTTATAAAGGGAAGAGAATGCTGAACTTTGTTAAGGGAGCAGAATATAGCTGCACATGGACAACTAGACAAAATGATAACAAAAGTGTTCATCTTTTGATTCAAATTGTATTTAGTCATCCTCCCTGCAATATCAACTGAAGTGGGACTTTGTTACTGTTTCAAAATGATTAATTAAGTGTCTTTGATTGAGCCTTACAAGGTGCAAAGCCCCAGGCCCAAATCCCTATCTACTAGGTGCTTAAGCCTGTGTGGGAATGAAGCCCCTAGGGTCCTAAGGGTCGTTGCTAAGACCAGAGCCAATAGTAGGAGCCTGAGTTCTGGTTGCTCAGATGACGTTTGGTGATGGCTAAAGAGTGTATAAAAAGCAAGAACAGAGCTATTTGCAGGAGGCTTTCACTCCTGGAGGTGCAGGATTCTGGGAAGCCAATTTAAGGGCCTC
>CM053623.1:362639486-362675810 GCA_028646595.1 Phalanger gymnotis
AAAGAATTGAAATCATCTTGTACAATAGGAGATTGAGAGGGTTTTTTGTTATTTTTCTTTCTTTTTTTGGTATTTATTTAGTATTTAGTGAATTTCTTGATCAGTTTGAGGGAAAGATGGGGACAGTCATAATGTATCACTGCTAACTGTATTACTTTGCCCACTGGGAATCTCAGAAACTCTAGGTATATGGACACAACAGTAGCAACCCTTGGTTTGTAGATCTACCAGAGATGTCCACATAATCTGTCCAGAGATCTCATTCTACTGAGTGGGAAATGCTATTGGACATAATACTCTGAATATTTGTCTGACTTGTACTGTAGAAAAAGGAATCATTACCTAGCCCCTTGCCTATAATAAATGATTTTTAATTGATTACTCATTTTAATATATCTCATAATAAGGTTTGATTTTTTTTTCAAATCTATACTACATAGCTAAGTCAACTTGTGACTAGTCAGTACTCCTCCCCACCCCCAACTATATTTCTATTGTTGCTTTTTATCCCTAAAATGAAGCATCATGAGCTCATCTTTATTGAATTTCACTCAGGTGCTTTAGGATCTTTTCCTCAATTTGTCACAGAGCTTATAACCCAGCCTGGTTGAATAACATTTGTTAGCTATGCATACCAAATAATATAAAGGCAAGTCCCAAAGGGAAATGACCATTAATGAGTTCTAATCTTTGTTCTCACAATCAAATTCATTTAACTTAAATTTTATGGAAAGACTATACTAGAGAGAGATTATATAAAACTTCCATTATGATAAAAAAAAAGCCTTTAATTAGCCAGGGTCCTTCAGGACTGTGGCTGAGATGGCCAAGTAGAATGGATAGAACAATTCCCATTCTTTCCAAGTTCTTAGCCTTAGGTCTCAATGCCAGTCTCACTCCAGGCTTAGTATCCCCACTAATATTACTGAATGAAGTCCCAACTGAGCACAAGGTTTCAGGTTCAGTAAATGTAATTCAATCTTTAATTTTTTCAGGCACTTTGCAGAATTAATTGCTATTTTATGGGTAATTGTTATTTATGTAATTAGGGACGTATGTAATTTGAAAGATGTTTGGAGTTTAGAAGTGACACTCTGAGGATTAGTTCTCTCATCTAGCCTCCGAAGATATTTAAGTTAAAAAAAATACTGCTTGGAGAAGTGGACAAAGACAGGAGGAGATATGAAGTATTTAAGCTAATATATAACTAATTGGCAGTATAACTGAGTGGTTAGAGTATATGACTTAAAATGAGAAAGGCTTAGGCTGACCTGTCAGGCACATCATGACCCAGTAACTAAGGACAAGTCACTTTACCTGCCTAGGTGGCTTTTAAGCCCCTAAGTAATGCATGAGTTGTTGATCTCTATGGATGAAAGGTGTTTCCAGTCTGAGAATTCCTTATGCCAATGAGATCAGAAGTTTAGACAATCTTTATCCTCATTAAAAAAAATAATAATAATCACATGATGAGATAGATGAATAGTATAAAGAGACTACCATCAAAAAATAAAAATTAAATCAGAATCTTTTACATTCCTTAATTTTTTATTGTACTTTAAGTATCAAGTACCCTATTAAATTCAGACATAACAGAGTAGGTCCATTCTTTGTATCCTGGCCCCTGCCAACAACAAATTAATTAAACAACTCATCTGTTGTGAGCTCTATCTTACTATCCTGATTTTTAATTTCACAAGAAACTGTTGCCAAGTTCCATAGGACAGTAAATGGTGATGCTGTCCATTTGTTTCCTTTTCTGCCTGATATGGCACTCTTGTCCTCCTATTATAAATTGACTTCCAAATATTGTTTTCCCTGGAGCTCCTTCTGAAAATGTTTGCTTAGAAGAAAGGAGCATATAGGCACATGATGTTTGAAATTCTAGTGACAGCTCTTCTAGTAGTCAGTGTCACCAGTTCTTTCTGAGGGGGAGTAGGATTATAAAATTCACACTTATAGGGGTTGAATACTCATGTATCTAAGGGCAGCTAGGTGGCTCAGTGAATACAAAGCCAGGCCTGAAGTCAAGATGACTCATCTTCTTGAGTTCAAATTTGGTTTCAGATACTTACTAGCTTTGTGAGCCCAGGCAAATCATGTAAGCCTATTGTCTTCAGTTTCCACATCTGTAAAATGATCTGGAGAAGGAAATGGCAAAGCACTCCAGTATCTTTGCCATGAAAACTCCAAATGGGGTGCCAAAGAGTTGGACATGACTGAAATGCCTAAACAAGTCATGTATCTACCATCTATAAATAATGTGGAAAACATTAGCTAGTTTGAAGGAAGCAGTGTGGTATACTAGAAAAGAACTGAGTTCATGACTCACCTTCGTTTGTGAACTCTGTGACTGTCAGCCTAAGTTTCCTCATTTGTAAAATGAAGATAATAATACTTGTAGCATTTACTTTGTGGGGGGAAAACCCATGCAAAATCATGGAGAAAGAAAATAGGATATCATGTGTTAGCAACAACAAGTAAGGCACCTAAAGGACTGACAATTCTCTCGTATGGTGGCTTTAGTCTATTATGTCTGTTCTAGCTCTTCTCGGGCAGGTACACAATTCTCATCTTCCTCCAAGAGGCTAGTTCTGAGCTGAAATTGTCTATCTATAAAAGACTGGATGATCAAAATTGGAGTTACTTAGGGACAATCCTACCTAAGGAGGAACTGTGGATACTTCTTCAGAATCTTAGGTTTAGGAATTCCTGCCCCTCTGCAAAGCTGTTGCATGGTGGAATGAGTTTGTGCTTCTGCCACTGATTCTCCAGGGCAGAGTCTAAGGCCTGCTCACATTCCATTACTACCACCATCCCTGCTGCTGTCTTCTCTGGGCTGAAAGGTTGCCATTTCTGAGACGTTTGGTCCTGAAATTCTCCTCTTGATGGCATGAAGCTTACAGGTGCCTTCGTGCCTTGTCCCCAGACAACCTGGGGGAGATGGGTACCCAGTCACTGGGCCTTAGTCTGATAGTAGCCTTTTTTTCAAGGGATTAAAATCATAATGTGGATGAGGAAAGAGACTCATATTTTGTGCCCATTCTATAACTTGTGCAATTAAAAAAAAATGAGGCCTCCTCTTAATGTCCATTATTGGAAGGCTAATACAGAGTTTTAAATAGCCATATTACATGTACAATTTTGCTAAGGTGAAATGAAAAGCACATATATTTAAAACATGTAGAAAAGTACCAATTGAAAAGCCAAAGGGTTTTGAGATTATTCAGGAGTAAAATGTCTCTCTATATTTGGAGGTGTATCTGCACAATGCTACGTAAATAAATGGTGGGCGAAAGTCACTGTTTCAGGTTCACTGAGCAAGCCATGCACCATTCTGATTAAGCTGCATTCAGGCTCTCATTTAGTACTGAACTTTAACACATCTTTCTTAATGAGACGAGCACTTTTTTTTTTTTCA
Organism: Phalanger gymnotis; assembly: GCA_028646595.1. NCBI lineage: Eukaryota > Metazoa > Chordata > Mammalia > Diprotodontia > Phalangeridae > Phalanger > Phalanger gymnotis. The sequence continues at coordinate 362,642,908 of CM053623.1, forward strand.
TTAAAAGATCAAGAGAGGGAAACTTAACATAGAGGCTAAAGGGCTATGAGGTAGCATGACAAGGTTAATAATGACTGTGGATCTGGCTTTTTTCCCCACTTACTTCAGTGAAAGATTTTGATGAATATTACTTTTGCCCACATAGTCATGCTGTGGTTTTTTTTTTCGCCTTTTCCTAAATCTTGATCTTTTGCTTTTGAAAAGTGAAACTCCAGTGCCTTCTATTTCACCATGATGTAACCCTATTTTGAGAGTGTCAGGGCCAGCCCTGTGCATAAGTTAAGAAGGCTTCACCTGAGATACAATTTGATAGACAACAAAAAGTCCTGCTACCATCAGTAAAGTCCTAGCATTAGTTACTCATTTGGCTTAAGGCACTGTTTCCAGAAATCCCCTTTAAAATGCAAATATACCTGAGTAAGGCATTTATTAGCACCTATTATTATTATTATTTCGATCATTTGCATAGTAAGGCCTGGCAGATCATAAAACAAATGTTAGACACACTTGTGTACAAACTTATGGATTTCATTTCAGTCAAGGTTGAAGAGAACTCATAGAAAGCCCAGAACATATTGGATGTCTTCAAACTTAATGCAATTTATCCAAAGATATGTATGAGAATCTCACAGGATGGACAGGTATTGATGGGTTATGATTTAGATTGTTGAAAGGAAAATGAACATATGTACAATCAAATATCTGTTGAAATGTTGGAGAGTATAATTATAAAAGTGAAAAGCTGTTGAATTTAGTAGATTGAAAGCAGACCTTCAAATCAATCAAAATTGTCTTGAAATTAAAACAAAACAAAAACCCCAAACTAATCAAAATTCTGGTTTCTGTTGTCTACCAAACCCCAGGATGGTTAGTGCATGACTCACAATCTTTTGCTCCTTTTCAACTTCTGTCCTCATAAAAGAGATTTCAAAATATTTATTGTTGCTCACTGAAACACTCTAAGCTCCCAATGACTCAACTTACTCATTTCACATTAACCATTTCTTCACCTACCTCAACCGTACACAAAGATAGTCATATCCTTGAGCCTATGATGCACAAATGTACCACTTCTACGTTCATGAACTCTGAAATTCCCTCATCTGATAACAATCTGTTATCATTCCATTTCTCCCTCTAGGGAGAGCACCAACTGAAAAGCTAAAAGTCATTGAGATTATTTGGGAACAAAATGTCTCTTTATACTTGGAGGTCATCTTCAAACCCCGTTCTTTATCCACATCGTGACTTCTAATATCTCAACCTCTCAGTTCTCTCCCAGGCACTAGCTACATTTTCCTTCTTTCCCCATCTTGACCACTTTGTGAAACAATTTAACTCAACCTTATCCCATTCCTGAGTCCCTTGCCCCCTTATTATACCATTGACCTTCTGTGGCCAAACCTCAGCCCTGTATCACTCCCACCATCTGCTACCTATCTTTTCCTTGACACTTTCTTTTTTTCTGGGTTTTCAGGATGCCACTATCTCCTGGTTTTCCTCCTGCCTCTCTGACCTTTCCTTTTGCGTCCTTTTCTGAATCTTCATCCATATCACATCATACCATTCATAACCTTCTCACTGTCTTCTGTGATGGATGTTTCTCAGCACTCTGTCTTAAGGCTCTCTCTTCTCCTTCTAATAATATCCGCTCTGGTAATATTAGCTCCCCCAGATTCAATTATTATATCTAGTAATGATTCTCAAATTACCTATCATACCTTAACCTCCTTGCTGACCTGACTTATATATACACTGTTTTATTGGATATCTCAAATAACTGGATATATCACAGACAATTATTTTCACCCAAATCCTCTCTCCTCTCCAACTTCCCTATCACTGTCAAGTGTACCACCATCCTCCCAGTCATCTATGTTTTCCACTTAGGAGACATCCTCAACTCCTTAATCTTCCCACCCCCATCCAAGCTGTTGCCAAGTTTTATTGATTTCAGCTTTGCAAGATCTCTTAAATAGACTCCCCATCTCTCCTTTGAAATTTCCCTACTTGGGTGCAGGCTCCTATAACCCCACACCTAGACTATAGCAACAACTTCCGCATCAATCTGCCTGGCAAAACTGTCTCCCTTTCCAGTCTATCTTCCACTCAGTTGTCAAAATGATCTTCCTAAAGTACAGATCTGACATCATTATCTATCTACTTGATATACTCCAATAAGTTCCAGAATCAAGTATAAAGTCCTCTGTTTAGCATTCAGAGCCCTTCATAAACTGCCCATACCCCACCTTTCCAGTTTTCTTATACCTTACACTTCTTAGAGTACTCTTCTATCTAGTAACTTTTGTCTCCTTGCTGTTCCTTGAATGTGCCATGTCCTGAATCTTGCCATTTCCATGTCTGTCACATATGCACGAAACATTTTCTCTCTTCACCTCTACCTCCTGCCTTCCTTTAAGTTTCAGCTAAAATCCCACCTTCTTTAGCCTTTCTTGCTCTGTCTTAATTCTAGTGTCTTCCCTCTGTTGATTATTCTAACTTATCTTGTATATAACTAGTTGCAACATAGCTATTTGCATATTGCTCCCTCAATAAATTATGAGTTCATTGTGAGCAGGGATTATCTTACCTCTCTTTTTTATCCTCAGCTCTTGGCTGAGCTTCTGCCCAACACATAGTAGGTTCTTAATAAATGTTCAATGGCTGACTCACTGACAACCACTCGGAGACTATTAACTTACGTGCAAAATGGAGATAGTTGTACATGTATTATCTGATAGGGGAAAACATACTTTGGGATTATAAAGCATGATGTAAACATAATTTTCCCTGTATAATTTAGCTTCACAATAATCCTATAAGTTAGTAGTTTGACTTAGTACTCCCCCACCATTTAATAGATGATAAAATTGAGGCTCACTTGATACTGCCTCAAAGCCCTCTAACCAGAACTCATATCTCCTGGTTTCTGCTCCACTGATCATTCTATTATACCATGCTTTATTACTGAGTAAACAAAGGTTAATTAACTTGATTAACTAAGTAAGACATTGAAATGCCAAAGAAGAATGGGATATGAAGCAGATGGGGCTTGAGCAGATAGGTCTCTAAAGTTTCAATATATGTGGAGAAGAGGATACTCTCTAAAACTAAAAGTTGCAGATTTATTGATCTGCATCAGCGTAGTGAGTTTCCTCACCAGGAACTCCTCACAACAATGCAAATACAAGTTTTCCCCATGTTCCCCCACGGGAAAAAAGTCCTATATGCATCGCCATATTTGTATACTTAAATATATGCACATATTATAAATAACAACTTTGTGCAATAAACTATGATACTATATCATAAAATAAAATTTTATGTGATTGCCTACTCTATTGCCCTGTTCAATTAATCTATCTCCACCATAGGAAGCTTTATACTCTACCTTGGACACATATATCATTTTCAATTGATTAATTGTGGTGTTTGTGGTAATTTCTATAAAAAGCTGGGCATTAGGCCCTTGGTCAGAAATGTTACCCACTATGATGGCAGTGCTTTTATGGGAAAAATCTGATTTGGCTTACATCATTGTAATTCACTGTGCCACTTCCAGGAATGTAACCCATTGTAAGTTCATGGGCTGCTGGTCCAAGGGATGCCCTTCCTGGAAGACATACTTGACTTGGGGCCTCTTGATGTCTTTTTGAGAAAAGGATCCAGGGATGTTTGTTTGGCATCTCTCTTATTCTCACTTTGAGTTTTGTTGTGCAAATAGATGCTGGGGATTGTGTCATTTTTTTGTTTGTTTGTTTTGTTTCATTTTTCCTGCATGTGAAGTTGGGATTTATTTCCTCAAAACTAGATTATTTGTTAGTAGGTATGTATACATGTATGTGTGAGGCAGCTAGATGGCTCAATGTATAGAGAGCTGAGCCTGCAGTCAGGAAGACTTGAGTTCAATTCTCACTCAGGCATTTAGCTGCGTGACTCTGGGCAAGTCATTTGACCTCTATTTGCCTTAATTCACTGGAGAAGGAAATGGAAAACCATACCACAAGAAAAGAGTCAGATATAACTGAATAATACATATATGTGCATATATGTGTTATTTAAGCTTACGTAACTGTCTACTTTCTATAAGCAGCTCTGCTTGATTTAGGCTCCATGGAACATTATGGCCCCTTCTGCAACCCTTTCAGCTTCTTTTTGTTTGATGTATTCCCCCCTTAGATTGTAAGCTCCTTCAGGGCAAGTAATGGCAAGCAAAGTGGGACTTTTTGCTGTTTTTTCTTTCGGAGTGCTTCTCAGCACTAAGGCAACCAATTGCCTTTGAATGAGCTTTGCCTTTGATTGCATCAAGAGTCTTTGATGACCCGCTTAAGTCACAAGAAAGCCTAAGTGATATGAGTTTGAGTGACGTGGTTGTGATGCCCTCTGACCCTGAAGAAGCATGTATATACTCGAAGGTTAGTATTTTTCTTTGGGGGCTCATTCATTGGAAGAATGTTCCTGTGATTTGACCAGAGGAAATTCTGGGTAGCGGTTAAGGAGCCCCCCAGCTTTGAAAACCCAGATGTTGGCACTTCTCTCTCTGATAACTATGTATGTATTGCTATGGACAGACAGTTAGAAGCACTGTTGTCTGATTTGTGTTATTTGCTCTGTTTAGATAATTTCTGCTTGTAATTTCTGCAGGTGTTTTCTCTGAAGTTCAAGGTGCTGACTTTTTCCCCTTAACTAAATAAATGATATATGTATAATTAAAATGAGATTGTAAACCCTTTAAAGTTGCTTTCCTTAGAAAAGCAGATCAAAGAAACTGTGTTAGCAGCCCTCCTGTGTGCTGGTGTTTTTGGCCTTACTCCTATACAGCAGCTGCAAGCAGTATTGTTGTTAGAAGGCAGGAACTATCTTTCTTTTTATTTGTATCCCCAGAGCTTAGCAAAGTGCCTCACACATAATAGGCTTTCACATTGTATGGGACAGGATTTTCAAATAATAGGAGGGACATCTTTAGGAGAAACAAAGTAAATTTATTTTACAAACCTTGCAAGATTTGGGCACACCTCCATAATGGAGAAGGCCAGGTAAAAGGGAACTTGCCTTAATACTCTTAATGAAAAGATTCCCGCCCACCTCTATCCCTTCTTGCCATTGGCTGGGAGGTGGGCTTACAGTCTAGGTGTGAAAACCAGGCAGAGGACCAAGGTTGATCTGGTCCATTCAGATTTTCCCTATCGGAACTCAACTGCCGGGGTGGTGAAAGTCTAGGAGAAGAAATGGGATGGGAGGGGGGAGAGACCTTCCTGGAGCAGAGAACAAATAGCTCACAGGAAGTTCATCATCTTCTAACATCTGAGAGAGAGGGGGAAGGGCATGCCCACAGATCCAGGCCCTGACCTTCCAGAATCACAAGGCCAAATCCCAAACCTCTCCTAATCTCTTAGACATACCCTGTGAAGTCTTCACAATCATCCATTCCATTCAACATACATTCATAATTACTGAATGAACATGGATTAATTAATTTGATCAGCTAGATAAGACAATGAAATATCCAAGAAGAATGGGATATAAAACAAATAAATGCTGATGGGGTTGAAGAGACAGGTTTTTAAAGTTTCAAAATATAGGGAGGGGAAGATATCCTCTTTCTAAGACTATCAGTTGTATATGATTTATTGATCTGCATCAGTATCATGAGTTTCTCCACCATACTCAATATTAACAAAAAGCTAATTGAATTTATTGAAGTACATAATTGTATTACTTGTATGCATGTGAAACCTTTGGTTTCATTGGCATAGGGAGCTCCCAGTAAGGAAACTTTCTCTTACAGTGAAGAGTAGCACCTGCTCTGAAATCCATAGTTTTAGAGAGACTATGGTGCTGAGAGATCAAATGACTTACCTATGATCAGATGATTAGTCTTTGTCAGAAGTAGGACTTGAACCCAGGTCTTCCTGACTTTAAAGTTGACTTTATGGGCACTATATCATTTTCTTTTGTGCATGTGTGTCTATATGTATGTAAGCACTATTTGTATATTTCTTGACATAATTTCCAGAAATAATAGGCATCTCTCCTTTCAATGTTCATGATTAGAACTTGCAAAAAGACCACCATGGAGATAATTGCCAGTTACCTAATACCATCTGTTGAGGCTGAAGAGATAAAGAATTTTGACAAAGAATTCAATAGAATCCTTTAAGGTAAATCAATATATAGTGCTATCATTTGGAAAATGTTGGCTTAGTAGTAAGTGCAATACATTTTGAGTTAGGAGTCCTATTTTCATCTGTTATTCTATCATAGCTAGTGTATACCACTTAATCCTCCCCCAGATATTTTAATTTCCTCATGTATAAAATGGTGACATTTACTTTGTCTTGGGGATAAATATTTCACTAGGTATTTCAAACTAATTTTTTTAAAAAATGTTTTAAAAGGGAAAATTTGATACTTTTATAACTATCTATATAATATATATATATATATATGCATTATATATATTTACATAAATCAAACATTATAGCATGGAAGTGGTACTTACGTAACAAATGTATTTTCAAAAAACTTGCCTCAATATTTAGTGGGAAAGGGAACACACAAGTATTTATTAAGAACGCATTATGTGAGAGGAACTTTGCCAGTACTTTATCAATATATTGTCATTTAATAAAGAAAATTGTTAGTGTAGATCATGCCTTATAGAAATGAAATTACCAAATCCTAAAAAATGAAATAGCATATAATGTGAAAAAATATTTGGGTTCAGAACAGATAATAGAGAGGCATTAATGGCAGCTCTAACACTTACTAATTGTACATCTATGAAGATTTACCTAAACTTCTGAACCTGTTTCCTCACCAGTAAAATGGGAATAGGAGTACTTTATAGTACCTATGTCACATAGTTCTTTTGAGCTATTGTTATGTTCCTAAAGATAATAGCATTTTTAAAAAAAATTCTCATAATACGAATGTGTGTGTGGAAACAGACAGTGAGAGAGGGAGAGAGAGAGAGGGAGAGGGAGAGAGAAGGAGAGCGGGAGAGAAAGAGAGCGACAGAGACAGAAACAGAGAAACAGAGAGAGACAGAGAGTTCCAGAGCCAGAGAGAAAGAGACAGAGATAGAGAGAGAGGAGAAGGAGGTAAGGAGAGAGGGGGAGAGAGAAGGAGGGAGAGAGAGAAGGAGAAAGGGAGAGAGAGAAGAGAGAAGGCAGTGAACTTTGTTTTGGATTGCCATTTGTATAGGTTGGGAGAAGGCAACAAAAAATATAAAAAGCATTCAGGTATCTTTATTATGGAAAACAAATATTGACCCAAGGTTGAATAAATAATTGAAATTTAGTGAAGTAACGTGATAGACAATATTAATAGCTTGTATTCTAGGTCAGTAGAATAGTCCATTGACAAAAGACTTCAGCAAAACCATGACCCAGGAACAAGGTTAGTCTTGTGACCTCTAATGTCCTTTCCGCCTCTAAGTCTGTGATCCTATAATCTTCTTTCATGTTTTGGAGTCAACTTTTTAGGGCGTATTAAAACAAAGAATAATTAAATCATCACACTGTTTAAAATACCACTGCATTTTGTAATATGTATGTATGAAATAATTCATTCAATATAACGCAATTAAAAGTAGACCAGAATTGGACTGCCTTGATTGTGTAAAAAAATATATATGCATATATATACATATGTGAACTGTGACACTGAGGAAATACTCTCATATGTACCTTCTGTGACATGAAAAGCTTTAAATGTATGTTCACATGTGTATATATATATGCATGTATACACACATACGTATATAAAAGCTATAATATGTATATATACACATATAAGATATTTTAAATGTAAGTATATGTTTGTATAAGTGTGTGTATATATATATACATATGCATGTATATATATATACATATTTTTACAGCTTTTCATGTCACAGAAGATACATGAGAGTATTTCCTTGGCATCGGGGTTCTCAATCAAACCCCTCCAATTCTAATCCATTTCTATTCTTTCATATTGAAAGAACCCTTTCCTATAATCGTATTATTCAGTTTAGTAATGTTTTACACAGAGGATCTTTTTGATGTAGGGATTTAATCTGTCCTTGTTTACATGTAAATTTCCATGGTTCATCTTGGAAAAAATCTTGCTCTTGCTTACATTTCACTTGGCATCATTGCCTCTCCCACACTAAAAACTCAATTATCTTTTTATTAGAAATATTATTTCTGTCAAATAATTCTTTACCATTTCCCAGAGGGAAAGGGGTGATGCAAAAAAAGCTTTACTATTAACGAGGATATAAAGGAAAAACTTGTTCTTTATGTCTTTTGCCAACTCTGTTTTTTCAATCTTTATTATGTATTATAGAGTATAAAGATATATAGTGATAAAGAAATTAGCAGTATTTATTCATGAGAATTAAGGCACTAAATCTGAGACTGGCCCCAGCCACCTGAATATCTTTTCATCATGACCCTTAAGCATTTCTAGTACCATAATTTTATTAATTTAGAATTTTCATTTTTCATCTGTGTCATCAAGAAGAAGAAAAGGGAATCTACATGACAGCGAGTCAAAGCTCAAAGTAATGATCAGATAAGCCAAATCAACTCAGCAGTTATATATGTATTGGATTCAGATCACTTTCAAGTATTTTAGCAAAGAAAAGACTGGAGCATATAAGAAGAATGTTAATGTCTTGATTTCAGAACCTCTTCAGCCTTATAAACTTGTTTTATATAGAACTGTTGAGATGTTTTGAGGATAGTCTAAAGGGAGGCAGGCTCACTGTAAGTAAGGGTTGGCCAAACTGAAAGAGAAATTGCAGGTGACTTTTAGGACACCTGATTGGAAAGTATGAAGGGATTCAGACACATATTCCCAAGAGCTGCATAGAACCCAACAAAGATTCTAAAATGCTAGAGATAAAATATACCTTAGAACTCATCTGGTACAACACCAACATTTTTTAGATAAGGAAGGAAAACAAAAGATGTTAAGTGACTTACCTCCAAATATACTGATTTCCGTAGGCATAGTTCTAGAACCCAATTGTTATGACCCCAAATCCACCACAGTGAAAAGACTGTAGCCAAAATCTATGGTTGATATGTATGTAGTAATTAGCATGAATCTATTTTAAGGGGATATGATAAGTTTTGTTGATAACACAAAAAACAAATTGGATCTGTAATACCTAAAGCAGGTTTTTAAAAATTTTTTTTAACCTGGGGCATTTAACTTTTTGAAAACATGTATAGAGTTTGATAACTGTATTTCAGTATTATTAGTTTCTTTATAAATAACATATGTTTAAAATATTATTCTGAAAAGGGGGTCTATAGAATTCACCAGACTGCCAAAGGGGACCATGACACTAAAAATGTTAAGATCTCTTTCCCTAGAGAGATTCAATATGTGCCATGTGTTGAAAAAATGTGTGGAGGTTGCCTGGAAACCTTAACAAGATTGTGTTTTTTTCTTTTTCTTATTGCCCAATAACTGTTGACAAAAACCATTACTACCACCACCCACCATCAACTGGTAGAGGATATTCCTATAACTGAAATTATTGTAATTTGTTTGCCTCTCATCCCTATTAATAGATTGTCAGGTCCTCAGGGCAGAGATTCCAGAAACTCTTCCATCTAACTTTTTTTCATTCAGAAACATAGCCCCTTCTTGGCAAGGGGCCTGATTTCACTGGTGCAGGTCACCTACTTTCTGAGAAAGAAGCTTCTGTAGCTGTTCTGCACTTCATAGTCTTAGAGAATTGATTGAGTCACTAACAAGTTAAAGTGGCTGCCTAGGATCACACTGACAATATGTTTTAGAGACAGGTCTGGAACTCAGATGTTTCTAACACTGAAGCTTCCTCTTTCTGCACTATGAGAAGCTAACCATGGCACTTAGAATAGAGGATGCTTAACAATTATCTGTTTTGTTGTTGTTGCCCATCTACCTGAGAAGGAATAACCATCAACTTGTAAATACTTCAAATTGTACAGTAGGGAATATTGAATAGAGAAGAGGATTTAGAATTAGGAAGAATGGAGTCTGAATCTACTTGTAGCTAGCTGAACCCGGACAAGTCACTTAACCTTAGGCTCAATTACTTCCTGTGTGAATGGGAATAATATAATTATAATATTAATAAATTAATAAATATAAGTCAATAGTAGCACCTACTTCACAGATACTTGTGAGAATCAAACATGCTAATACATAGAACATTCTTTACAAATCTTCATGTTCAGTCATTTTAGTCATGTCTAACTCTTCTTGACCTATTTGGAGTTTTCTTAGTAAGTATACTGGAGTGGTTTGTCATGGCCTTCTCCAGTTCTTTTTACAGATGAAGAACTGAGGCAAACAGGGTTAAATGATTTGCCCAGGGTCACACAGCTAGTCAGTGTCTGAGACTGGATTTGAACTCAGTCTTCCTGAGTCCAGGCTCTATTCACTGTGCCACCTAGCTTCCCCTTAGAAATCTTAAAGCATTCCATAAATTTTAGCTCTAAAAGGATCCATCTGAGACAGTGTGTTTCAAATGTCACAGTGGATTTTGGGACTTTTGTCTGTCTGCCTCTTGGACCTCTTCATATTGCATAAATGCTAGGCAATAAAGATTTATAAAGTACCTACTATATGCCACAGGAGATGCTGTGCAAGGTGCTGAGGATGTGAAGAAAAGAATAATAGTCCCTGCCTTCTGGGAGGTTGCATTTCATCAGTAGAAAAAAGTGCCCTTAACACAATGTCCTAAATTTCACATTCATTCATTCATTCTTTGTGTGCATATGTTATGTTCCTAATTAAAATTTAGTATTTACAAAATAACTATAAGTTAATTTGTTGGAAGGGAGAAGTAGTATCTGTTGGGATCAGGAAAGGCCTCATGTAGGAGGTAGCAGTTTAGCTTATCTTTTCAAGAAATGAAAGCATGTAAGATGTACGAGTGAGGTGGGAAGGCATTCTAGTGTTGGGGAACAACCCATATAAAGACATGGGAAAGGAAAATAAAATTTCTGTCTAGATGGTAATGTGAGAATTTAGATGGATATCATATAGAATTTAGACACTCAGTGTTTATTGACTGACAGTGTGTGTATGTGTGTGCAATACCCATTGAACATAACAGAGCAAAACATCAGGTGTCTGTGCAAAGATTTTCATCATCTACATAAGTGACCAATAATAAAAATACTATGAAGCCACAGGAATTTGGGGGCATTTACCACAAATAGTTACTAAATTGGATAGAAGAATTGTTATGGGCCAAAAAAAAAGCAGATACACTAATAAATATTAGTTTAAATTAAAGCCCTAAAGGGTAATGAAGCCAGACATTGCCTGTTATTCTCCTCAGGCAGGATTCTTGTTGGAGACAACTACCTTATCATTTAAATGTCCTGTATTTTATTATCAGAATCATAGATAATATCCATCAGTGAGGTGATTTTTAGGCAATAAAAATCATTTGAATACAATCACTTAAACAAGTGAGCATCTGTGCCTTTATCTAAAGGTCCCAGTGTTGGAAACTGAACTAGTTTAGATGCTTGCTCTTAAGTAGAGGGAAGGCAGAGGGAAAAATATTTTGGGGGGCACTAAATTCTCCATCCTTCAAGTGGCTCATGGTTTCTGCGTTTTTTTTTTCTGTGCTTTCTTGGCCTCTGGCTTTTGTGTCTAAAATAATTCAATACAATCAAAGTTTATTTCATTAAAAATATTACTAGTCACAAGGACTTGATTTAATATCTTTTTCTTATAAAGTACATTCTCTGATAGACCCTAAATATACATCCAATAGCAATTCAATTTGTAGATGGCGCACAATGCATTTTAAAGCAGTGATTTACTTTGATGTTTTCTCAGATAATACTTGCAACCACACCAGAGAAATGAATTATGATTGAGTTATTTTAGCCACCAAAGTAATTTTACAAGGTATTGGCGGAGTCAATAGGAGGTGATTCATCTTACTTCAACAGGTTAATGAAGGATGGGGCTGGCTATAGTAGTTCTGTTCACTTTAAACAATATATGCTTAAGTTGTTTTCTTGAAACAAAACAACAAATTCATGCCAGGTGGAGATTTCATGTATAACTGTGGAGATTACATCAACAGAGGTTGAGGAAGTCACAAATATCAGGCCCTTTTGGTGACACTAAGGAATAAAGCAGAAATTGTCTTTCATCAGAGAAAATGGCCCAAATAAGTAAATTAAGAACATTAAGACACAATTTGCTTACCTACGACTCCTTTAAAAATGGTTCAGAGCTCAAAAAATAAAAAAGGGGTGAATTTAGATTCAGATTTTGGAACAGCAGATGGTAAGAGAAATGACACAGGCCTGCAGAAGCCAAAGCCACTTGGGTATATTTAGTGCTCACAGTTGGTAACTGTGATACTAAAGAGGGAACACCTGTATTCTATGTAACTGGGGAGGATAAGTTGGAAGAAATGAGGCCAGAAGTTATGAAAATATTCTGGTGGCGGTCCATAGAGGAGAGAAAAAAACAGGAAATAATTTGAAGGGTGAAGGTTAAAATAATTAAGATGGGACTAGCATATTTAAATTTAAATAGAAGGTGCATTTTTAAATCTTTGTTTTCTAACTAGGTTATTTTGTAGATTTTAGAAGAAATAGAAATTAATTCATGTGCCATTATCTAAATAATTAAAAATTCAAGATTGTCATGGATCTGATTATTATCAGAGAAAAAGCAAGTGAGAGAATTTCAATAGCAACAGACCTCTATAGCTAACATTTTTATAAAAATATCTTTTTCAGGAATTGAGGGAATCCTTAATAATAGCATTCAGAGAGAAGGGTCAGGTTTTCTGAGGCAATATTTCACAGTAGATGATACAGAGTGTGTTTAAAGTCTTAATGTAGTTTTAAGCTTTAAGCCAAGACTTTTGGGATATCCATGTTTCTTTACCATCATGTAATTGACTAAAAGACATAGAGAACACAAACTCTCATTGTAATTATTATTAGTGACTATAAATAATTGATTCACTAGAGCATGTCTATGCACATATGATTACATTGTTGCAAATAGTAAGGCATAAACACATGCAAACATAGGAGACATTGCAGTATGGAAGAAGTAGCATCGCTTCTAAAGTCAGAAGATCTTTGTTCATATCCCATCTCTGGCACTTACCTGTTTCCTTGCAAAGTTGGTCATTCTCTGAGAATTTGGGCAAGTCACATAAACTCCTGTATCCTCAGTTTCTTCATCAGTAAAATGAAGAGATTGGACTCAAAAGCTTTCGAGGTCACTTCCCACTATAAATCTCTAATCCTATGATTTCATTGGACAGTATCAATAAATAGGCCAATAACTTGAGCCCCAAATAAAACAAAGGAGGCCTGGCTGAACTGCCTTTGAAAGATTCTATAGTTGTTTTAATGACTAAACTTCTTTCTCAAAAAGAGATCCAAGTATTTCATGCTAATAGCTTTTCATTATTTTAGAGATTTAACCAATTCTCTTAAGACTGTAAGTTGAAGAACAGATGTTGATCTCCTTTTTTAGATGGAGTTCCGCAAATCTAAGTCTCCTATTCCAATCAAATCAGAAATCTGGACAAAAACAAAACAAAATTAGAAAAAAAATAAAGTTCTTCTGCTGATAAAAGCCATAGTACATTCTAGTCTCCAGAGAAATGAAGATAAGAATCATCCAAAGGGAACTAAAAAGGCACATAATGTGAACAAACAGGTTGCAATGCAAAAACCTGGTAATTTCACAAGAGAAATGATCACATGATCAAAAAGAAGCTGTGCTAACCATAAAGTCACGTAGCAAGAGTAAGTAATAGCTGAAGGGAAACTCATGTGCTCCAGTGGTATCCTCAGAATGTTAAGAGAACATGAGGAAAGTCCCACAGAATACCTATTGTGGTGAATTTAGGAAACAACATGGGCTAAAGTTGCCATGTTGTAGACTTGTGCAGTGTAATCTTTCCTGTTGAAAGAAACAGCCACATTGATGAGGCCACAGATCCCTTTGCATATTTGAATAAAAAAAGGCACTGATGTATGTGTATTTTGATATCATATATAGTCATACATTGTTTTATTGAACTTTACTTAATTGCACTTCGCAGGTATTATGTTTTATGCTACGTTATAGTATATTGAAGGTTTGTGGCAACCCCGTGGCAAGTCCCTTGACTCCATTTTTCCAAAAGCACGTGCTCATATCGTGTCTCTGTGTCACATTTTGGTAATTATTGCAATATTTCAAACTTTTTCATTATTATTCTTATTATATCTGTTATAGTGATCTATGCTCAATGATTCTTGATATTACTATTGTAATCGCTTTGGTGCACCATTAACCTCCCACATAAGACAATGAACTTAATTGAAAAATGTGTGTGTTCCGACTGTTCTAATGATCATTTGTTCTCCCACTTCTTTTCCTCTCCTTGGATTTCTTGATTCCCTGAGACACAATGATATTGGAGAATATTATATAAATTTAGTTGATAAAGCAGCAGGTAGTTTTGAGATGATTGACTTCAATTTAGAAAAAAAATGTTCTAAGGTGAGTAAAATGCTCTCAAACAGCATCACATGATAAAGAGAAATCTTTCAGGAAAGGAAGAGTCAACTGATGTGGCAAAATTCATTGTCTTATTTTAAGAAATTACCACTGCTACCCCAATCTTCAGCAACCCTGATCAGTCAGCAGTCATCAACATTGAGGCAAGACCCTCCACAAACAAAAAGATTACAATTCATTGAAGCCTCAAATGATGGTTAGCATTTTTTAGCAATAAAGTATTTTTAAATTAAGACAAGTACAATGTTTTTCTTTTGGATGTACTACTATTGCATAGTTAACTCCATTAATTGTAAACCTAACTTTCATATGCACTAGAAAACCAAAAGATTTGTGTGATTCTCTTTATTGGCAATATTCACTTTCTTGTGGAGGTATGGAACCAAATCTGCAATGATATTTCCAACATATCCTGGTATAGTCACTATAGGTTTTTCTGTAGGCTGCTCTGCAAGACTAAATAATTATAATATTCCTTAAAATTCAGACATATTCCACCTCACATTTTTTCCACATCTAGTCTTTCTCTTTGCTTATATTCATTTCCAGATTCCTCCATTCACAATCTACTCTGCCACATTACACCTCTTAATATATGATAAATATTAATCTGGAATTTTAAAATTATAATTATCTAGCCTACTTCTTACAAAGCCTTTAAATTGAGCTATGTAATTATTTTAAAAATGGTCTTGCTATACACCAAGTTCTTATATATACACATCTACATATATACACATACATACATACATACATATATATATATACATATATAGGATGGGTTAGTCTTATGGTCATATAGTAAGAAAGAAGAACATCTGATGGAGAACTCCGCTGGTATCCTCCAAATATCACAGAAATACAAATCAGGTCAAAAGCACATTGGATAGTCACTTTGTGGATGATGGAAGAATATCCAGAGTATGATTTGCAATTGGATGGATATACAAAAGAGAATGTACTTACTTTCCTACCTCATATCACACATGCACACATAGGTATATGACTTGGATAAACACATTGGAAATAGATAGTGACTTCATTTCAAAATTAAATGGAAGAAAAACAGAAGGCTAGATTGTCTTTAGGATCACAAAATTAATTTTTGACTCTAAGTTTCTCCCTGAAGCAAAGAACATCTTTTTAACAATAATATTTCTCCAGTAATGACACATGACTGGATTATGAAAAATTCTAATCTCAAAGATTTGAAGTTGAGGCTATCCCAAAGGACAACAGAGTGGCACATGGTCAGCATAAACAACATAGAATACATCACCAATAAGGAAGTACAAAGGATGTCAGTGGATGTGCAAGGATATACGTGCAAAGGATTTCATCAAAAATGTATGAACACAATTTTGATGGGTTTATTATGTGGTGAGATTGAGAGATAACTGATAGTCCTTATGGAACATTTTCAGAAATTCAAGAGAATTCAAGGAAGCCCCCAAGAATTCTGAGTGGGTTCCCTGTAGTGAACATATGGTGAGGCATAGAAGAGACTTGCGCTGGGTTGGCAAGCTAGGATTGATAGGCAAGTATGGCTTGCAATGAACACCATTTTGGAGAATACATATTTTGATAAAATTAGAGTTCCATATGAGTACTTCTTAACTAAAATACCAAGAGTCACAGAGAATTAATTTTTTAAACAAAAATCAGAACTATAAAAATATCCTCAAAAATCTACTTCAGTCAAAAATAGAAACAGCATAATTTAAGGAAGTGAAAATAACACAATAGAAAAAGGGGATCTAAGAAGAGAAATGAAATGTGAGAGAAGAAAATTAGATGCAGAAATGGAGAAAGGGAAAAAACCAAGATCACAATGAAATAGAACATGTGTATAGGTTTGTCTCTCTGTGTGAATGGATATGAACTTGAAGGTACTGATATGTTCAAACGAAGAACGGCTGGCTGTGCTGATGGGGCACCTTTTCAGGCTAGAGATCTGTTATCCAGCCCTCCCACTCTGCTTAGACAGTCAGGCTACTGCGGCTCGCTGTGCTTACTGAACCAAGAATAGAAAGGAGAGAGTCATCAATTACTCTCCACTCAACTCACAGGGCTCGAGTCTGCCCTCATGAATGTGTGTATAACTCCTTCTGACTTGAATGAAAGTTGGGTGCGTGTAATTGAGGGCAGATTTTGACCCTGTGAGATTGAGTGAGAAATGATTGATCGTGGTGAACTCTGCTAGTTCTTCCTGAACTAATGGACTTCAACTGGCCCCAAACTGGCCCCTAGGGATCTTGGTTACTATTTGAGGACAAACTTTGGTCAGTCTTTGGATTATTTTTTTTTTTGCTTATCATAAACAATTCCTATCAGTTTGAGCTTATTGAATTGTTTCATTGACTATTTGAAGATCCTCTTTGCTTTTACATAATCTTTTAATAAGAACCGGTGCTGAGCCCTTGTAAAGAAAACTACACATGTATCATGGGGAAAACAAAAATGATAAAGACAAAAGCAATATTGCAATTTGAAAAGCAAAGTCTGAAACGTCTCTTTATTTTATTATACATATGTAAATATACACACACATATATATGTATACATAATATACCACACCTACATATACATATATGTATACATACATATATGTAGATAGTCAACATTATTTTGTAACTTACTCCATTTCCCTTCAAAATCATGTTAGTAGGAAAGAAGTGGACAAATTATTGGAGAAACTCAGTTTTAAGGTTTGACAAGGCATGATAAAATGACAAGACAGGAGAGTAAGGAACTTGAGACTAAAGAGTAGTATAAAGTCCATCAAAGGATTGATACTTGGAAGAAAGGACTACATAGCCAGATGAGGGGGTGAATGACCTAGGTGTACTCATGAGGGTTAGAGGAATAGGATTAGAAATAGAATTCATGTTGAGAATGAAGCATAGGTTTAGGAGGAGTAAGGAATAGAAAGAAATAAGATAAAAGACTATGACCAGCAAAAGGGAGTTTTTTCAACATAAAAATTGAATACTTGTGTGTGATGGCAAGATCAAAGGTATGACCTTTCCTATGTATAGCTGGAGTGGAAGAGTAGGTAATGGGAGCTGATTAGTTTGAGTATTAGGAAAGTCTGGAAAATTACAAGCACATCAACATATATGTAAGTTCTCCAAGAGGAGGGCATGAGGTGGGGTGGAGAAGATTATGAGCTACACACTTAATTATGAGAAAGGAAGGAAAATATCCTGGAGGATGGGATGACAGATTTGAATTGCATAAACCTTAATGGAAAAATGGTCCTAAGGGATGGTGATAGAGAACCTGAATTTGTGATATTTGAGCTGGCTCTTGAAGAAGGACTTAGATTTCAAGAGATACAAGACCGGAGTGGGGCTGAAAAGTTCATTTCAGACATTGACAATGGCATAGAATCACAGAGACAAGAAGTGATAGAATGGTAAATACTCCAGTTTGACAAGAGCATAGAATATAGGATGGGGGGAAATGTAACACAAGAAGAAAAAGTTTTTGGCTTCAGGGAGTAAAAGGCTCAATATTATATTAAGAAGTTGAGACTTTTTGGGCTAGGCAAAGGTTATTAATTTGAAGCTCTTGACAAAGTCACCCTCATGATCAGAATGGTACAGGAGAAAAATCAATATAGCAACCATATGAAGGATGGATTGGAAAGGGAGAGCCCCAGGAGCAGGAGAACCACTATGGCAATCTTTTATGGGAAAACTGGTGAGGATTGTGGAGAAATTTTTTTTCCTAGAAAAGTGTTTTAATTTTCAATTAGATTAACTTCTTTGAGATGTAAACATGAAGAATTGATTGTATTTTTCATAATCCTAGCCTTTGTTAATCAGCTCAAATCCATAGGAAGGTCACTTTAAAAAAAAGTTGACATATCTCTTCTTTCTTTGTGTCTCTCAAATAGGGCCTGCTACAGACATCTTTTCTGCTCCTTTTGCTGGCCTAAAGCTGTGTCTCCATAGAATCATGAGGCAGTGACAAGTCTTGCATAGGCTCAGTTTCCATAGACACCGGGAGTGAGTCCCTAACAACTGCTCTCAGGTTCTTTTTCTTTAAAGAGAATGCCACCCCTTGCAAATGAAGTTGTATCCCATTGTTTCTGGAGATGTATAACAGGTGTTCCTTTATTTCCATTTTAATATTGAAAAAGGCACAGAATGTTCTTGCTTGTTCAGAGTTATTTACGCTTTCTCACACCAGCCATCCTTCTGGATTTCAATAGCACTTACAGTCCAGGGGGACCTTGGCACAGAGTTAACTGATTGTGAGTTATGCAAATACAAATAAATGTCACCCGTCCTCTCCATTCTCAAATTCACTTAAATGCAGCCAAGTTAAGAGCATAACAGCTTTCACCAACAACAAAAATTGAGATAAATGTGGCAATTCAAAAGTGATACATACAAGAAGACAAAGAAACTCAGTGCATAGCAACCCAGAGTTAATTTCGTCAGTCTGCAAGCTGACCTGAGCATTAGCTTAGATTTCCCACAGAAACGTATATCCCAAAGGAAGAAATTGAAGGGGCAGAGAGAGGTGAATTATTGAGCCAAACGTAAACTCTACTCGCCCACTATGACACACTGGGCTATATAAATTAATAAATCGAATCTTCAAAAAAAAAACCGTTGTAATAAAGTTTCATATCTGAAAGCATTTTATAGCTAATTCAAAAGTTGTTTTGGTAATTTACTAGATGAACTCATTTACTTGGTTGTAAACTACAGCTTAGCATAGAACAATCACATATGTCCTAGCCAGAAGCTGAAACACACATGTATTATGTATATATATATATATATATAAGTATAATATTTATATATAAGAATTTATAAAATATTATCTAAAACATATTATCTTATATACAATACATAATATCCATATTGTATATATTATATATCGATCTAGCACTTTTAACATATGAGGGAATATGTTTAAGCAGTTCTAACTTAGGTAGGTCATATGTGTGACTCATGTAACATAGTGGATTTTTGGACCTTCTGGCTGGCCATCAGTTGGACATAGTCATATGACTATTATTAGTACTACTGTAATTCTAAGGAAAGCATTACAGATAGACTACATATTGAAAAAAAAGGTTTTGGTCTAAATCTGTGAGTTTACTGCTATAGGAAACTTCTGGTATGGCAACTACCATTAAAGATTGACAATTCTTCTGTAACCTCTAGTCTTAGTTACTTGGAGACAATGAGTTGGGATGTTTTTTATGGGATGTTTAGAGGGATATATCTTCAATCAGAGGTTCTGGGTTCAAATCCTAATTCTGTATTTATTACCTATATAATTTTGTATAAATTGTATTCTTTCTTAGGAGGATATGTTTTTTTCTTGTGTAAAATGAAGCAGATTGGACTAGATCACTTTTAAAATCCTCACACTTTGAAATTTATTCTCTTATGAAACCCACATTTTATATTTTTCTTTTCATTTCACATTAATGGTGAGTCCTGAATGAGCCTGATTTTTGTAGTCCTCAGTATGTGTTTTATTTCTTCCTGGAAGCTTGAAATATTTTGTCTTTGAGTTGGGAGTTCTAGATCTTGGCAATCATATTTGATTGAATTTAAACTGGATTAATTTTTGGTAGCATCCTGAGAATTCCATTGATCACTTTGTTCTCTAGTTTCGATACTTCTAAGCATTGACAATAGCAATTTTGAATCATGAAATTCATGTTTCTGTTTCATCATTTTTTCCTGAAATATCTTCTAGGTATTGTTTTTCTTAAAGTTTGCTATCTTTTAATTTCATTCTTATAATTCTTGCTGTGCCATTGCATTTTTAAAATTCTTTTTATACCATTCTCTCTTTCTCTCTCTCTCTCTCTTTCTCTCTCTCTCTGTCTCTGTCTCTGTCTCTCTCCTTTTTATCCCCAGTGCTTAGCACAATGCCTGGAATAATATAAGTGCTTAATTAAGACTTGTTGACTAACTGAATAGATAGCCAATTAGCCAAGAAGCTTTTTAAAGCATCTACTGTCATGTATGTTGTAGTAGGTATCCTTTGTTCAGGTGTGAGTTGGTAAAGATGAAATTGAATTCTCTTCAGACTGAAATTCTGTGTTTCTGTGGAGTTACTTCCTTAGGTACCTGAACTGTCTAAAGGAAGAGCCAGCCTTAGAAGCTGGATTTCTTGACTCCAAGTCTAGTATTGTTTCTGCTGATCCTTTTAATACTTCTAGATACACTGTCTATAGTGACACTTGGAGATAGATTATGCTAAAAGAGTTAACTATAGGTTGTGAAGCTTTTATTTGCTAATGTCTTAAGACTAAGGCTGAATTTATGAGAAAGTAACAATCTGAATGTCTTACTTTTAAATAAATCCTTTACGTTTTCCTCATTAAACTGACTGAAGGCATATGATTTGTGGGCAACTACACTCAAAATCCAAACCGTAGATCTTCAAATAATCCTTCTTCCACTGCCTACTCACTTTCTGTGGGCTAGACATAGTAATAGTGTCTGACTTGTAAAGACCTGAGAGAATTTTACTAACTCAAAAGATCACAAAAATCTCTTGATGATGTAGTTGTCACTTCAACTCAGTAGTTCTAGAAATATCCCTCCAATTAGACTTCAATATGCCTTATAGTTAGCCTAATAATTAGTAGATTCAATTCTTCATCATCTCACAGAGTTAGCAAATAAAATAGCTTCACTCAAGTCAGAGAAACCTGCTGCTATATCTGCACTTGGCATCTCTAGAATATTCTTAACCTTTTGTCGTAATATAGACCTTGTTTGTACTCTGTTGAAGCCCATGAACCCATTCTCCAAATAGTGTTTTAAGAAGAATAAAATGAAATATATAGAATTTCAAAGGAAACTAAATTTTATTAAAATATGATTATAGCATTAAAATAGTCAGGGTGCTCTAGATCGAGAATCCCTGTTCAGAATAATGCTTTTAAATAACTGAAATGTATGCTAAATTTTAGTTAGAGGTTAGTAAAAAAAATAAAGATGTATTTTTTCCCCAGATCCATGAATCTCCTGAGGTTAAGAATTTCTGCCCTAGAATGTTTACTTCCAAATATCATTACTGCTCTAGAACTAGAGTATGGTTAATCAATGCTGGGGTCAGGGCTAGACTCATTTCCCTTTGCTGTTGATGGTATATCCTTAGAGGAATAATATAAATGATTTCCTAAGAAGATCAGCTCTGAGACCAAATGTATGTTTAAAGACGAGTCACAGATTGTCTGTCATCTATCTGCCTTTGTCTGCACATCAGATGTGCAGATGGAATAAAAATATTTTAAGATTATGTTTTCTGGACCATTACGAGAATATATGGAAATAATTACATTTTCCTCCACCTTTTTGTAGTATTCAATGGCTAAAAATGATTAGAGAGATCTGAGCCTGATATTGATTAGACAGTCATTGATGACATTATTCCCCTTAGCCTCAATATCACTTTGTTTCATGCCATAGCAAAGCAAAGGAGGTATTACTGCAAGGTAGGGTCATCCTGTAAAATCTGACAACATAATTCACATTCTTTCCACAGAGGATTTTGAAATAGAAAATGGAATTGGAAATTTCCTCACTAAATTAAATAGTGGATGCTTTCAGTTCAAACTGGCCTCCTTCTTTGGGTCAGAAGCCACCGTGGTTGGCCTACCTGTCATAGCACTGTCTTAATAACCTGCAGCTGCTTTTTTCTGGTTGTTTATAAAGTTAGGTGCTCCTTTTGCCTCCTAGCTCTAGCTCTAACTCCCTTTTTGGGAAAACCAGTTACATGCTGTAGTTTCTTGTTCAACAACCTTTCCTTGCCTTTTGTTGTTGTTGTTTGTTCGTTTGGGTTTTTTTTTTGTTTTATTTTGAATAAACCAAACTAAAATGTCCTTTGAGCTACTTCACTTTAGGTCAGAACACTAGGAAAGAACACAATGCCACTCTCTCTCTCTCTTTTTCTTCTATTTAAAATTCTAATAATATCATTTTCTTCCAATGTGTATACTGTTAAGCAGTATACAAGACGAACATATTTTGTACTCTCTCTTTAACTATAAATCACTCTTCCATGGATTCTCAGACTATAGGCCAATTACCCATAGAAGGTCCTATAACTATTAAAGCAGGGTACATCTCTTTAAATGACTTTGTTATAACAAAAGAACTTATATACCTTTTGCAGGTTGAATATGCCATATATATATGTATATGTACACACAAATATATACATATATACACACAAACATATATGTGAGTGTATATATGTATGTATACATATATTTGTGTGCATGTATACATTACTAATTTTCAAATTGCATATATGGTATTCCATTAAATAAAACAGAAATTCATTGAAAGTCATTACTAATAGCTTTTTCCGTCAGCATTTTCTTAAATTCTAATAATAGAAATTCCATCATGATGATTTTGTGAGTTTTTGTATATTTAAAAAATGGGTCCCTCTGTCAAGGCCATTGTTTGGTTTTCTGGCCCTTCTGATGAACTAGACCATTAGCCTTGAATTTGATTTCCTCAGTTAATTCCACATTTTGCAAGTTGACTTTCTGTCTAAGCTAAATTTTGTTTTAAAGAGGCTTTACCCCTCTCACCTACTATTTTTCTTTCCAAAACACACCATTTTTTTATTTAACAGAAGAGAGAAATAATTTAAGTAGTTATGGTAGTTTTCTCATGGTGATCATAAAGTGCTGCCTCTCCAATTTCCCTTGGGCCATTAGCACAGCAAAATTAGTCTTCTGGGTCCTAGCTGGATGGTTCTGCTTTTAAGATGACACGTGACAAACCAGACAGACTATTTTACACTCCTGGTCATTTTTTCATGCTCTTTTTAAACAGACTTAGCCAATGTCAACATAAAGGCTATAGTATTTTTAACAGTCAAATAAGACTATGCAAACAGCAAAATATTGTTGCTCTGATAGTTCTCAATTAAAATTTACAAAATAAGTTTTTCTTTGAATATTTCCCTAGGAGTCTATGCCTTATATCTTTACATTTGCTGTTAGAGAATTCATAATAAATAGATCATAGATGAAACTAGCTCATATTGTTCGCCCAGCTTTATCTTTGAAGATAGTGCTGAAAAGAAGCTAAATGACTGAGATAAGAAGAAATCACTTTGTATATGAAAGTGACTTGTCACAATAATCCTTAGAAGAGATGGTAACGTTCTCAAAAAACTAAATCTTTTTTCACTGGCCCTTCAACATCTGCGATTTTTAATCACAGGAGCCAATGCAACATGTGACTTGTGAGAATGAAAATTAGGGTGGGAATGAAAACAAGAACTAAGCAGAGGAGACCACCACTTCTGAGAGATTCAGGAGATGGCAATCAAGGCAGATTCATGGAAGAAGTCAAAAGTCAGCAAGGACATAGATTCTACTGGTCAAAGCACGGGAGAAGGTAAAATCCCAGGCAAAAAGAAAATGGAGATTATACAAAGACCAAAGTAAAATAGATCCAAAGTTAGCAGAAATCAATATAGAAGGTATAAACAACAAGGATGCCTTAGAATGGAGATAACTCTTGCCTTAAACAGGAAGCTTATTGGACACTGCCTGCTTGGGCAGGAACCACAAACTGTAGCCAGTCTTATTTCTGATGGTGTTACTATATAAACACCATCAAATAATCTGAACGTGTATTATGTACATAATGTGGTGGTAGGCAATAAGGATTCATCCTAACAAACAGTGAACGAAGTCATGTTTATTTTCCATTTCATAGCTAACTCTGTCTCTGTGATGTCACAGGCACACTACTATCAGGATCTCTGTTCAAAATGAGTTAAGGTATGAACAAAAGGATGGAAAATATTCCCCCATGGATAAAACTTCAAAAGGATACTTTTGACATTTCTCTATGACTTTACAAAAGCCTGCTTTTCCCCACTTGAGAAAGAAGAAATTGGGTTTTATGTCTCGTTGCTGAGATTGGCAACACAAGGAGGGTTATTTGAGTTGAAAAGAATGTGTTTCCTACTTTTACTGTCTTGCTGAAAGCCTGCTTAATGAGACTTACCTATGGAAGCTCAGAGGTTCTGACCTCATCTGTTTAAGTGGAGACCATTTAAATAATTACTTCTCATCACATAATATATTCCAGTGTCTTGTGAATCAACGTCATTTTCTTTTTATGAATTTTTTAAAAGGATATTCAACATCACTTTTCTCCTTTATTCAGTCAGTCCTGGGGAAGCATCATGGTACAATGGAAAGCTTGCTTGATTTGTAGTCAGAGAACTTGGGTTCAATCTTATTTCTTCCCTATTAAGCCAAGCAGAATGTCTAATCTTATTGTCTTGGCAGTCTTTCAAAGATTTGAAAACAAGTAGTATGCTCCACCCCACTACCTTTTCTTAGGCCAAATATCCCTAGTTCCTTCAGATTCTACTCCCTCATAAGCAGCCTTACCACTCTGGAAGTGTCTCTACCCTGAAGGAAGATCTCTTGACCGACAAGGCTTTAGCTAGGACCACCATTTGATAAGCCATTCCTGGCTCCACCGACTCTAATCCTTTCCTTCTGCCTCCCTGTTTTCTGACTTTCTTTAATATGTTGTCTTTCTCTATTAGACCAAAGGCTTCTTGAGGGTATAGGCTCTATTGTTTGCTTGTACTTGCATGCCCAGTACTTAACCCCGTGCCTGGAATAGAGTAAATGCTTGATAAATTATCTATTTTTCAAATGTATGATCTTGAGGCTTTTTAACCTTCCTAGTTGCCCTCTCATAGATGCTTCCCAGGTTATCAATCCTTTCTATTAGATTGATAACCAGACCAGAACACAATGCATTACATGTTGTCTGACTAGGGCAGAGGACAGTGGCACAATGCCAGCATAGTTCTGCTCTATGGGTGGTAGGAATAGAAACTAAGGAACCGATGGAAATAGATGCAAACTTATTATAGAAGTAGTAGCACAAAGACTTTTTAACTAATTGGATATGGAAACTGAGAGAGGGAAAAACAGAGATAGCACCATTTCAAGCATGAAAGACTAACCTTTAGGACCACATAGAAATTCCTCTATTTGACATTTAAAATTCTTCAAAACTTGGTTTCAATCTGGCTCTGCTTCTCAAACACTTTGGTCCACCCAAACTTCCTTATTGTGATTCCTCATATATAATATTCCATCTCCTTTCTCTGTGCCTTTTCATGGGTTATTGTCCATACCTAGAATTCAATCTTTCCTCATCTCCTCCTCTCAAGACCTGTAGTTCCCTTCAAAGCTCAGCTCAAATGTTACCTCTTACATTAGGTCTTTCCAGAACAGAACTTCCCAGCTGAGGGATATACAAAATATCTTTGTATGCATTTTATATATACTTAAATGTTTACATATCTCCACCTTGAGAATACAATCTTGAGGACACGATCAGTTCCATTTTTGTCTTTGTATTCCCAAAGTCTGGCACAGTGCCTGGCACAAATGCTTATCGATTGATTTATTTATATGTTTAGGGAATATCCACACCCATAAAATCCATATTCTTGAAGTCATTGTGTTTGGCCTGATGTTAGGGTAGCAAGAAAACAAGAGCCCTATCTTGTATGCTGTGTATGTAGGACAGGAAATGGGTTACCATAGATTGGTATACATAGATTCTCTGCCTAAGAAACAGAGGCATATTATTTTACTTCTATGCATGTGAATGCTTCAAATCAGAAATATATCACACATGTGTATTATTCAAATGCATATTATAAAGGTGAACTGCCTATGCTGAACATATAAGCATACATATTCCATAAGCTGAAAAAAGATAATGTACTACTAATATTTAATATCATCCTGTGTTTAATTTTTTTTAGTATTGCAAAATCTTGTCCCACAGCCATACATTCAATATTAATCATTCCCATATCTTACTTTTCAATTTGTACACATTCACATTTGACATCTGAAACTCTTTCAGCCCTTTGTTTAAATTCAAAGCATTCCCTTACTTATGAGATCTAGACCTAATAATCCATATCCTTTTATGAAATAGATGCATTACAGGAGAGTCGGCTGTAAAGTGAATGTCTGTAAAACTAATCCAATTTCCCCAAAGTTTTCTAGTATACGTTAAAATTATTTAAAATAATAACTGTATTTGAGACACAACATAAAAGCATTTTCTGGATCCTTTCCAGGTTTCCTAACAGCATAATATCTGCTTTTTACAGTGTCATTGGACATAAGGGATAAAGCCAAAGGCAGAAGTGCCCGATATCAATTTTGCAGTGATATTTTCCCCTACTTTATTATTAGGATATGTTCACAAGAAAGGAGAAATGGTGATATGGATGATGGAGCATATGGATGGTAAAGACTGTTTCCATTGTTGGATAAGTCACTAAACCTCTGTGGATCTATGTTTCTTTATTGGTAAAATGATGGGACTGAACTAGGTGGCCTTTCCATCTCTAAGTTTCTAATCCTACGATCTTTTAACAAAATGTATTCCTAACAAGAGAAAAAAGGTTTATTAGTTTTGAGTGTGTATGTGTGTGTGTGTGTGTGTGTGTGTGTGTGTGTGTGTGTTATTCACAGAATCCTGGGACTTCAGAGTTGAAGGGACTTCTGAGGTCATCTACTTCAACCCACATCTGACAAGAATGCCTTCTACAACATTCCCACCTAGTGGCTATCCGGGTTGGGATTTATTAGCACAATGCCTGACATAATAGTAAACAATTAACTGACTTTAAAATTTTCTGCTATTATTCTTTGTGAGACTATATCTAACATAGCTCTGGAAAAGGATTGGGAAGATCAAACAAGTCCATCCCAACCAGTACGTGTTTGTATTTTTTTAACCACTAAGCAGTTGAGAATTGTGCTACTCTGCTGTTTAATAAAACAGAAAATTCATTGTGAGAGAGAAAAAGATGACAAGGAGCATTGGGTGAGTAATGGCAAGCACATGAACTTATGGAAGGAAAGTTAGGGCTCAATAGAGTGATGCTTAATCACGACCCTAAAGACGAGGAACATAGGACATTCATAGACAAAGGGCATTCATGCAAAATAAGATGGAAATAGAGGACCTCTTCTATGGCTGGCTCATACACCACCAGAAAAGAAAGGCTAAATTCCTAAAAATAGTACTTTGGCTTCTGACACAGAGGAAGAAAATGAAGAGAAGAGCTTCATGGACTTATTCGTGGGTTTATTCTCTCTGACAGGGATGGAATAGAAAGGAAACTGTAACTACTCTTGATATCAAGTCACATATATGCTCATAGGTATAGAACTATAATCACAGGAGTGGCTTAGTAAATGTTTAACAATCAGCTCTAAAATTATACCCACACCCACGCCCATGTAT
This sequence comes from Phalanger gymnotis, assembly GCA_028646595.1. Taxonomy (NCBI): domain Eukaryota; kingdom Metazoa; phylum Chordata; class Mammalia; order Diprotodontia; family Phalangeridae; genus Phalanger; species Phalanger gymnotis. The sequence goes on from CM053623.1 coordinate 362,670,783, forward strand.
GTCTCTCTTTCTCTCTCTCTCTCTGTCTGTCTCTCTCTCTCTCTCTCTCTCTCTCTCCATATATATGTATATGTATGTAATTTTAAATTTAATCTGTACCATTAATATTTTCTATATCATTTTATTAAGTCTAGACAATCAATTAAATAGCAAATCAATTTCTGATATTTAACAGTGGCTGATTTCAGATGTACAAAAGTTTACTCTCAAAATTTTAAGAATTTGCTCTATTGTAAGTTGGCTCTAGCACACCATTGGCTATACCTCATTGCCATCTAGCCCACACCCTTCCTGTTACAGATGAGGAAACTGAGATGTGACAAGTTCATTTCATGCATTCTGTAATTGCCACAGATAAGATTTGAACCCAGGTTCTCTAATGCCAAGTTCAGGAAGATTCCATGATACTACACTGACTCCTTATCTCTTTTTCTTTTCTGGACTCTGCTATAGTTTGTTCCTCAGCTCTCTCATATTATTGGGTCCAGCAATACTTTATCCACTCTACCAATTCACTGACTCAAACAAGAGTCATGGAGGCCTTGCACTTTTATCAAGAGAACTATACCGCCTCAAACCAGTCATTGCTTCAACTCCCTTTTCCCACCTCAGACTTACTTTTGTGGTGGAAGGTAATAGAGAAGAGAAGGAAAATACTGTAATATGTTAACAGATAATAATAGTGTTATAATGTTTAGCATGTAAACATGCCACCTCCTAACATACAATAAGGTTGGCCATCATGCAATTATTATTTAGGAGGGGTGTGGGTAGAGCAATTTGCAAAAAGCATTCATCATGCCACAAATGTTGCAATCTGTGTTGGTAGATTACCACATAAATCAAAATGCAGGACTATTAAGTATCTACATGAAAAACTGGGAAGTATATATATTTTTTAAAATAATGAAAGGATCCATAGGACAATAACAGGAACATGGAGGAAAATCTTAGGCACTTTGTAAGGTAGCAGTGGAAAAATGCTTCTAGGTCTCCCTCCACAATGTTGACATCTATACAATAAAATAAACATTTTTTGAGTACCTGTTATGTGGGTGCTATGTGCGCATCAGAGGGTAAAGTGCAGAAATCCAGGTCCAGGTAGAAATGCTATTTCTTGTACCTCCACCTTGCAGTGATAGTGGAGATAAGACTACAAAATAATATTCTTTTGAAAACATTAATACCTTAATTTGTGCATACCATGGTTTTAAATTCCAAAGAGAGAGTCTGCATAAGTCAGAGGATACCTGTCTGTCAATATTCATGTGATTTCATGCAAGGACCTGAAATGTGACTTTGAGAATAGCCTTTAAATGTGGTTTCAAAGCAAACCATAGATAAATCTCAGCTATCTAAGTTCCTTGTAGTTCAGAGCAGGTCACAATGGCATAGATGATGGTTAAGATGGAAATTAATTCTTTTAAAAGTTGTATCTAAAGGTATCTCAGACTTATTATGTAAAAGTGGACCATTTGAAGAGTATAATACTTTCTTTCATATACTTGTATGGTACTTCAGACAACAGTACTATAAATATCCATTCTCACTGTCTCACCCGCCTTTCAAAAAGAGATCTTTTCATCATTAGTGGGAAAAATCATTTCAAGTCATGTGTCTCATCCTGGGAGTAGTTGGGGTTGTTCATGGCAACATACTTACAGGTTTTGCTGCTCCACATTCATGCTTTATTCCAACTTCCATACATCTCTATATCTAAATTTTCAAGAATATGCTTAGGTAGGGTTTTTCTACCTGCTGAGCTATTTCCTCTAACTTACTTTGGGAAAGGGAGGGCAATGGAGGACAAATGGTATATTGGGGGCCATTTTGGATTTCGTATGTGTCTATAGATTGAAGAACATAAGAATTCATAGATTTTTAAAGCTGAAAAGAACATTAGGGATAATATATAATATAAGGTAATATATGATATGATATAATACAATACAATGTAATGTAATATAATATGATTACACAATATATACTATAGATAGTACATATGGTATAGATAGTACATATAGTGTGTATATATGGTGAGTATATATAGTATAGTATATATTATTATAACATAAAAATATAATATAATTAATATTATAGTCCAGTATTAAATACAGGGGCTGGAATAGATTATAACTTGTCATTTCCTAATTTGATTTATCTACATCTACCCTTCAAAGGAGCAACAGTAATCATTAGTATGGGCTGCCATATTTTAGGAAAGACCCTGAATAGTTGGACAGTATCCAAAGGTGGGCAACAAGAGTGGAGAGGGGGCTCAATGTCATACCATATGACAATATGTTGATGGAACTGAGTCTATATATTCTAGAAAAGAGAAAACTAAGCAAAGACAAAATGGCTGTTTCAAGCATTTTAATAGCTGTCCTCTGGAACAGTGATTAAATTTATTCTCCTTCTCCCCAGATGGCAGAACCATGGATAGAAATTACAGACAGGCAGATTTACACTTGATTTAAGAAAAATAACCAGACAAACAAACAAGGAAAAAAGAGGAAAAGCAAAAACCTTTCAAAAATGATAGGATAGAGCCGTCATAAACAGAATAGACTTAGTCTTCCTTCGGAGGTAATTTCCCTCTCACTTCTGGTTCTTAACCAGAGGCAGCAGGAACACTTGTTGAGATGTTGCATCGTGAATTCTCATTGTAAGTATATTAACTAGATAACATATGAGATTTCTTCTAACTTGCGAGAATCTTTCTGATTCTGTCATGCAGACACAGACACACACACAAAAACACACACGCAGACACACACACACAAACCCTTCCACCTATCTTTGTCACAAAAGGAATTAAAATTAGCCTCGTATAGTCTTTGCCAACCATGTTGACTTTTAGTGAGTACCTTTTTAAAAGTTCCCAAAATTTCTATATTTTTAAAAAGCATCTGTATTATATCATAACCATATTATAATATAATTATCATTAAATACTCATTGTTGAACGAACATTATTGGGTCCATTGATAAGCAATCAAAGGTAGCAGTAGATTTGATTGTGTAATGATTAATTACTCTTAATTCCATTCACAATTAGTAAATGATGAAATACTCTGACACATGTTCGAATATTGCAGTTTATATTCAAAAGATCCTCCAGAGAAGTAATGGCTTTTAGCAATGCTTTGAAAATGGCATTTTACATTTTAATAGCATCATCTTTATCTTCCTTCTTTCCTTCCTTGCTTTCTCCTTCCACCTTCTTTTCCGTCCTTCCTTCCTTCTTTCCTCCCTTCCTTCTTTCTTAGTAAGCAAAACACTTAAGTATATACGCATGCTTTCACTCATTCTTCTTTCAAGGCTGGATGTGTTTCACATTTTTTTTTTTTGAACCACGTTCAGTTTTTGAAACCTTTCCTCATAAACAGGTCTTCTAATCCCCGCTAAACCCAATAGCTTTCTTCTGCACCTTTTAAAGTAATCTGAACTACTATTCTCCATTAAAGTCAGTGTGTATTGCTGGACATGATGTTTCAAACCAGGTTTTACGAGGACTTTGTGTAATGGAAATATTATCTCCTCTGATTTGTTTCTAATCCCTGTGCTTATGTAACTCAGGAGTTTGTCAGCATTTCTCCTAGCAGACTTGAACACATCAACTTTCACATATCCATATGCTACTGACTTCTGTGTTTTTATTTTCCATGGCTTCTTTAAAGGGAACATTTTGTCAAATTATTTTTAAAGTGAATTAAATGTTCAGAAAATTTTAAAAAATAAGATCTATGGACATTTCTGCCCTTATTTGTTCATAGCACTGTGTTATCATGTAGAGAATATGCTTGACTTTCTAACAGGCTGTTTGTTCTATAAAGGGCTTATAAAGACAGGGCTAAGAAATTAGTAGTTTTAGTGAAGCTGGATGACAAGGTTCATGAGCATATTTAATAAATATTGATGATTGTATTAGAAAAAAATAACCTGAGTAAGCACCAGTCCTGGAGTCAGGAGGACCTGAGTTCAAATCCTGCCTCAGACACTTGACACATGTACTAGCCATGTGACCTTGGGCAAGTCACTTAATCCCAATTGCCCTGCCCAAAAACAAAACAAAAAACAGAAAAAAAATAACCTACTAGTCATCAAGCCATACCCCCTTTTAAATGTGATTGAAGGATCATGGATGTAGAGCTGGATGCGACCCTAGAAGCTGTCAAGTTCAATCCCTTTATTTTATTGTGAGCAAATGTGACTTGCTCGAGCTCACACAAGAGGTAAGTGACAGAATTTCTGTTTGAATCCAGATTGTCCAACTAAAATCCTGGTTCCTTTTCTAACATCTAAGCCACCTTGACTCTGGAGTGGCCCCAAAGGGAACAGGAAAGAGGTGACCCCAGTCCTAGCCTAACCACTCAACCTTTTCTTAGAGCAGCTTACATCAAAACAGGTCTTAGAACAGTTGAAGCTCCCAAGCACAGCTATCACCCTGACCAATCCCCTGGGAGCTCGCGGCCCCCAACTAATCCCCACACAACCGCTCATGGTTAAAAGACACTCCTTTCCCCAGTTTAGCTCAAAAGCTGTAACACTTACCTATTTTATTAACATCTTATGAATATTATAATGAAGAGACTCCAGAGATTACAAGTCAGGCCTTTGATGTCCCCTGGGAAGTATCCCTCCGGGCATGGGCTTGCTAAAACTTCAGACGCCTCCAGTAGCCCCTCCTAGAGACATATAGCTTCCCAACCACTTCCCTTCCTAATAACAATATAAGCCCTCTGTGCTCGCACACCTGTAACCAACCAGTGTCCTGATCTGCCTGGTTCAGCTTGCTTCCTGGGACAATAAAGCTCTCCTCCAAATCGGAGTCCAGCTAAGTATTTTACTTGCTCCTGGAACCAAAATAGCTCTCCCACTGAAACTCCACCTGCATTCTTTTTTCCTTATTGTTGTTTGTTCAATGGTTTTGTCTTCTTTTGATTTCTGAACTGAAATCGTATATCTTTGCTTTGATTTCTTATGTTTTTGCATATTAAGTGCCATTATTTCCTAGATGCCAAC
>CM053623.1:362676310-362686872 GCA_028646595.1 Phalanger gymnotis
GGCCTTTCTGTCCTGACCCCTGATTCGTGATTACCTTTCCCAGACCAATATTTCCATGAAGCCATAATTAACTTACAATTCTCTAGCCATCTTCTCTTCCCCATTCTTTGGCGTCCCTTCCCTTTTCTTCTTTTTCCTCCCCTTGCTCCTCTACCCACTGCATTTAAACCATAAATTATAAACAACTCAACTCTGCCATTGTTTATAGATAGAGTGTGTCAATATATCTTCCTACTCACCATCTCAACAAGTTTCTAGAGCAATATCCTGGCCACCCTTTTCTTTTGTATATTGGATAGAAATGAAATCATCTGGTGAGTATAACCAAAGTGTTATCCCCCCTTCTCCTTTAAGGGTGACCAAGGAAGACTACAAAAATTTGAGGAGTTCTAAATAGAAACGATTCTAGGTCAAGACCACTCTTAAAGATTTAAATATTAGAATATTTATACTCCATTGGTATAGTCCTTGCTTCCTCTTTTCCCTCGTCTGAGCTGCTGACATCACGGTCCCTTATATATTCCCTGCAATGAAGCAAAGGAAATGGGGAAGCCCACATCACATGTTAGCTCATATCAATCCATGCCACTCAAGAATATATATTATATATGTATATGTGTGTAGTGTGCATGTATATAGATAGATATATTCTAGATATATTCAGTTCTTGAGTTATACATATATATGTACATACATACTCATACACGTAGCCCATACACACTTATCCTACATAGGACAGTTACTAAAATTACAGTAAAAGTTGGCCCAATTACAAGGAAAATTACAATGCCAGGATTGAATTAGCAACAAGGCTGACATGATTCTGAAATTCTCAAGCCATAGAACCATAGATTCTTACAGTTTCCTCTATGACCACTAGATACCCCAAGAGATTTTAGGAGGGACTAAACTGTAGTTTAGATTTAAGTCCCTTCAACTGTGTGGGTTGGAGGTCCCCAGGAGCAGATAGCAACAACAACAATCATCTTTAATCAGTGTGAGTGTTGGATTTTTTGTCCTTATTCAGATTTTTTTTTGTTTTATTTTTTATTTTTTTGCTTTTGGCAGGGGGGAAGGCAGGGCAATTGGGGTCAAATGACTTGCCCAAGGTCACACAACTAGTAAGTGTCTAGTGTCTGAGGCTGGATTTGAACTCAGGTCCTCCTAACTCCAGGGCTGGTACTCTACTCACTGCACCACCTAGTTGCCACCCTTATTTAGATTATTTAAAAGAATCAGAGGACTTTGATTTTAGGTAAGTTATTCAACGTTTCCGGGTCTCATTTTCTTAATCTTCAAATTTAGAGAGTTGGGCTACAAAATATCTCAGTTTACATCTTATTAAATTTTACTTCTTTTCCTGCTAAGTTTTAAATTAGGCTTATTTTCCTTTTAATTATTAATCAAGTAATTTATGTTACTTTTCAGTGTTAAAAACCTGATCTTACCCAGTCATGAGGGAATGAAGTCACTGAAATAGGGAGCTAGTGTGATGTAAAGCAGTAGTGTCAAAATCTAGTAGAGTTTGATCCCTTGACTTAGAAAACCACAAATTAACATTATCTATACTTTATTGTTCATTGATTTTGTTTAAAATTCACCAATTCCAGTTTAATCTGAGGGAGTAATGGGAACTTTTGCACCAGCTTGCTGCAGGAGTCTAAAACTGACACCTCTGGAAAGGAATTATCTCTGGATTTTGGCTCCAAAGACTGATGTTTGAATCATAGTTTTGCCATTTACTACCTGTGAGACCCTAGGCAAGTCATTTAAACTCTATGGGCCTCAGTTTCTTCATCTGCCATATGAGAGAACTGAATTAACTTGTCTCTAAGAACTCTTCCAGTTTACAATCCCATGATCCTATGGAATCCTAGAAAATTGCCTCTTTTTCAGTTCCTGGAACTGGCACATCCCAACACTTGGGAATGTTGTGACAGAGAACCTGACCTCAATGACTTTGCCAGTAGTAGTTCTCTATGATTCTGAAACTTATAGATATGCAAACTAACTAGATGAATACATTTATTGCTTGACACAGAACCCATTCTGGGAAAAAAGATTGTAAAAAAAAATGTGGACATAAATGTCAAGGAAGAGCAAGTGTAGCATTCAGTGTAAATGCCAATGGTTTATTTTTAACCCTTATCCAATAAGAGAATTGTGAAATGTGATAATATGAGCTTGTACTTGAAGCATCTATCTATATTAGAAAAACTTTGGGCTGAATGGAAGAAAGGAAAAATATTTAGTGCTGCATTCCTGAATTTTTCCTAATCTCTTCATTTCTTCTGTACCATGTAAGTTCTTCATAATTATTGTGAGAGGTTTAGTTATATTTTAGTCAATTTTCTTAAAACTTTAGGAAGCATAACATTGAGATGGGCTGATTTATCCATGTTCAATTTCACAAAGCAAACCCCTGTCTGCCATATAACCAGTAGCTGATTTTTGCAACATTTTCCTCTCTTCCTTTCCCTTCATTTTTCTTGTTAACAGCATTTTTTAATGAGTTCAGCAACTCAGCTAATTTAGAATTAAGGAAATCAATTAGAATTATAAATTAACTTTTTGAATACTCATTTATCAGGAAGCTGAATTGTTCTAAACATCTTTTTTTTCTCAAAAATTTTTACAACCATGCAAAAGACGCTTAATTGACAGAAATTTCACCTTTGAATCAGTAAAACTGCTCTTCAAGGCCCTTGCTTGACATATATTGGCTGTGTGATTCTGGATAAGTCATTTAACTTTCAGTGGCTCCAGGCAACACTCTAAGACTCTAAATTATGGAATAGATGCTTATATTCACAGGCAAAGGGGATATCTTCAATGCGAATTCCCTATGTCAATGAACTTACACAGGTCTATTAAAAATAATATATCTGTGAAGTTCCATCTCCTCTCTTTGCCAGTCTTAAGCAGTTTATGCTTTGGTACCTTGACTGACCGAGTAAGGTTGAGTTTGTTCTTGTTCTTCTCATATAATCCTTCCCATCATCCACTGTAACCACTGTAGTTTTGCACTGCAGTTTTTATTTAAACTGCAAGTAATTATGTTTGATCAATACATAAGTCCCCTTTGGGAATGCATTCCAAGTACCATATAAACCATCGAAAAATGAAAACTCATACTTCCCAGCATAGCGTTTTCCCCTTTTATTGATATTTAGTAACAAACGGTTCACACAGATGTTAAATGTATGCTGTTATGCTGACAGTGAAACTTAAAGAAAGCCCCCATGCTATTAGGCAAAAGTCAAATGATTCCTGGAGAAGAAATTTCTCTATTGTAGAGAAATTCAAGCTTTGCAAAAAGTAAATTGGCTAAGAGAAACTCAATGAGGTGCCATCTAAAATAAGTAGCTAAAGTGAAGGGAGTGCTTTGTAGAACCTGGGGGAAAGCAATTTAGATATTTGAGGAGATAACTCAGAGGTTTGGGTGCCTGGAAGTAATCTAAATCTGAAGCCTACTTGAAGGAAATAGAGCCAGAAACACTCTGTCTTGTATTATTTCTGTGTTTATCTTTGCCTGTTGATCTGTCATGACTGTTAGCAGTTCATTATTTATTGTATCATTTGGTGAAACAGGAGGATGAAATCAGTTCAGGGACTCAAGGGTCTAACAGAGTAAAGTATGTAGTATAGAAGCTGCTATGTAACTTTAGGCTCAATATTCATGAGTGTTGCTTGGTAAGTGACAAAATCTGTTTAGATTTTTACATACGGTGTAATGTATGAAAAGTTTGAGAGATGTAATTTCTGGGTGATTAACAATCAACAATATTAATTATGGCTAGCAGATAATTAATAAAATGATGGTCATTTGGCTTTCTCCCATAAACCAAGACTAATCATGGAGATGATTCAATGCTTATATTCCCTTAGAAGAGTGGGTGTTCCAAACAGGTGGAAATCAACTCTGATTGGTTAACAACTTATGGCAGAATGAATATTATAATGAGAAGTGGGCCTTTTCTAATGAGGGGCTGGATAAAGATTCAACAAAGGAACAGTGAGAAGATAGGAAGAAAACCAGCAAAGAGTGGTGTTATGAAAACCTCTAGAAAAGAGAGAGAATTGTGTTGGAGTCAGCTTTTGAGAGCCAATTATTGAATTTTCAGTGTGAGCATACATACCTCAGACAGAAGAAAACTCTATAAATCAGTGTTTGACTAATTGTTACATTGCTTATCACTGTAAACTTAAGAAAGTGATGGAGAAAATCTTAATCACTCATTAAACTTGAACGTGTCTCATGCATACTGTTTTTAACCATAAGAACTCTAAAAGGTAATATCAAGGAGAATAAAGTTATCAGCATTGTCAAAGCTTACAGAGAAATTAAAAACTTTGAGTACTGAGAATCTAAGAGAATACTGGTAACTTTAGAAAGCAGTGTCTTCTAGGTGAAAGGCTAGATTTCAGAGTATTTCATAGCAAGTGAGCAGAGAGGAAGTGGAGGTCAAAATCTCAGGGAATTTAACAGAGAAGAGGAGGAGAGATATGAGGCTTGGATGGTCAAATAAAATAAGGTTTTGTTAATGATGAGTGAGGCATCAAGTCCCAACTAAATTCCCACATTCTATAGGAAGCCCTTCTGAAATTCCCTAAGTTTATGAGACTCCCTGCTCTTTTTTCCAATTTATCCTATGTTTGCTAGTTTGTATACATTTGTTTTCATGATGTCTTCTCCATTAGACTCCCCCATAAGGCCCTGAGAACAAAAATTACTAGTTACATACATTACCGTGAAATTCTTGAGAGGAAGGAATGTCTTTTGCCTTTCTTTGTATTCCCCAAGCTTAACACAATGCCTAACATAGTAGTGGCTAAATATATTTTATTGCCCAACTGAATGATGTGGTCAAATCTGTAACAGCGGTAGCTATCGTCATTAGTTAGTGAGAGCTTAAAGATTATAAAGTAAATAAAGAGATTGATGAAGTGCATATTTTTTAAAGTTTTAATATTTTATTTTTCCAATTAAATGCAAAAAAAAATTTTAACTGTCTTTTTAAAATAATTTTGAGAAGATAAGCATTTTGATAAAGGTTATATATGTTCAGTCAGGCAAAACATACTTACATATTAGTTGTGTTGTAAAAGAAAACAGACCAACACCCCCCCCCCCAAAAAAAAAAGACAAACGAGAAAAATAAAGTTTAAAAAAAGTATGCTTTAATTTGCATTCAGATTCCATTCGTTCTTTCTCTGGAGGTAGATAGCATTTTTCATTTTGAGTCCTTTGGCTTTGTCCTTTTCTGTCATATTAGCCAATCTGATAAGGATGAGGTGGTACCTTAGAGTTATTTTAATTTTCATTTCTTTAATCAATAGCGATTTGGAGAATTTTTAAAAACATGGCTATAGATAGCTTTGTTTTCTTCATCTGAAAATTGCCTGTTTGTATCCTATGACCATTTATCAATTGGGGAATGACTTTTTTATTCTTATAAATTTGATTCAGTTCTCTATATATTTGAAAGATGAAACTCTTGTCAGAGAAATGCTATAATACTTTGCCAATTTTCTGCTTTCCTGTTAATCTGGTATGTATTAAATTTGTTTGTGTAAACGCTTTTTAATTTAATGTAATCAAAGTTATCCATTTTATATCTTGTAATGTTTTCTATCTCTTTGTTGGTAATAAATTCTTCCTTTATCCATAGATCTGACAGATAAGCTATTCCATGCTTCCCTAATTTGCTTTTGGTGTCACCTTTAGGTCTAAATCATGTAGCCATTTTGATCTTATCTTGGCAAAGGTATAAGGTGCTTTTCTATTCCTAGTTTCTGGCAAAGTGCTTTCCAGTTTTCCCAGCGATTTTTGTCAGAGAGTAAGTTCTTGTCACAAACATTTGGATCTTTGTGTTTATCAGATACAAGATTAGCATGGTCATTTCCTCCTGTGTTTTGTGTGCCTGATCAATTCTCCTGAACCACTACTCTATTTCTTAACCTATACCAGATTATTTCCATGATTGCCACTTTGTAATGCCGTTTGAGATCCAGTACAGCTAGGTCACCTTCATTGATTTTTTTATTAATAATCTTGATATTTTTGACCTTTTGTTATTCCATATGAATTTTCAATTATTTTTTCTAGTTCTATAAAATGATTTTTTTAGTAGTTTGGTTGCTATGACACTGAATAAGTATATCAATTTAGGTAGAATTGTCATTTATTATAATGGTTTGGCCTACCCATGCTCAATTAATATTTTTTCCAGTTCTTTGATCTGACTTTATTTGTATGAAAAGTGTTTTATTATTGTGTTCATGTAATTCCTGGGTTTATTTCAGCAAGTAGACACCCAATATTTTGTATTATGTATAGTTATTTTAAATGGTATTTCTCTTCCTTCTTTTGTGATTAGGGGTAAGTGACTTACCAGGGCCACACAGCTAGTAAGTATGTGAAGCTAGATTTGAACTCAACTCCTCCTGACTCCAGAGACAGTGTTCTTTTTCTATTCCTTGCTCCTGGACTTTGTTGGTAATATGTGGAAATGCTAATGACTTATGTGGGCTTATTTATATCTTGCTATTTTTCTAAAATTATTAATCATTTCAGCTAACTTTTTTAGTTGAGTCTTTTGGATTTTCCAAGAATATTATACTATCTACAAAAAGAGATAGTTTTATCACCTCATTCCTTATTTGGATTCAATACTTTTTCTTCTTCTCTAATTGTTATAGGTCTCATTTCTAGTACAATATTGGAAAATGGTGGTGATAATGTGCATCCTTGCTTTACGCTTGATCTTATTTGAAAGGGTTCTAGCTTGTCTGTGTTACAAATAATGTTTTCTGTTGGTGGATCCACCCTTTTCATTTTTGATAATGTGATCTGGTTTTATTCTTTCTTTTTTAATCAAATTAATCAGTGGTTTATTTTGTTTATTTTTTCATAATCTTATCTCCCAGTTTTATTTATTACTTTATTAATTATCTTATTATCAATTTATTAATCTTTCCTTTGATTTTCAGGATTTCTAATTGGTGTTTAATTGGAGATTTTTAATTTATTCTTTTTCTAGTTTTCTTTTTTTTAACTGCATGCCCAATTCATTGATCTGCTTTTCAAGTATTATATTGATGATTTCAAGTATTATATTCATATTTAGAGATCCCTACCTTCCTCCCTTCTGCTTTCCCTCCCCCTCCTTTCATTTTGTCCTTCCTCAAAAGAGTTTTACTCCTGACCACCACTTCTTCCATTTTTCCCTCCATTCTGTGAGCTCTCCCCCATCTCTTTCCCCTTTCCCCTTCCTATCTCCCTGTAGGGTAAATTAGATTTCTATAACAACTGAATGTGAATGTTATTCTTTCTTTGAGAGAATTCTGATGAGAGTCAGATTCAAGCATTACCTGCCATGCCACCCTCTATCTTCCCTTCCACTGTTAAAAAAAAACTTTCCTGTCTTCAGGAGTGCATCTTGAGGCCTTTATAAGGAAAGGGGGCCTCTTATTCATGTGGTCATTCCCTTTATCCTTAACTTCCATAATGAGTTAAATGACTAGTTCACAGTTTTTTTTCTTTTTTTCCTTCTTGCTACCATGCTATATCTTGCCTTCCCTTTTCTGCAAAACTTCTTGAGAAGCCATCTGCACTTCATGACTCTACTTCCTCCCTTTCGTACTCAATATACTCAACCTAAAGTTTTAAAGTTAGATAACACCTTGGTTCTGAAGAACCTTCAATTCCAGAAGAAAGAACACATACTTTACTCAATAGGCAGTCAAATCCCCTGAAGAATCAAGTTGACAAGATCTAAGAGATGCAGAGGACACTTCAGGGTACAAGACTGAGAGGTGAGGTGAAGAATAGAAAACAGATTTCACTTGGAGAAATGGGATTATTAAGAAGGGAGAATAGATAGGCCATGTACCCTAACCTCAGGTTTGTTATGCATTTGGCACTCATGAGATTTCTTAGACAAGCTGCAGGTAATACTATCATTGACTATAGTGACACAATCTTTTTCCAATTCAGCTATGTCAGTTTTCTGTCTTAGATAAAGTTGGCCCAGCCTCAAGTAATACTATTCACTTTATGTGTATCCCTGGGAAATATAACCAAAAAGCCAGTTGTCATGTATTAGGTCAACCATATGTCCTCTATTTCTCAGCACAGTTCACAGTAGGTGCTTAATAAATGTTTATTGGTTGAATTGATGAGTATCTTAAATAGATGGCTTTGGTCTATTTGTTCTTATCTTGATCAAAAAGGAGAAACCTGATACCTAGCTGAAGTCAATCAGATCATGACAGGTCAGCGCCATAGAAGAACTCTGGCAATAGGTGCATTTAGTTTGAACTGTACCTTGTTGAAAATATACACTAGGAGAAATGAGCAGTCCCTCCCACTATATAGTATATAAATTGGTTTTAGTGGGGGTGGTCATTTCAGAATCTCCAGGGGACATAATGACTTAGTGCTTAGGCCTTTTGAGAATGGCGAAATTCCAGGCTACTCCTTGCTATGTGGTGGCAGAGTGTACAAAAGGGCTTGTTCTCCCCAATCTATAAAAACTGGAGAGAGACACAGAATTCTGTCACAGGAGAGGATAGACAGCTTATAGTTGCCTCTTTGGCTCTCTGTGGAAATCATGTAACATTATGACTTCCAGGGAGCGAGAGAAGTGGCAATCCCTCTTCCACTCTAGCTTCTTGGCAATGACTTTGATGTAACAGCTAGAGTAGGACTCCACTAAGTGAGGTTGAATCTTGGCCCCAGCTCCCTTTTCTGCTTTGTGCTTTCTCTTTGGATTGTGTGACTGAGAGTCAACTTCAAAGTGAATGTATCCAGGATAGAAGATAATCTTGTGACATCTATTGGGCCAGAGGTCTATTGAATGAAGCTTACTGGAACAAAGTGAAGTTTCTTCATTGGGAAAGATTACCAAATCTCCATACTGGCTTGGAAGAATTTATGAACTTGGAAGAAGACAGTGCAGAGCCAAGGTGAAATGTAAAATGTGAAATCAATAGTCCTGCAAACTGCTTTGCATTCAAATGACATTGAGTACCAGACTCCCAGAAAATTTTAATAGTCATTATAAGTTAAGATAGTGAATCCTATTTTGAAATCATCCTGTCAATGCATTCTGTATTTCTATGTTTATCATTTCTTTGATGTGTAGTAATATGGTATTTGACCCATACTTAATTAATAATCATATGATCCTTTTTCCATCCTCCCCAATCCTCTCTCCCTAGGAGTCTTAGACATAACTCACAACCTAAGCTCTAAATAGATAATTTTTCCCCAAGGTGTGGAGGAGGGCACTTAATGAGCTGAAGAGTATAAGAAAAGGAAGTCTGACTTATCTCATTAGAGGTAATATTAGGACAGACTGAAATCCAAAGCAGAGGGCACAGTACCTTAGTTTCTGTGGGCCCAGCAACAGGTTCTTGTTGTTACATCTATTGCTATTGTATTATTACACAGATTTTTAAAAATGATGTGAACATTTTATTTATTCTTTCAGTCAAATTATCCTTTTAAAAATCAAGATGAATATTAATATGTGCTTTAATCAAATACTCATATCTCACCTGGCTATATTATTTTGGGACCTCTCTGACTTTTACACTATGCCCTTGGAAGTTTATTATTGGGAAAATTTCATTATCTTATAAGATCCCATGATCTTACAACTCTTCTTCATCAGTGACCTCTGCTCCTTGATGGAAGGGTGGACTCATGAACTCTCGAACTTCCATTTAAGTAGGGAGTTTTTCTCATTTCCTCATTTCTCACCTAGTGCTATTTTGGGATTTCTCTGACTTTTCCACTAAGATCCTGACTATATTTATATATTATCCTTTCTGGGCACACCCCTTCACTGCCTCCCCTGCCCTAATCCTTTTCAGCTCCTTTTGTGTATTGTCTTCCCCAATTAGATTGTAAACTCCTTGAGGGCAGAGAATGTCTTTATTTTTTTAACATTTGCATCTCCAGCCCTTAGCACAGTTGCTGAAACATGTTGTTGTTAAGTCATTTCAGTTGTGTCCAACTCTTGGTGACCCCATTTGAGGTTTTATTGGCAAAAATACTTGAGTGGTTTTCCATTTCCTTCTCCAGCCCATTTCACAGATAAGAAAATCAAGACAAACAGAGTTAAGTGACTTGCTCAAGGTCACACAGCTAGTAAGGATCTGAGGCAGGATTTGAACTCATGAGGATGAATCTTCCTGATTCCAAGCCCAGTGTGCTATCCACTGTGTTGTCCTCCTGAAATGTAGTAGACATTTAATATGTGTTTATTCACGACTTAGGTGGGAAATGTCACACCCATATACGTACTAATCCAGAGCTATTTTAAAATACAGGTGTACTTCTTCCAAAAGTTTAGAGTATATCCATGGTATACTAACAAAATATTGTATTTTTGTTTTTACTAGATGAAAAAAATATTACAGGGAAAAAATTATTTTTCTCCTATTCTTCTTGCAGGGAAAATTGAGGATTAGAGAACAAAATTGAAGGTTCTTGACAATAAATCTTTGAATCATGGATTAGGAGTAAGAAAGTAAAGTTCAAGTGCCTAATA
>CM053623.1:362686972-362699392 GCA_028646595.1 Phalanger gymnotis
AGCCCCAAAAGTCAAACACCAAGCTCCCCTCAATTATATCCTGTTTTGAGATCTGAGGGCTCTGACCTCACCCAGTATCTCCATCTCCAGCATCATATCATATACAAGTCAAGGACTCCCGATTGCCTCAGTGCTGAGAAATAGCTGAGAAATACTCCGAGACAAAGACAGCAAAAGGTTTCCCACCAATTCAAAGGGGAGACTTAATAGTCTTAGCATCCCAAAAAGGTAGAACTGGGAAAAGTCTGATTGCTGTTACATGAAGTCACAAGGCCAATCTCTGTTAATAAACTCTGAAGACTTAATTATACACTTTAATTCTGGCAGGGTACCCGCCTATGCATTTCTGTATTCCTTATGGTCATTAAACCAAAAGGAAGAATCAAATAAAATTCTTATAATAAAACAGAAATACTCCCAAGATTTGTTCAGTTATGTCCAACTCTTTGTGACTCCACTTGGGGTTTTCTTGGCAAAGATACTTGAGCGGTTTGTCATTTCCTTCTCTAGCTCCTTTTGAAAGTAAGGAACTGAGGTAAAAAGGGTTTTGTGACTTGCCCAGAGTCACACAGCTAATAAGTGTTTAATGCTGGATTTGAACTCACAAAGATATGTCTTCCTGATTTGATTTCAGGCCTGATCCTCTCTCCATTTTGCCACCTAGCTGCCCCACTCCTAAGGTTTACCTATTTAATTTTTTTAACCTACAAAACACGCACACACAAACAGAGAGACAGAGAAAGAGAGAGATGGACAGACAAAGAGAATAATACCTTTACATATGCTCTTTCCTGCCAACAAAGTTAATGACTTCACATATAGAAATCCAAAAACAAGATGCTCTTGTCCTTTGTTATAATGAAGTCAAAGCTAAAAGAAAGAAATATATTATGTTCTTGGTTACTTTTCAGGTATAGATGTTTGAGATAATACCTTACTTGAGACATTCTTCCCTATTTTCTCAAGAGAAACCATTTTAAAATTTTGAGTGTGAGCATTTACACCTCAGAAATCAGCAAACACTATAAATTAAAGCTTGACTTATTGTTTTGTTGGTTGTCTAGATTTTAAAAATAATGGAGAAAATGTTAATAATGCCAATTAAAGTTAAAACTAAATTCTACTTAATTTTTTTTTCTGGAGAACTTCATTGTTAAACATTTACCATCCCTTTGGCTAAGTTAATTCATCTTCCCAGGCCTCTATTGTTATTATTGTTGTTGTACTATATGACCCCTGGGATCCCTTCTACTCCAATGTTCTCTCTGAGTATTTTTTTGAAATAGTTTTTGGGGTTTCATTTTTATATCACCTACACTCTTCAATGCATCTCTTTCTAAAAAAATCCTTTAGAACCAAGAATTTTAAAAAGGGATACAGCAAAAAAAATCACCAAAACTAACCAATATATCAACAAATTATAGTGTTATGTGTAGTATTCCATGACTATAGCTGACCACCCCTGTAAAGAAGTGATAGGAAAGAAGAGGGAAAGGAATGTGCATTCTCATATATCTTATTTGAGCACCAGCTTGGTTTTTTTTTTTATTTTGCAGCATGCAGTTTCAATTGCTTTGTTGTCATTCTTTCCATTTATATTTTTTTAGTTATTGTTGATATGGCTATCTTGGTACATTTATTTTACTTGGTGTTAGTTATATATCTTTCCATGTTTTTCTATATAGATCATTTCTCACAGCATGGTAATAATCCATTGCATTCACCTATAGCTACTTGTTTAGCCATTTCCAAATCTCTGTGCATCTACTTTTTCCCACATCTTTACTACTACAAAAATGTTGCTGTAAATATTTTGGTATATGTACTAATGTCATTGACATACTTGGTATATATGCCAAGCTGTGAAATATCTAGATAAAAGGGAATAGATATATTAGTTTCTTGCTTCACACAATTTGAAATTGCCTTCCTGATTGATTGAAGCCATCTGTAGCTTCACCAGCAGTGTTACTTTATCTTTCTACAACCCTTCCAACATCGACTACATTCTCATCATTTGTCATCTCTGCCAACTCGATGGATATGAAATGTGTTGTTTGCAAGAACAAACCCCCAAATCTGAAGCAGTTCTAGAAAGAAATGTATTAGGTCATTTGGTGAAAGGAGAGCAAGCTGGAAAAAAAGATGCCAAGGAAGCTACCAAGACATACAGAGGGCAAAATGACTTTTTCAGGGTCATGTGGTTAGTGTATCTGAGGTTTGAACCCAAGTATGATCTTGACTCCAAGGACAGCATTTGATCCATTATGTGTCTGTCTGTCTCTCTCCCTCTCCTTTTCTCCCTTCTTCCTTCCAAAAGAGCACTCAACTGTGTACTTGTGATTGTATGCAGATACCCTTGTCAAAATCCTATATAATATAAACCTTCCAGAGACTGGACAAGAAGGAGAGGCACCTCTTTTCCGGTTCACTCTCTTTTACCAAATGACCTAATAAATTTTTTTCTAAAACTAGTTCAGATTTTAGAGATTTTGTAAACCTCAAGTGAAACATCAGAGTTGTTCTGATTTATGTTTCAGTGACTATTTTCAATTGGATTTATGATCAAATCATATCACCTGCCTGACCACTCTAAGTGATTATGTAGCATGTCTGTCTTTCTGTCTATCTCTCTATCTCTCTGTCTGTCTGTCTGGTTAAGAAAAATATTATATTGCCAGGTATATACACAAACCCAGCTTCAATTAGATATTCACTGCCAGCTTTTCATTAGCATCTCTGTGTAATTCTCTTTGGGCTCTCATAAAGTCCTGTTAAGTTAGGTTGAATTTCCATTCTTATGTTATATTTTGGGAATATGGATCACTAAATTTACAAAGGCAATTTTCATGCTGAAATGCTTTGAGAGTGTATTTTTTAAAATTATTTTTCTTAAGCACTCACACAGATGTGGCTTTCTGTAGAACACTACCCACATAGTGAATTTGAATTTCTATGATTCGGCTATTTTTCAGTCATCCATAAAAATAGGCTTGCATAAAAGCAGAAAGAATTAGCTCATTTTCTTATGGGTAGAATTATTGAAAGAACTGAAGCAAATGATTCAAATTTAAAAAAAATGCTTTTAGAAAATTCAAATATTTGATTAAAAGAACATAACTAAGCTTCTGTAAATGAGTATGCTTAGTCCTTTTACCTTTAACATCTTCTTTTTGAAAGTAGTCATCAAAAGCATTCAGTTAACATACACAAGCATTGTTTTTGAGTTATACAACTTAACAACAATTGTGTTTTCATCTACCATTTCCTTGGAAATTGAGATTGAAGGAGGGAAAACATTAGTGATATGTTATGTCTTCTGGAGGAAGTTTTTAAATGCATGAGCTTCCCTATGTTGAATAAAGTTTGAAGATCTGTAGCTATTTATATTTTCTCCATATGTAGATATCAGTCCAGATTATTTCTGTGAAGAATACATTAATAGAAACTAGTTATTCATTCAGTGATTAAGGAGTAAGTATGCTGGATGAAAAGAAATCTTGCATTTGGAAAGACCACCAGGGATGCTTTGTTAAAAAAGCTGTGTATTTATTCTATGAAAGAGATGGAAGACTAATAATGTCAGACCTGGTAAAAGAAAGGTGAAAACTGATCAATAAACAAGGCTTTACTAAGCACCTACTAGGTGATAGGCACTGTGCTAGCTTCTGGAGATAAAAATACGAGAGAGGCAGTACTCACTCCCTAGTAGTTTATATTTTGCTAGGCAATTAGAAAATGTTCAGATATAAATATATTCAGGATATAAACAAAATGGTGTCCACTGATGGAAGGACTAACAACTTATCCATTTATTGTCCTTTGTACTCTAAAGAGGACCAAAATTATATCAGGTGGTTGGGATCAATGTATAGTGTTTCTGACAGCAGCTGATCAGACCAATATGAGCTTGGAAGGCTCTACCACAGGTTGGGCACAAATACTACATAAGAACATTTGTAAGGAGATGTCTTTAAATTTGCCCATCTCATTTCTTTTGAGTTACTGCAATTCTGCTTTGCTCATAGCACACAGCACTTTCTTCAATGTGGGCAGATCCCATACCAGTGTGTCCCAATGGATACTAATGTTTTTCAGAGACACCTTGAAAATGTCTTTGTATCTCTTCTTCTGACCTTTGTGTGAGGCTTTGCCTTGTGTGAGTTCTCTGTAAAATAGTTTTTTTTTTCCTTAAGGTAAATGTATGTTTTGCATTTGAACAATGTGGCCAGTCCATAGAGTGTTCTGTTGTAGAGTTTGAATGCTTGACAATTCTGCTCAAGAAAGGACCTCCATGTCTGGTACCTTATCTTGCAAAGTGCTCTTCAGAATATTCCTAAGACAATTCAAATGAAAGTGGTGCAATTTTCTGACATGGGTCTGGCAGACTGCCTGTTTGACAGGCATACAACAAAGTCAACACAATGGCTCTGTAGACCTTCAGTGTGGTAGGCAGCCTAATACCTCTTCTCTCTTGCGATTTGCTTTGTAGTCTCCCAAAAGCTGAGCTAGTTATGACAACATATTCATCAACCTCATTATCTATGTATGTATCTCTGGAAAGTATACTGCCGACATAAGTGGTCTTACTGACAACATTTAAAATTTTTTCATTCGCTATGACTAATGGCTTCACGTATAGATGATGTGACGCGGGCTGGTGAAGAATCTGTGTTGACCGTCAGGCCAAAATTAGCACAAATTGCAGAGAATCAGTCCATACTTTGTTGCGTCTTAGCCTCATTAAGTGCTTCATTAAGGCTTCAGTAAGTGCACAATCATCTGAGAACAAAAAGTTGCACACCAACTCTCCCTCCACTTTAGTTTTGGCTTGTAGCTTTTTGAAGTTAAGTAATTTATCACTAGTGCTGTAGCTGATGGGCAGTGGCACTGTGCTTGGAATCAGGAAGCCTCATCTTCATCAATTCAAATCCAGCCTCAGACACTCACTAGCTGTGTGATCCTGGGCAAACCACTTAACTCTGTTTGCCTCCATTCCCTCATCTATAAAATGAGCTGGAGAAGGAGTATCTTTGCCCAGAAAACCCCAAATGCAGCCAGAAAGAGTCAGACATGCCTGAAATGACTTCAAGACAAGCAGTAGCTGACTTTAATGCCATTTTTGTCCTTGTTGTAGGTGTTTGACAAAATAGCTAAAAATATCATGCTAAGAAGCATGAGAGCAAGCACACATCCCTGCTTCACTTCACTGGGGACTTGGAGAGCATGAAAACACCATTCTTTATCCAGAACCCATGCAAGCATACCATCATATAACTGGCATACAATACTCATAAACTTCTCCTGGCAACCAAATTTCACCATGGTCTTCAATAAGTCCTCATGACTGACAGTATCAAAGGTGTTGGTCAGGTCAGTGGACATTGTGTACAGACCTCTGTGTTTTGTTCCTGGCATTTCTTCTGGAGATGTTTGTCGGCCAACACTATGCCCACCATTCCTTGGCTCTTTCTGAAGCCACACTGCCTCTCAGGTAGATGACTATCTTCCAGGAGAAGAATCAGCTGATTAAGGAGGACTCTGGAAAGAATCTTCCTGGCAATGACTAAGAGAGGGACCCCACTGTGATTGAACTAACAGCTAGGAAAGACCTCTTGAATGACTTGGCACTTTAGATTAGGCTAGAAGGAAGCCTAGGATTTCTAAGAGGCAGAAGTGAGGAGGGACAGCATTATAGACATGGAGGACAAATTGCAAAGCCAGGTTGTTAAGATTTGGCATATTACGTATATAAAACAACAAGAGGTTGGGGAAGTTGTGAAAAAAATTCATTTTATGACATTTACTATGTGCCAAGCACTTTGCTAATCGCTTTATAAATATTGTCATTTATTCCTCAAAACAACCCTGTGACATAGGTGCTATTGTTATCATCCTTATTTTTTTATAGTAGAAGAAACTGAGGCAAACAGAGATTAAATGACCTGCTCAGAGTCACACAGCTAATGAGATTATATTTGCAAATAAGATAATATTTTTAAGGTGCTTTGCACAGTACCTGGCATGTAATTAGTGCTATATAAATGCATTACCACTATCACCTCATTCTCAAACCCCAGTGAATGTTTCAGGCTGGATTTGAACTCAGGTCTCCCTGAATGCAGGCCCAGCACTCTATGCACTAAACCACCTAGCTACCAAAATAGTTGAAAGATTGGGGCTGGGGAGGGTGGGAGTGGGGGTGGGGAGAATCCATACCCTGCCTAGAAAGGAAATTGGGAGTCAAATTTTGAAGGGCTTTAAAGATCAAAAAGCAGAGTTTGTTCATTCATTCATTCATTTATATTTATTTATTATTTATTTTTAAATTAGATTTTTTATTTTTAGTTTACAACACTTAGTTTTACATGTTCTAGATTTTCAAATTTTCTTCCCTTCCCTGCCCTCCCTCCTACCTCCCAAGATGGCACACAGTCCAATATAAATTCTACATAGACCTTCGCATTAAACTTATTTACACAATAGTCAAGTTGCAAAGAAGAATTATGACCAATGGAATGAATCATGAGAGAGAAGAAATAAAACCAAAAAAAGAGGAAAAATAAAGAGCCAATAGTTTGCCTGAATCTGCATTCAGACTCCACAGTTCTTTCTCTGGATCTAGCTTGCTTTTCTCATCATGGGTCCTTTGGAGCTGTCTTTGAGCCTCGTGTTGCTGAGGAGAGTCAAGTCTCTCAAAGTTAGTCATCACAGAATCAATATGTTTGTGGTTGTGTATAATGTGGTTGTGTATAATGCTTTCCTGGTTCTGCTCCTCTCACTCAGCATCAGATCATGTAGGTCTTTCCAGGTTATTATGAAGTCTGTATCTTCCCTATTTCTTATAGCACAATAGTATTCCATTACATTCATATACCACAACTTGTTCAGCCATTCCCCAGTTGAGGGGCATCACCTTAATTTCCAATTTTTTGCCACCACAAAAAGAGCAACTATAAATATTTTTGTACATACAGATCCCTTTTCCACTTTTGTGATCTCTTTGGGTTATAACCCTAGGAGCGGTATTGCTGGGCCAAAGGGTATGCACATTTTTATAGCCCCTTGGGTATAGTTCCAAATTGCTCTCCAAAATGGCTGGATCTGTTCACAACTCCACCAACAATGTGTTAGTGTTCCAATTTTCCCACATCCTCTCCAGCATTTATCATTTTCCTGTTTTGTCATGTTAGCCAATCTGACAGGAGATATGTGGTACCTAAAAGTTGTTTCCAGAGTTTTTATTTAACTAAAAAAGAATGGGTAGCCATTGAATCATCTTGAGTAGAGGAGTTATATATTAAGACCTGTGCTTTAGGAATAGCAATTTGACAGCTCTAAAATATGGATTGTAAAGGGGACCGACCACATATGAGCAGACCAATCATATTGGCACCTCATTATTCTAGATGCCATTAGAGAGAAGGGAATGAACAGGAGTGTTATTGAGGAGGTAAAATTGACAAGATATGGTAGCTGATTGGTTATGTGATGTGAAAGTGAAGAATTGAAGATGATTCCTAGGTTGCAAAACTGGGTAATAAGAATGGTGATTTCTTCTACAGAAATTAAGATGGAAGTTAGGGAGAGAGGATATTTTTGAGGGAAAGGAGAAAAACTAGTGTTTCAGGGGCATATAGAACTTGAGATTACAATGTGATATTCAGATGTAGATATGAAAGATAATTGGAACTAAGGAGAAAAAGGAGGACCAAATATGTAGATAAGGGAATCATCTGCATAAAGATGATAGTTTAATCCCTGAGGGCTGATGGGAAGGGCCAATATGCTTTAAGGGTAGTAAACAAAATATATTTAGGTATGTTGTATGAAGAAAGTAAACCTGTAATAATAGCCCATAGTTTTTTTGAACTTGATTTTTTTTCAAATTTTGAATCATCTACTTTTTTTATTATGTCCATAAAAATCAATATTTCTACTTTCAAAAAGGACTGTATTTTTACTATGAATGACTGAAAAACAATTGAATTATTTGAAATTCCTTATTTGAGAACTCATTGCACTTAAAAGCACTAAATATCTGAACATCGAAAGAGTTGAGGTGGAAAGAAGCAACAGAACTATGGAATGAAATTTCATTTCTCCACCATTCTACTCAATTTTTTAGTGAACACAGGTGGATTTGGCATAAAGTTTTCATTTTATTTATTCTTTAAGAACAAGACATTTTTAGTCCTTAGGATCTGATAAATTTTCTTTCATTATGTGTATAGTCTTGGTGTCTTATCTGAGTACTTTTTACTACTTAATTAATTGCAACCTTTTCCTTGGTTATGAAGTACATTTGAAATTTCATCCTTATTGGTTACTAGAAATATTATTTCTTTCATTAAGTATCCACTTATCCAGACAGTGATGGAGAACTATATTTTAAGGAGAAAATGAAAACATTTCATTTTTTAAACTTCTTTCCCATTTTTAACTTATTTTATTTCAAAGAGCTATGTTCTATTTAGATTTCCATTAAAACACTTTTCAGGTCATGGTACTTTGTTCCAAAAATTAAGAGGCCTTAAAAATGGAGGTCTTGAATTTTCAAATTGTTATAGTAAGTGAAAATATTGACACTGAGAAGCATAGTTAGTGCTGAGATTGGTTCTTGTAATTCGTGTGCTCATATCTTCAGCAGATTGAATGGTGAATAGTGTTATTCTGAACAGGCATTGCATTTTTATGCGGTTCCTTGTCATAGTGAAAGATTTTAGGGTATCTTTCACAGACATGTTTATGAAGTTATAATCACATTTCTGTTACAGATAGATCAAAATGTTAATACAAATTAAGGCCACAGGACAAATTTACAGCATCTTTAAAAGCCTTCCTGGTATTTAATTTTAATGTAGTTGAATTAATCAAAACAGTTGATTTTGAATAACTTTGTTGTCCTCTAAATTACCTATTTCATATTTTCCCTAGCCAAAATTTCTTCAAGGAATATTTTTATTGCCTTATCTGGTAAATCCTTGCCTTAATTCCACCTCAACTGAGAGAGCAAGCTCAATTTCAAAAGTGTCATAATGGTGATGAGATCAGTTGCACATGAAATATTAAAAAAAAATGAACCTGTGTCCTACATTTCAAAGATCTTCACTTACCCTAAAATTCCTAAATAGAAAGACCAGCTTGGACTTTAATTAAGTACCAAATGTCTTCCCTTTGGGTTATTCAATTATGTTTTTTAATATGGTGGGTGGTTGAGTTGCCTAGAGTCTGTGAATGTAGGTTTTTATGGAATTGAACTGTTATGAAAAATGCTATTATGTCATTTGCCATTTCTGTCTACTAGATGAAGCCCCTATACCCCTCTCTTATAATCTATACATCCGTTTAGAAAAGACATAGTATATACATGCTCAAAAATTGCCCAGGGCAAAATCTCTAGTAGAAAGTGGTAGATTTTGTGTTGTTCCTCCCTGAGGTTTTTATTAACTCACTGCTGGATCCCCAACTGCACTGGGAGATGTTGCTGCTAGTGGTCCAGCTGGCCAATTTATTGAAAGCAGGACAAAACCCCAGTTTCTATTTAATTATCTGTGACATTGCTACAACCCCAAAAAACTGGGTTGCCTGGTACTTTTGCTGCATTGCTAAATCTGCTACAACATGAACTCAGTGACCCATGAAAATCATGGATTCCCAAGTAAGGAATGGAGTTTAAGATGCCACTTCAATCTCCCTGCTTCAATCCAAATGCACACAGGCCTTCAGAGAAAGATAGCTGCTTTTTCCTTGTATTTGGAGATATAATCACAGAAGTGCAGAATTTCAAAGTCTAAGGATTTCTCTGTGACTTTCTAGACCAACCTATAGTTAAAGAGAAATCTCCTGAACAACATATCCCCACAAATGGCCTTTGAGCTTGTTTGAACATTTTCTTTTTCATTTGTTTATTTTTTTTAAATTCTTATTTTATTAATTTATTTTTAGTTTTCAACATCACTTCCACAAGATTTTGAGTTCCAAATTTTCTCCCCATCTCTCGCCTTCCCCTACTGCAAGACAGTGTCCATTCTGATTACCCCTTCCCCCAATCTGCCCTCCCTCCCATAACCCCTCCCCCAACCCTTATCATATCCCCTTCCCTTCTATTTTCCTGGAGGGCAAGAGAAATTTCTATATCCCATTGCCTGTATATCTTATTTCCCAGTTGCATGTAAAAATAATTGTTAACATTTGTTTTTAAAACTTTGAGTTACACATTCTCTCCCTTTCTCCTTCCCCGCCCATCCTCATTGAGAAGGCAAGCAATTCAGTATAGGCTACACATATATAGTCATGTAAAACACTTCCATAACAGTCATGTTGTGAAAGACTAACAGTATTTCTATCCTGTCCTGTCCCACTTTATTCATTTTCTCCTTTGATCCTATTCCTTTTCATAACTGTTTACTTTTGACTACCTCGTCCTCCAATCTGCCCTCCCTTCTATCATCCCTCCTTCTTACCCCTTTACCCCCTACTTTCCTGTAGGGTAAGATTCCCAATTGAGTGTGTATGTTAATCCTTCCTTAGGCCAAACCCTGTGAGAGCAAGTTTCACTCATTCCCTTTCACCTACCCCCTCTTCCCTTCCATTATAACAGCTTTTTCTTGCCACTTTTATGTGAGATAATTTACCCTATTCTATCTCTCCCTTTGTCCTTCTCCCAATATATTCCTCTCTCACCCCTTAATTTTTTTTAGATATCATTCCTTCATATTCAACTCACCCTGTTTCCTCTGTCTATATATATATGTATATTCCCTTCAACTACTCTAATATTGAGAAAGGTCTTATGAGTTACAAATAACATCTTCCCATGCAGGAATATAAACAGTTCAACTTTAATAAGCCCCTTAAGATTTCTCTTTCTTGTTTACCTTTTTATGCTTCTCTGGGTTCTTGTATTTCAAAGTCAGATTTTCTATTCAGCTCTGGTCTTTTCATCAAGAATGATTAAAAGTCTTCTATTTCATCGAATATCCATTTTACCCCCTGAAGGATTATACTCAGTTTTGCTGGGCAAGTGATTCTTGGTTTTAATCATGGCTCCTTTGACCACTGGAATATCATATTTCAAGCCTTCTAATCCCTTAATGTAGAAGCTGCTAAATCTTGAGCTATCCTGATTGTGTTTCAACAGTAGTTGAATTGTTTCTTTCTGTTTGCAATATTTTCTCCAGGACTGGGAACTCTGGAATTTGGCTACAAAATTCCTAGTTTTCCTTTTGGGATCTCTTTCAGGAGGTGATCAATGGATTCTTGCAATATATATTTTCCCCTCTGGTTCTTTGTTAATTTCTTGAAAGATGATGTCTATGCTTTCATGTACTCCAATAATTTTACTCTCTCCTGGATCTCTTTTCCAGGTCAGTTTTTCCCCCGATGAGTTGTCTTCTACTGTACTCTATTATTGTTTTCTATTTTTTCATTCTTTTGGTTCTATTTTATAATTTCTTGATTTCGAGGGAGCTGAGCCAAGATGGCAGCTGGAAAGCAGGGACTTGCCTAAAGCTCTCCTCCAGGACCCTCCAAACACCTACAAAAATGTCTCTGAACAAATTCTAGAACTGCAGAACCCATGAAATACCAGAGGGAAGCAGGGCTCCAGCCCAGCACAGCTTGGATAGTCACAGGGTAAGGTCTATCACACAGACCTGGGATCAGAGTGGAGCAGAGCCTAGCATGGGCTGCACCCAGACAAACCAGACCAGGAGCTGGGCAGAATAGGCCATAGAATCCTGAATCAGTGAGCTGTGGCAGTTACCAGACTTCTCAACCCACAAACACCAAAGACAACAGAGAAGGTTAGTGGGAAAAAACTGCAGGGACAGAGTGAAAGGAGTTCATGGTTTGGCCACCACCCCAGGGGCATCTGAGGTGGTGAAGCTACAGTTGCAGTTGCTTCCAGCTCCAGGCCCACCAAGTGGGAGGAATTATGTGGAGGATCAGAGAGGGAGTGCAGAGCCTGTTCAGATCTGAGTCGTGGTCAGGGCTGGTGGTTCTTGGGGGAGGAGGAGTGCTGGTGTGGCAGATCTTGCTGTGTAGAAATACCTCTGAAAACAACAGCCAAGCCCCTGAAGCTTGGAACAAAGTACTCCCTATTCTACAAGCAGTCATATGCTGACAAAAAACTCAAGGGTCAAGTAGTTGGCTGGGAACATGGTCAAGCAATGAAAACAGACTCAGATTCAGACTCAGACTCAGACTTTGGAATCTTTCTTTGGTGACAAAGGAGACCAAAACATATAGCCAGAAGAAGTCCACAAAGTGAAAGAGCCTACATCAAAAGCCTCTAAGAAAAACATGAACTGGTCTCAGGCCATGGAAGAGCTCAAAAAGGATTGGGAAAAGCAAGTTAGAGAAGTAGAGGAAAAATTAGGAAGAGAAATGAGAGTGATGTGGGAAAACCATGAAAAA
>CM053623.1:362699892-362729178 GCA_028646595.1 Phalanger gymnotis
CTATTTGGAGGGAATCCCTCTTCAACTTGGACTAGGTGCTGGATTTCTTCCATTACAGTGGGCAACACCTCTGGCAAGCTCACATTATCTGATATTAATGATTGGAAGGTCATTGAACAAGATTGTTTCTATTATTATAGCAAATTATTTTGCATGTTCTTTATGCATGCATGGGGGAAGTGATATTTTAGAATGAGTTTTTGCTCTACTGAATTAAACATTTTTATAGCCAACAAATGATATGCACAGTGAGATCTTTTATTTTCCCTATCAGCCAATTTTCTAAAGATTAGGAGGTAGTCGAATGCATAGAATTACAGAGTCATGCTTAATACCAATAACATCCTTATCAATGATACCTTCAATAAGTATAAAGTGTGTAGATTATTTTCATAAAATGTTTCCTATATTCGGAAATAGGCATATAACTTGGGAATTATTTTCTCAGTTGATTAGCCATCTGTTGTTATTAACATGGTATGAATACCCCTCCACGTTTTTGGTATCTTTTATTTTCACCAGATATGTTATAACTTGATCTCTCAATGTGTTTCACTAAAATTTAGCCTACAAAACAAATCTTCTTTGTGTATACTAGATCTCATTCAGAACTGGGAATCAGAATCTCCAGACAGTGTAATATTGCATTGTAGTTATCAACAGGCTGTAACACAAAACAAAACAAACTCACACAAAAGAATTGTAAAGAAGGAACAGAGTAAATGCTGTAATCAAAGAAATGTAAGATTAAGAATAAGGGTGGACAGAAAATGTGGAAAGAGTGAGGGATAACCATCTCATGACCCATGCCCTACATTGGCAACCTCACATTCCATAAAGGAAATGGGGAAAGTCTTTAACACATTGAGTGGACCCTGATGTGATAAAATTTATAGGACTATGTGGGCAAGATTGAAATAGTAGAGGCAGGCATAGATGGGTTTTGTGATTGTTAGAATATCTTCATAAAGAGATTACTGATATCTATATCTAAGTTATATATATATATATATTTCAATTAATGTAATTATTTTATATCATGTTATATTAGGTTATATCCTATTATAAGCAATAATACACCATAATGCATTAGTTCAAAGTTGTATCTTGTCTGTAATTTACAGTCTAAAGAGTTGACTGGGACAACAGGAAGTTAAATGACTTCTTAACAGTTCTAAGACTAACAGCATCAGAGGCAGAGTTTGAGCCCAGAACTTCCTAACATTAGTCCTCTACTTGAAATTCTAAATTGCTTCTTACTTCAAATAAACATATGAAATATACATTGTGTTACAAAATAAAGTCCATGTAGGCTTTTTTCTTCTCATTAAAAATACAATAAACCTGTGATGGATCAGTAAAGTTCTCAGTGGGCATTTATTAAATGGTTGTTGGACACTTAAATGATTAACCAGGTTTTCCTCAGAACCATTTTTATGACATTTCAAATCACAAGACAATAGGTTCATATCATGGAGTTAGTAACCACAAAGACAAGAAGCAATAACCAGCATATGTGAGGGTACTAGTACCGACTCTTCTAAACCTTCTCCATCAGTGATACTTACATTGGTGACCCCTAGATCTTTGCTTATCAGGTAGACCTATTTGTTCTAGGATATTTTTATTTCCTTACACAGAAAAAAATGGGTGACAATATTTTAGGAAAAGTCAATAGTAGAAACAACCTGATTTTTAATTAACTTTACACCTAAAAATCAAATCAGTTAAGGGGGATATAGTCCAATTCTTTGGCCAATAATATGTGATAATATTGTTTACAAATTAGTAACTGATATCACACCTTTGTCCAAGAAGCCAGCACTAAATCTGAAATATTGTTACATTCCTATATAGATCAGAAACTGAAGGAATATCTAAAGTTGGCAGAGATTATATAAAGTCTGATATTGTAAATTAAAATGGCAGCTAGGTGGTAGGGTGGATAGAGTGCCAGCCTGGAATCAAGGAGACCCATTTCCCTAAGTTCAAATCTAGCCTTCAACATTTACTAGCTGTGTGACTCTGGATGATTACTTAACCCTATTTGCCCCAGTTTCCTTATCTGTAAAATGAGCTAGAGAAGGAAATGGCAAACTACTTGCAAAGAAAATCCCAAATGGGGTTATGAAGAGTCTCACACAACTGAAACTCTGAATAACAACATTGCCAATGAACATAAAGTCATGATGAATGATAGTTACAGTTGTCTGAGATTCTATAATTTCTCTGGCTATTAATTAGCAATAATTGATGCCCCAATTAATTATTGTTTTCAACACATCACCTAAGTGATATACTACTACTGCAGCTGCTACTGCTACTAATTACATAGCACTTTAAATTTCCAAAAGATATTTACATATATGGAGACTTCCAAAAATCAATATAGCTTTGAGCTATTAAAACTTAAAATTTCATTAGTTTTAGTGGAATAGTTTTAAGCTATTACCACTAAAAGTTGAACTAAGACATTTGGGACAACTTGTATTGTATCAATTGATCTTCATAACGAATTTCTGAGATATTTCTATTTTGTTGGGATTTTGGAGTTTATGTACCTAGACAGAGATATGAGAGTTGATGCGATTTTCCATAGGATCACACAGCTAGGGTCTGATGAAAAGAACAATGCATTTCAAATCATAAGAATTGGGTGCAAATTTCAACTTTATCACTCATCAGTGTGATGTTAGGCAAGTCAGTTAACTTAGCTACACCTCAGTTTTCTAAGCTGTTAAGTAGAGCTGTACTAAATTACCTCCAGAGTCACTTTCAGATTTACATGTTTGATCCAGAATTCATCAAAGAAGAGACTTGCAGGTGTGGGACCCCCCATAAATATAATTTCTGACTTAATATATAAATCCCAAGAAGTTTATTCATATACATGGAATATTAGAGATTTGCTTAGATTACTCAGCTAGTAAACATCAGAGAGCATTTGAATCCAAGTTTTCCTCTTTTAATCCCGGCATTCTACCTACTCTGTCCCTAGGAGAGACATTTTAAAGTTTCGTTATCTAACACATAATTTTTTAATGAATATCCTAGGCAATTTAGACTCATTATCATGGTGATAAATTGAGCATTGCAAATGTATTTCTTGGTCCTGTGTTGGTACATTTATTTATCTTTAGTCAATTAATACCATAAAACTCATAATTATTTAGTATGATAGGAGTTAACTTTGTTTAATAGTCAGCATGGTATTGGATGTCCTGGTAGTCACTGTGCAAGGCAGAAGATATCATCATGCTATTTATGGCTGACAGTACTGAAGAAAGGTGGCACATAATAGTGACCCAACAACCTATCACAAGATAACAGAAAGTTTAGAAAATAAGTGTGTCTGTATAGAGGTGGACTATGTGCATATACATATTAAGAGGATGTGTATCTAGACATCAAAAGGAAATCGACCATAGGTTTAACTATGAGGAATGAATTAATGGGTCTATTGTGCATGAAATCCCATTTTGCTAAGTAAAGCAAGCCTATTGGTCTTTATTGATCTTGCTGCTCTTAGACTGGTTATGCCTCTTTGGTTTCTTTTAATGTTGATGCCAAAAGTAAATAATCTTGAAAATTACAGATTATCAATTACCTTAAAATGAAACTCTCAAATCTAAATCGTCCTCAAGTGTTATATCTGAAACAAGTGGGTTTTGTTATGGGAAATGTAATTTTTTTTTAAATGATTAACACAATGTATAGAAAAAAACAGGATCTAATTACGTACAAATAATGCATCATTTTAAAGTATTCAAGTTCCACTGTAAGAAAGCTGGCAAAACTGCCAAAATAATTTGAAAAACAAAATCAAATTCATGGTCCCACAAAAATCAACCCACATAATTTCAGCACTTCTCATCAGTAGAGGGAATTTACCCAAATACATTTCTGTGTTCATAATACATGGGACTATAATACAGAAATTTAAAAAAATGAGAGACTGTCCGCAGGTATTGAAAATTTTATCCGATATGTGGTGACCATCTGCTACTTTCCCTAATGGACCTTCATTCCATCCCCCACCATTCATTCAGATGATTTTATTAAGCAACAAAATATCATTTTTTTTCATGACCCCTTTTTTTCTCAAATTCAGACTTAACATCAATTTTGCTAAGCACAGAAGACTAGAAGAAAGGTTGTTTTGAAGTATTCAGTCTATTGGCAGAATTAATCCCCATATAAAAGGAATGCTATAAACTCTGCTAACATCAAAAAGATGAAAACAACAACAACAACAACAACAACCCAATTGTAGGATAATAGAATCATACATTTAAGACTAGAAGGAACCAATGAGGCCACTTAGTCCAGCCAGACTCATGATTTAATAGGTGGGAAACTGAAGATCATAGAGAGTTAAGTGACTTGTAAAACAGGTATTGAATGACATAGGAGGAGATTCAAGCCCATGTCTAATTATACACACACACGCACACACACACACACACACACACACACACACACACATATATACACACACACGCACACACATACCCACATATAGTGATTCTTTTCTATACCCCATTGTATTTTAACTTGTAATTTACTTGTCAGTGTATATCATACCCCCCTTCCATTTACATTATTAACTCTCCGAGGGGAAATATTGTCTTTAATCTGTGTCTCATATGAACTTAGAACAGTAGCTTACATATTTTATAGGCACTTAATAAATGATTATTGAATTTATTTAATTCCATCTGTTGTATCAGGTATTGAAGTATCTCCCATTTACATTCTCCTGGAATTTAGTGGGTACTAGGTGGTTTTATTATATATTATTTTGAATTATTAAAATTCCAAACTTCTTCATTTTTCTACTCTTTTCAACAATAATTTATACTTAAATCTAAATTATTTGATATGTTGCATTCAATCCAAAAGAACCCTTACTATACTTTAGGCTGATCCTAAATGGCCTACACTGTATTACTAATTCATGCCCATGGGCATTATCTTTGCAATGCAATGTTTTCCCCAAGTGAAGTTAAAATCACTTCACTTCCCCCTGTCAGTCTGAATCCTAAGTGTGTTTTTGTATCCAAGTACTGTATGTGCTTGCATTGAAATGTGACATTTCCACTAGCCTTTGTGAGTGTTGCTTTAATTAGTTCTGTTTCCATGGGACCCTAAGTATAGTGAGATGTGGCTAACACGCAAGATCTTCGTGGAAGAAATGAGGTATTTTTTCTAGATGTTTTTACACCAACCCCCATAATAGAGCCCAATTTCTTTAATAGTTACCATGTGGAATGTTTTCCTGGATTACTGCTAGGATTTTGCATTTGTCTTCTCCTTGAAAGAAACCCCATCCTAAAGAAACATTTCTTATGTGATCTTGGTGTACTCTGCTCACACTGCAGATGTGTTCTCCAAGGCAATTAAACATGCTGATAAGATGCCTAAAATGCCTAGTCTTTTTTCAGCCATATTAAGAATCTGTTTATTTTTTCAAAGTAATGTAACGCCGTGGGAAATCAATTTCCCAAATGAGTGAAAAGTAGTCAAATTTAAAAAAAATAGGAAAAAATAAATATAGGGGAGTTGATCAAAATTGATCTTCAACCAACTCCCCAGCCCAGAAATTCAGAATGTTATCAGGTGTTATGTGTCTGTATCCTGATGTGTTTATGATGTATTAATTCTTCTGTATAGTGAATCATAATAAATAACATCAGTGGCTTATTGAAGATGAATAGGTTATTTTTTTAAAAGATAGTTGGTTTCTGAGTTCCAGGGAATACAGGTTTGGAATTAGTGGAAGAAGCACCCATTTCCTGAGGGAGAGGAAAGAGGGAAGACTATAGAAGAGAGTCATTTGAGGAGGGAGCAGGAAAGATGAGAAGGGGGAAGGTGAAAATGAGAAATGCGAAATCTCTAGGGTAGTGGGGATGTAAAGGGAGATGTGAGAGAAAGTTACATGATACCTTTATTATGTATATAAAAGGAAAAGTAAGTTGTACATAATAGATCTGCAGTTTCATGTGCAATCTCTTTTTTCTATTCTATTTTGTTATGGAAATGCTTATTTTATTTCTTAAGTACAGAAATTTTTAAAAAAAGAAGAAAGAGATGGTGAGGACTTGAGGTAAGGTGATGGTTGTATGAGTAGAAAGACAGGGACACATGCAAGAAATATGTGAAATTATCATTTTTCTGTAGCCTTCAGAATTTGCCAAAAACACAAACCAAACCCCTAGTGATTTCATGCATTTTTATCTCATCAAGTGGTGCTCCTTCCAATAGCAGAAATTTCAGTTCGTTCCTAATAACTCCTGATTGTATATTTCTGTCATTTTTTTCGTAGGAGATCCATCCAGTGTATTGGGGCCCTTCCTTAAGTTCTCTTGATACCACACAATACATGTACTGTCCAGTACCATATATTTTTGATTGGATTTATCTCAATTTATATGATCAATTCTTGGTTGAAAAGGTGAAGCAGCTTTCCCTTTGACAATATGTACCTCATCATTTCCCCCATGTGACCTGCAACTTCATTTCTTGCTGTCATATACAATATTTTTCTATTGAAATAAAAATCAATGATCTTCAAAGTGATGTGTAGACCATGATTTGCACATCGATATAAGGTACTCAATAATGAGTCCTTTTATATTTCTCATTTATCATGTGTTCCATCTTTCTGCCTAGAATTTTGAGTGGAGATTTTGAAGCTAGATATTCACTAGAGGTAGACACATATCATAGGTAGTCAATGAATTAGAAGCGATACTGCATTCAGAATCTAGATAATTTATTCTAGATTATTTGAAATAAATAAATAATTTCAATTATATATCCCTTCATTATATTATATTCAGAATTTATTTTAGTATTTATTATATTCTGTTTATTGTTTATCTTATTTATAATATATTTTATATTTGATTATATATGAATAGATGTATACGTATGCATACACACATTATATGTCACATTCTGCTTCTTAAATCTTATAACCCCACTGTGAGGGAGTAGATAGTAAGCTTTATTCTTTCCAGCAAGTTGTATTCCCTGTCTTCATAGATTTGGTAGGTGAAAATTAATGTTAGAATTCTATATTACTGAAGTTTGGATGGAATCTAGTTCTAAACTCTTCCATTGACTATCCCAGCCAATGAAGGAATTTCTCCTATATACAAGTTGCAACCTAATATCACATCAGATAATTTACCAACTGGGTTGCAGTTCTGGCTCATGTTGGATGGATTGACTCAGGTAAATATTAATCTTGTGTTTAGGAGTTAGGTCTTTTTCTTTTATTTATTTGCATTTTTTTAAAAAAAGAACCTAAATACAGGATTTTATTTCTATGGAATTTCAACTTGTTTAGGAGTAGATTAAAATTCTAGTCATCTGAAAGAGTTTGTATTTTGTTTATTGTGTTGTATAAGGCATCCCTGTCAAGTTTCTCCGATTTGTAAATCTGATAGGCATGTCTTCTTTATCTAGATTCAAATCAGTTATAAAAATATTGAACAAAGCAATGATGTTTAATTCCTTTGGCAATCCCCTAAAGATCTCCCTCTAGGTTGATATCCACAACTGGTCAGAAGGCTCTGTGTATTGTTCTTCAAACAGTTATGTTCCTCCCTAAAAAAGAGCATAACTTTCTTCAGTTTATGGTCCAACAATGACCTATTTGTTAACGATTTGATGAAATTTGTCTACGAGACCAAAGCGTGGTTCAATAAGCTTATCACATATATTTATTGAAAATGTTACAAACTTTTTAAAATAGCTCATTATCCTTCTAGTCAGATTGCATATTCAATATTTAAAATATTCTTGGAAAACTAGGGTGCATACCAACCCTATTGTTATTTTCCAGAATCACTTTCTAGCAGTTATCCTTTCTCCCTCAAAACTGGCTCCTTCCTATCTTCCTATAAACATACTTAAATCTCCCCAAATCTAAAAAAGGAAGCCCTTCTTGGCCCTTCTACACAATTTCTGATAGTATCAATAACATGATCACTCATTCTCCTGCATCATTTCAAAAGTTTTGAAAAAGTTAATATTCAAGGCTTTTTTTCATTATCTGTTTTCCCTTAATACTTCAAACTGAGCTTTTCACCCCTTCAACTTAAACTGTCCTCCATTATGATTCCATTGACCTTTTCATCACCAAATATCATAGCCTATCTTAAGCGCTCATCCTCTTTGACATTCATGAATCTTTTGGAATTGCTAATCTCCCACCTAAATTCTTTCCTTCTTGATTTTCTCTCTACTTGCTGCTTCAAACACACTATCATCTATTGGTTCTCCTCCAGTCTCTCTAAGTACAGCTTTTTCTCCTTTACTGCATCCCTTTCCTTTTCCAAATCATTTCATATGAGTGCTTCCCAAGGTTCTTTCCTTGGCTACCTTCTCATTTTCCTTTCTACCATCTTTTCCTTGACTCTACCATTCATTCATATGACTTCAATTATTGCCCCTACATAGATGATTCTCAAATCAACATCTTCAATTCTTGCTTTTCTTATTAGCATCATATTTCTATTGCCTATTGTCTATATGGCATATCCAACTAGAAGTCCCATGTGCAATTCAAACTTAGTATGTCCAAATCTGATATACTTACTTCAACTTCAGACTCCACTATTTCTGTCTGAAGAAACATGTTAATTCACGAGTTGCCTTTGAATGTTACCACTCACTCAGGGACCTCTGATATGGAATACGATCCTGTTAATCATCTTCTTTGACATTTCTGGAATCCACCCCCTCTTCTCCATTCTATTTCCCACCACTTTGATACAGAGTGCTACATCTGCCTGGACTATTGCAATGGATTTCTTATAGAGCTTGTTGCTTCTACTTTCTTAATCCGTCCTTCACATCTCAGCCAGAATAACGGTTTTTACTTAAGAATTTGATCAATAGAGATCTCCTTAGAAATCTTCAGTAGTTTTGTATTGCCTTCTAAATAAAGTTCGAATTCATCTGTCTAATATTTCAGGCTTTCCACAAATTAGTGCCACCTTACCTTTCTAGTTTTAGTTCATATTATTCTCCCTCAGTCAAAGTGTGCCCATCTCTGCATTCCTAAAATACATTACTTCATTATGATCCCTTCCCTTTCCTCACAATGTCTTGTTTTCCCTCTTTATCTGTTGGATGCCTACCCACTTTGTAAGACCAGTTCAAACGCAGTTTTCCCTGATGATGGTCTTTCCCCTTAGACTTGCAACACATTTACTTATTTGTAACTTTCCAAGGCATTTATCATATAATATCACTAAGCAATTGTTGTCTGTTACGATGTCTCCCCTTCCTTCACTATAGGGTAAAATTCTGTAGGGTAGGGATCATACTTTCTATCAATGATTTATCTTCCTCAATATCTAACTCAATAATATTCACAAAGAAATACTTAATATATGTTTATTATAGATTATTGTATTCAGAGGCATATGGCAAAAGTGTTTGAGACTAACTTACAGAGCATTCATTTATTTTCATTGGTCAGTGGAGTTTCCTGATTTGAGAGTTCTCTACAACAATGAAAATACTTCTCTACAACAATAAAAGCACAGGTTTGACGAAAAAAAAAATCAAACCAACCAACCAAACCAAAACCAAAACCAAACAAACAAACAAACAAAAACCTGAAATACTAGTGGAGAGAAGATCAAGTAGAAAGCTGTTGAAAATATTCCAGCAAGAGGTTATGAATGCCTGAACTATGATGAGGTATGTGTGAGTGGACAGGAAGGGACGGATTCAAGACATAGTGGACAAGTGGAATTGTTAGGATCTCAGAACTCATTGGATATGATATGTAAACATCAATTTGTTGACAAATATTTAATCAACAGCTTTCTGATAAAAATGTAAACACAACACTTTTTTTTTAGATTTAATCTGTATTTTCTTAAGTCTAAACAAGAACTACAAAATAATTATTCAGGCAATGATTTCCATGGTATAAATGATCATGCTGAAAATTGAAAAATTGGTTTGAGTTTGATGTAGCGAAACCCTAAGCATAAAAGAAAGGGGAGCATCAAAGATGAATGCAAATTTTGAGTGTGCACAACTAAAAGATGATGGTTTCATCAACCAAAACATGGAAAGGAAGAAAAGGGACAGTTTTAAGAAGTTCTAGATGAAGATATCCAGGAAGCAGTTGGAGATGTGGAACTGGAGTTCAGGGGGAAAAATAAAGATACATATACAGGTTTGAGATTCATTTAAGTAGAACTAATAATCAAACCCATGGTGACAGATGAGATCCTAGAAAGAACATTTTATGAAGAGGAGAGGAGAAAGGAGGAAAGGAAAGAAGAGGAGAAGAGAGGAGACAAGAGGAGAGGAGGGGAGAAGACCTAGGAAAAATGCTAGGAGAATATCCTTTCTTAGGGAGAAGAACTTTTGACATATTTGTCAAAGAAGCCAGTGGAAGATAGAATGTTGAGGTATAAGACGGTGTCAGCAATACCAGCTATTTCATCATTGCCAAAGGTAATGAGGACTAAGAAAAGAGCATTAAATTTAGCCATTTATGTCATTAAGCTTTCTCTTAATACTAGTGCCTTTCCTCTGTGATTATCTTTTACTCCTCCTGGATATATCTTATATGTGCATAGGTGTATTTTTTAACCAGTCGTATCCCCCATTAAATTGTGAGCTCTTTCAGGGCAGGGGTTGTTTTAACCTTTCTTGGCATCTTCAGTGCTTAGTAGATGACCTGGCATGTAGAAGGTAAGACACACACTTATTGACTTGATTAACTGGTAACTTTTGAGTTAGAAATTTCAGTAGAGTATTCAAGTTAGAAGCTAGATTGTAAGGAAGTAAGAAAGTCAAGATGAGTGTAGACTACTCATTTTGGAATTAGCAGTAAAAGGGAGAAGAGATATAAAATAATAGCTTAAGGAGGTAATCAGCTATTTTAAAAACAGAAAATTTAAATATAGTTTGAAAGAAGTCAGTAGATACAAAGAAATTTGAGATGAAGTGGTGGGAATGAGGAGTTAGGTCCGAAATTGATAAGGATAAGTTTACAAATGATAGGAGTGTATTGGGTCAGATAGGAGTGTATTGACAGATGTGAGGTAGTAGCTCAGAGTTATTTTGATTTGCATTGCTCTCATAGTCATTTAGAGCATTTTATATGATTATAGATTGCTTTGATTACTTTGTCTGAAACCTGCCTGCTCATATCCTTTGACCATCTATCAATTGAGGAATGGCTCTTATTTGTACAAATTTGACTCAATTTTCTATGTTTGAGAAATGAAGTCTTTATCAGAGAAAGTCACTGTAATTTTTTTCCACAGTAATGATTACCAACTACACATTTCCCTCCACCCTATTTTCCCCTGTTTACTTTCCCTGTTCCCTCTCTACTTTTAACCTGTTCATTCTCAAAAGTATTTTGCTTCTGACTTTTACCTCCCCCAAACCACCCTCCCCTCTATTAGCTCCCTGTCCCCCTTCTCTTCTCCCTTTTTTCCTGCTTTAGTTTTTCCTACTTTACTTTATAGTAAGACAGATTTCTACACCCAATCAAATGTGTATATTATTCCCTCTTTGAGCCAACTCTGATCAGTGTAAGGTTCATGTGCTCCTTTCTGCACTTCCCTCATTTTCCCCTCCACTATAAAATCTCTTTCATATCTCTTTTATTTCAGATAATTTATCCCATTCTACTTCTTCCTTTCCCCTTCTCCCAGTGCTTCCCTTAATTTTACTTTTTAGATAATTATACTACCATTGCATTTAACTCATACCTCTGCTTTTTGTATATGTATTCTTCTAACTGCCCTAATAATTAGAAAATTTTTAGGAGTTATAAATATCGTTTTCCTATGTAAGAATATAAACAGTTTAGTCTTATCAAATCCCTTATGATTCCTCTTGCCTGTTTACTTTTTCATGCTTCTTTTGCACCTTGTATTCAAATTCTCCAACCAGCTCTGGTCTTTTCCTTAGGAATGATTGAAAATCCTCTATTTCATTGAATGGTCATTCCCCCCCCCCCCCGCCCCCCGCCCTGAAGAACTATACTTAGTTTTTCTGGTTGGGTGATTCTTGGTTGTAATCTTAGCTCTTTTATCCTCTGGAATATCATATTCCAAGCCCTCAGTAGTGTAGAAGCTACTAAATCTTGTGTTATCTTGACTTTGGCTCCATGATATTTGAATCATTTCTTTTTGGCTGCTTGCAGTATTTTCTCATTGACCTGGGAGGTCTGGAATTTGGCTATAATATTCCTGGGAGTTTTTATTTTGGGATCTCTTTCAGGAGGTGATTGGTGGATTCTTTCAATTTCTTTTTTACCCTCTTTTTTTGACATATCAGGGCAGTTTTTCATGAGAATTTCTTGAAAGATGATGCCTAGACTCTTTTTTTTTATCACGACTTTCAAGTATTCCAATGATTCTTAAATTTTCTCTCCTGGATCTCTTTTCCAGGTCAGTTGTTTTTCTAGGGAGATATTTCACATTTCCTTCTATTTTTTAGTTCTTTTGATTTTTTTTGATTGTTTCTTGATATCCCATAAAGTCATTAGCTTCCACATGCCCTATTTGAACTTTTAAGGAAGTATTTTCTTCAGTGATCTTTTGTATCTCTTTTTCCATTTGGCCAGTTCTGTTTTTCAAAGCATTCTTCATTGGATTTTTGTGCCTCTTTTACCACTTGGCATATTCTGTTTTTTAAGGTATTATTTTCTTCAATGTTTTGTGCCTCCATTACCAAGCTGTTGACTCTTTTTTCATGATTTTGTTGCCTCACTCTCCTTTCTTTTCCAATTTTTCCTCTACCTCTCTTATTTGATTTTTAAAATCCTTTTTTGAACTCTTCCATGGCTTGAGACCAATTCATATTTTTTTTGTTGAGACTTTGAATGCAGGAATTTTTACTTTGTTTTCTTCTGAGTGTGTTTTGATCTTCCTTGTCACCGTAGTAACTTTCTATCATCTGAATTGTTTTCTGTTATTTGCTCATTTGCCTAGCCTATTTCTTGACTTTTAACTCTATGCTAAAGTGAGGCTCTGCTTCCCAAGTGAAGGGAGCACTGTCACAAGCTTCAGATTTTTTGTGAAGCTGTTTTCAGAGGTAATTCAAGGTATCTGTAAGTTTTTCGCTCTTCCAACTATCAACTAGGAATAGTTGTGTCTACTACTTTTCTGTACTATGTTTTGATTTGTGAGTGACCACAAGCTCTCTTTTTAGTCATGGAACTGTGACCAGAGTACCTGATCCCCTGTGGCCACAGGCTCTATGGTGCTAGTTCTCCTCCTCACACTGGGACTAAGACCCAGGTCTATGACCCAGATTCAAGTGCAGGCAATACAACAGAGTCCCACCCCTGGTGCCGGCAAAAGGATCCTCGCAAATATCCTTCTGCTCCATTGTCTAATCCCATTACTATCTGTGGGCTGAGAGGTCTGGAAACCACCACTGCTGCCACTGACTCAGTTGCCTTGAGGCTGTAAACAGCAAGTACCTGGCACACTCATGATGGCCTGCTAGCACAGGTTCTTTGATCTGCTTTTCTTAAAGGAAAGGCAACTTTAAGGGGGTCAGCAATCTCATTTTAATAAAACATATGTAAATCATTTACTAGTTTGGGGAAAGGTCAGCACCCTGAAAATGGAAAAAATACATGCAGAGAATACAAGCAGTTAAATTAGCACAGAGATTCAACAGACAGGGATCCACTGTCTGAACAAAGCAATATAACCTCCTTTATATACCGCCAGATTGGGGGAGCATCAACATCTGAGTAGTGGGGGTGGG
Organism: Phalanger gymnotis; assembly: GCA_028646595.1. Taxonomy (NCBI): domain Eukaryota; kingdom Metazoa; phylum Chordata; class Mammalia; order Diprotodontia; family Phalangeridae; genus Phalanger; species Phalanger gymnotis. Next base: position 362,713,669 of record CM053623.1, read on the forward strand.
GCTCTTAACAAAGGGCTACTCAGAGTTCCATCTAGGGAATCAAAAGGACCTTCTCATGAGCTATTGTCCCAAGCAAAACGTCACCTCAGAATATACACACACACATACACACTTTTGGCTAATAGGCTCATAGCCAGAAGGCATTATCAGTGCCTGATAAGCTTAGTACCAAAAGGTGAAAGCCTTCCTACAAGCAAGTTTCCCCCTAAGCAAGCCTCCCCCTAAGCAAGCTCCTCCTTAGGCAAGTTCCTCCTGCAATGGGCTATATGTGACTTAGGATGTATCACAGTTGGGCCAGAGTTCAAAGCAGCAAGATATCTGTGATTGAACACGTAGTCATATAATCCTGTTAATGGACAAGGAAGATCCTCCTATTCCATTAATGTTATAGAGGCTTGCTCCTGATTTTCTGGGGCTGAGTCTATGCTGGTGTGGCCTATGGTGGACTGTGTTCCTCTCTCACCCAGGTGTAACAGACCTTTCCTGCCGACCTAAGTTGCCTTGGGCTAAAGAATTATTTCACTCTATCTTTTTGTGGATTCTGCCACTCTAGAATTTGTTTAAAGTCATTATTTAAATGTATTTGGGGGAGAGCTCAAGTGAGTCCCTGCCTTTACTCTATCATCTTGGTTCCACCTCCAAAACAAATTCTTTAGTTTAGCACATGAAAATGAATTCTCAAAAAGGAAATTCACTTTCTAGAGTATAGGTAAGATTAAAAAAAAAACAGCTTCTGTATTTATCCCTCATTTTCATCACTTTATAGGGTATATTGCTCACTTGCCTGTGTAGGACTTTTCTCTGCCATAGAAACCGTTTCAGCTTGGATACTCATTCCATCCCTGAACTACTTCTCCCATTGGAAATAGTCTCTAACCTGAGGTCTCACCTCATGATTATCTGGTTCCTCCAAGAACCTCCAGTTTAAGGAGGAAGCCCAGGCTAAACAGGTCTTCATCTTTCTCTAGGCTGTAGTGTTGATTTATTGCCAGATCGAAGAGGACTTTCTACAATGCCTCTGCCAAGTCCCTCTCACACTGCGCCCCCAACACACCTTCCTATTTTTCAGTTCCTTTGTTTTATTTTCCCACAAAGATTACATGTAAAGTCTAATTATTCCTTCAAAATAGGAATTGAGGTTAATCTAGCATCATCTGCTTAGGTCCCCTTCCTCAGCTCTTTATAATCACATATTTCTTTTCTGTTTTAAAATCAACACCTTTTAGAATTTTGCTAACATAGAATTTTGAAATTTGAAATCCAGGTCACTATTATATAGATAGAAGACCCTACTTGTACTCTTTTTCCCCCAAACTGGAACAACATATATCCTTCTCCATTCTTGTGAAATCTCTTTCATTCACTGTGATTTTTTTTTCAAAGATCACAAGAAGTAATCCAGTAACTTATTTTTTTTTCTTGAAGAAAAAGTTTGAAGCAAAATAAGGGCTGTTTGATTTTTATCCTGTTATTTTTTTCATTCTACCTACCATCAGTGATTCTATCCCTTGTTTATCCTTCTTAATATGCAAAATGTTTAATTAATGTTCTGACTTAGTTTGGTCACAAATTTTCTTACAAGCAGATCGGATTTGAGAATGTCAACTTCCCTTTCTAAAGCAATATAACTTTATACTTAATTTCATGCTAGTCTATACACATATTGAACTTGTTTATAAATGCTCTCACACATTCCAAATAATGTGAGAAAAATGAGAATGTTAACAATATATGTGGAGTGGCGGACTACAAAGTGAATTGGAAGGGGATCTGGGTTCTAGTCCTACACATGTCATAAATGTGATATGTACCTTGGGAAAGATTCCTTCTGTTTTAACCCTCCCTATCTATCAAAAGACTTGTACTTTTTTATTTGACCTGTATTTATTGAATTATGGGCAAATGCTTTAATACTTTAGCACGGGGCAGTTTCTGATCTTGAAATATCAAACTAAAATAATTTTTGGACTCAACTTTATTGGAAAAATGAACTTCCCACCCTGTAACAAATGCCATGAGATGTCCTGTTCCCTTCATCTCCCCCCCCCCATCTCCAGGTATATAATTATAGTAAGACTGTACCAGTTTCCATTCAGGCATGTCTAGAGTCTCTGCGGGCAGTGCTGAATGGAGGCAGCTGCAGCTGCAGATTTTTCAGGAGCAGTTTCCTCAGTACAAGAGTATTATTCAGACCTACAGAAGTGGAGAAAGAGTCATTACACTGAAATGACCCTAGAGGTTGGTCCTAGCATATGGGGAAGCTGTTAAGGATGGAGAGTTGAAAGATTCAATTGACCCTAAAATTCAATAGTGAAATTTGGATGGGGAGGAAAAAATTCTCATTCCTAGTTTTCTGCTCCAACTATTGGAATGAAGCAGTGTTAATATTTCTGCAAATGACTCAACAAAACATGGGGAATAATTCATTAAATCACAAGGGGGTTAGAAAGAAAAAAAGAGAAAATATGACCCATAAAATAATCCTGGGAAAATGCTCACAGGTACACTCAAATATATTTTCTCATTAAGGGATGCAAAATTATTCCCCCCAAATCTTACAAAAATATTTTTCATTTACAAGTTTGGTAAAGTGTTTCCTGGATTAGCATATTTGCATTTGGGCAGTAAAAAGGTGGTGGATCAGTATAGAGACACATTTTAAAGAGAGCTTGGTTTCAGTGTGAAAGGCTACGTAGCAACGATTTCCAGTTGGCTAGTAGTCATTAGTTCCAGATGATCTATTCTTCTTGAGAGAGAAGAGGTTCATTTCAAACTATTTTTATTCAAGGGATACCTTCATGACAGCAATGAAAAGCCTAGGGGTGAGTGCTGTATAGTTTATGACTTTTAATACCTAGGTTTTATGTTGTCAAACCCATTTCCGTATCACAACTGTGTTAATACTTTATGTTTCGTTGGAGACATTGTGGAGGACGTTTCAGGCCTGCAAGTAGCTGACACCTATAGATTTTTTTATTATGTAGAGATTCTTTGTATTCAGAGATTTGAAAAGTGCCAATTCAGCCCCCAGGAGAATAATTGCAGATCTGGCAATTGTGGGTTGCAATTTATTTTAATAAGTAAATAAGCAGACACTAACAGTGTATCCAAAAAGTTTTACTGTCATTTTGAGCTTTTAAAGTTTAAAACTCCACTAAAACTTTTGAAACATCTTGTGTATAAACACATTTATATTTACATAAATACATACATGTACATGAGAAATATATATATAAAACATATACATGTATTTTAAATATATATATGCTATATATACATATATATATGCTATATATACATATATATATGTTATGTGAAGCTAGAAGTACCTACATGAAGATATATTTACCTTTGTACAATGCATATTTATGTAGAGATGCACAGAATATTCATGTATTAATATACATTATAGATATTTAGTCTATGTAATTTACAGTCTCCATTAAGATGAATATAGGTTCTAGGTACACATATTAGCTGTAAATCAATATTATATGCAATATAGATTTATAAATTCAGAAAAAAAACAAATTAAATCTCTATTATAAAATAATGCATATTCTAAATCATATCACAACTGATCCTTAGGATTATATACCCTGAAGATTTGGAGATCTAAAATATTTATTTTATAATAGTTAATACCTCATAAGCCTAATCATAACCCTAATTACACTTATACTTGATATTTCACTTCACTATTAAAATGTGCAATGTTTTAAACAAACATTTATGGCCTTCATAAGCAAGAAAAGTTGAAACTTCCATTTAACCAGAGCTCTTTCTTTTTTTCTATATGCAGACGTCCTTCAGAGACAGAGAGGATATTTCAAAAGCATCCATCAGGTTTCTATTATATTAGTTTGAGAGCCCATCAACTTATCATTTTTATTTAACTCCTGGGAAAGCATAATATATACATATATATATATGTATATATATGTGTGTGTGTATGTATGTATGTATGTATAACTTTACTATCTTTGTCAAGGGTACCACCACCTGTCATTTAGTGTCACAACATTGTGGTCATCCTTGGCTTCTCACTCTCATTGGGCAATTAAAACTCTTCACCACCACCAGGCTGTGAATGTACCTTTCCAAACTTATTACAAATGACTTCTTTTTGTGATTTAACCATATTGACATTTTGACTTTTCCTCGTATAGAATCCAACATTTTCTGTCTCTGTGTTTTATGTACTCTGTGTCCCCTGTGTCTGAAGTATCCTCTCTCTTTACTTCTGCCTCTTTTAATCCTAAGTAATGCAGTTCAAGCATTATCTTCTACATGAAGCCTTTTTCTGAGCTACCGGTTGTCCTCTTCCATAGCTTCTCTTGTATCTGTCTTTACATCTGTTTCATATACTCTTATATATGTATATATTGTTTCCTCCCAGTACAATGGAAGCTCTTTGAGGGCAGGGACTGTTTCCCTTTTTTCCTTTGAATCCTTACCACCTAGCATAATGTCTGTTTCCAACTCACTAGTGCCAGATCTGTAAATATTTTCCTAAGGGATGAATTGGCATTTGTCAAATTAAAAAATATCAAAAAAAAATTTTAATAAATGTTTTGATTATATTAAGTGTATTGATTAATCAATTACTAGAGAAACAAGTGTTATCAGTACAATCTAATTTGCACACTGGTGTCATTACCTAGAAAGAGAACAGAACCTCAGTTCTTTACATTGCTGATTTTTATAGACCAGAATACCTATAGAATACCAGACAGCTCAAAGAGTGATAGCATGATAATTATGGTTATATGGTGATTTTTTTAAAAATAGATTGAATTTTCAAAAGTTCTATATCCCACAATAACTAAATAAGCAGTTAATACCTTTTATGGAAAGCTAGACCATGTATTGAGAATGAAAAAAATCCAAAATCCTTGTGCCATGCTGGAATGACAACAGATTCCACTGCAAATAATAGATCTAAGGTCCTCAATAAAACATTACCCTGACAAGAAGTTTTGGCTTCAGAATAGAATCTTCAACCTCTGATCTGTTCAATATATTGTGCAGTGAAATATGAAGACAAGTCCTTCAATTATTCCATAACAGCTTGTGAGATCAGTATTTAGACCAAATCACATACTCCACCTGACTTCAGTAGTGTGCACTATTCAAAGTAGGACATTTTATACCCTATCATTAAGGTAAGTGCAATAAAATATCTAGAACTATAGAGAACATTCACCTTTCTGAGATTTTCCACTTTGGTCATTTTAAAAATCAAGTCTCAGGGGCACCTAGGTTGTGCAATGGAGAGAGTATTGTCCTTGGAGTCGGTAGGTCCTGGGTTCAAATTTGGCCTCAGATGCTTAATATCTATATGATATTGGACAAGTTGCTTAACACTGATGGCTGCCTTCCCCCCTCTGAAAAAAATTAAGGGAAAAAAGTTTCATCTGAGATGAACCCACTAGAATTCTAGTGGGTTCACTTTCTTAATTTTGAGAATATCATAGGTATATAGGTATTAGTAATTATTGACTCTACTTCATCCTCCACGTATTTATGATATTGGTATTCTTAAAGGTCCCAGGTTACTTATCTGCTCAAGAAGTTTTGATAGCTCCCCACTGCCTATAAGAAAAGCTAAAGATATTGTTGTTTGCTATATAAAGCCCTTCACTGTTTCATTCCTGCCTAGCATTATGGACTGATGGTGCATTCTTTTACCTCATTCATTCATTCAACTAGCATTTATTAAGTGTCTGTATGTTCTACACACTGTTAAAAGCTGAGGATAAAAATAAAGGGAAGGCACACTCCATTCTCAAGAAGCTCACAGTCTGACAAATTTCAGGTATTTAATAAATTCTAGTTGATTCATAATGAAGGTTAAATATTAGGAATTTATAGATATTCGTTGTTACTGAATTCAAAGCTGTGTTTATACTACCTTGTTACTACTAGTCTCTCAAAGCATGTGGGAGGTGTTGTGTTCCTTATCTCTCTTATTAAACAATTTAAAATGATTGTATATTAAATTCTTTCTAGTTGGTCAATCAGATTGAGATGGATTTATAGAAAATGGCAGAAATAGACTGCTAAATTTGATTAGTACTGTTTTTACTTTGTAGGTATACTATCACGTCAGTGTCAAAGACAGGAATTTCTGTCACTTAGTCTCAGTGTGACAATGTTTTGAATTCGGGCTTCTTTGGTCAGTCTGAGTCTGCAGCTCAATTTGTAGTTCTATCTTGAGCCATGGCCACAAGGTATAAGTTAGTGAGCTTGAAACTAATTTGAGCCCTGATTAGGAAAGATGCAAAATATTCCATATGAGTAGCATTCTAATGAGAAATGTTCCCTTGTAATGACTGTAAAATCCTTGTATGAAAGGATTTTTTTTCTATGAAAGGATAAAATGTTACTAGCTATTTGTTACCATGGTCTTATATTGTTAACTTGCCAATTTAAAATACAGACCTCAGGACATGGAACATTTTGTCCATTATGGTTTCCTTTTGTCAGTCTTGTTCTGTTGTTTGCTTAGTAAGAGATAAAGTGCTCATTATGCATTGCACATTAAGAATGATTTGCAAAGTCATTTAAATTCTTCAGTTTTTCTTGTTTCTACATTTGTTACATTTTTCTAACTATAAATATTTTATTTTAAGCGACAACTTGGTTAAAATAAATATTCCAAATGATAACATTTGGGATTTTAAATGGATTAAAGCAAAAATGAATTTGTCCTTGCAAAATAGTTTTCATCTTTGGGTTGAAGATTGCAAATTGGCTCAAAAATAAATCATTAGTAGGGAGCGTGTAACAATATTGGTGTCAACTAAAACAGACTAGAAAAATGACAGGGACTTTATGAAAACCTGTGTTCATTAGTTATTTACTTGTAGAAGGATAATTCATTGGTAAAATTCTAGTGGGTTTACTGACCTAGTTGGCTGAGAGATTAACTCATCTTTTTGAAGATTCCAATTTGTCATGGACAGTGATATTTACACAGGCAGTGAGAGTTATCCAAGCCAATTTGTATTTTCAACATAGTGTTGGTGGTGTCCTTTTTTGTTTACTGTTTTTTAAAATAAATTTTTGTTAGTATCTTTTGGTTTATATTCTCTCACTTCCCTACTCAGTCATCCACCCTCTTTAAATAATAATAATAAATAAAAAGAGAAAACAAGCCCTTCAACAAAACTAACTAGTTATTTCTTCTACCATATTATATAACTTAATTTTTAGTTATCTTATTCTTATACTAATTTTAAAGGTTTAAAAAAAACCAAGACTGACAGAAGTTACCTGACTTTCCCCTGGTTACACAGCTAAAGGAATTGTTAACAATCCTTAAATAAATGCTATGCACATACACACATGCATACACACATAGACGTAAATATATATATATATATATATGTATATATATATATATATACATACATGATAACTAGTTGGAAAGTAGGAAAAAACAGTTTTCCAGGTCCTTTGTAGTTAACATGTCATGTGAAATCATGGACAGACACAAACACACAAGCACACACATGTACACACATATCTTGGACAAACAGTGAAGATAGAAAATGAGCTGGGGTCTAAACTTTTGGAGGAGAAGGAGGTAAGACTAAATATCATATGGAAAACTATGGAAAACTTTCTATGACTTCAAAAGTCCCCTACTATAACACAAATATTCTCCCCACAACTTTCTAAGATTAGAAACATGGAGCTCCGTAATTTTGGAAGAATTAAATTCATAAGCAACCCAAAATGTGGGGTATAACTGTACTTCATCATTGTTGTAATGATTACCTGTCTGAAAGAAATGTTACAAGTGTTGTTAAGGACATGTATGAATGGAAAAGGAAAGAATGAGTATCTGTCTTATCTATAAGCCTATTTTGGTTCACTGAGATATGGGATAAAACAACACAAAACAAAATAGAGGCCTTCAAGTCATTGGAAGTGGTTTTTTTTTTTTCCAAATGAAGATTTAGCAAGAGTGTGAATAAAAATCTAACATTATGGGAAGATGTGAACAAGTTGAAATCTGAGCCTGTAAACAATAGAATCAATACCGATATAATCTCAGCACTACATATCTAAGTAAATGATCAAGGTGTGTAAGGTCTGGAATTCCCCTGCCTGGGGAACCCTGCACCTCCCCCATAACCATGGAGTGAGTTTGATACCAAAGGAAGAGGCAAAGGAGCTCCAGATTTATTATAGAAGTTTAATCTGCCATTATGATTACGTACAAAACAGGGGCAATCCGAGGAGGCAGTCAGATGATTCAGTGGCTCTCCACAAACACGTCTCCCCCAAATCCCGGTAGTAATTATAAAAATCAGACGAAGAAAGGAGGAGCCGTAGAGTACATCACTACTGATTGGTGGATATTTTGGGTTTTTGCTTAGTAATGAGCCCATTTCCTAGCTTGGACATAAGGCAATGTTGATGGGCAAATGCCCAAACAGAAGATCGTATACTGGTCATGAACTGTTCACTCTGTCCATGTTATGGCTTTCATCAGTCACAGTATCCAAGTTATGGTTTTCATTGGTCACAATATCTAAATTATGACTCAGTGTCTAAATTATGATTTTTAACAGGTCACCATGTCCAGGCTTCTGCCTTTCACAGAGTTTAAGTTTATGGCTTTCATTTATTACTGTGTATTATGGCTTTTACCAATTGGTAAGTGGACAAGGTGCATCAACATTGGATTGTGACAAAGGTTCTAAGTCCTTAATATGATTTTACTTTGCTGAGTTCATATTGTGGCACTTAAAGTCACCTGAAATCTGGCTTTCCACATCCCTGCATGGGAAAATAATACTTGTGACTCTTGAAAGTGGTATCACTAACAGTATAGATAGAATATGTGTACATATATACATCTACATATATACATACATAGAGGGTGCAGGTATAAGGCAAATTTGAGGGGATTGCATTAAAAAAAAGTTAAGGGATGAGAAAGCGGAGTACAATGGGTGCAAAAGGAAGGGAGAGAGGCGAGTAAGACCTACAGTGAGCAAGACTTACTATAGTGGAAGGGAAGTTGGGAAGGTGGGTGATGGGCTTTGCTTGAACCTTACTCTCATCAGTATTGGCTCAAAAAGGGAATAATAAACCCAAATAGCTGAATATAGAAATCTATCTTATCTGACAGGGAAGTAGGAGGGGAAGAGATTAAACAAAGTTGGGGTAAGGATCAGAGGAAGTAGTAGACAGAAGGAAAACACTGGTGAGGTGGGAACAATTGAAAGGAGAGAGAAGACAAACAGGAGGAATTGGGTGGAAGGAAATACACAGGTAGTAATCATAACTATGAATGTGAATCATCTGAATTCTCCTATAAAATGGACGTGGATAACAGAGTAGATAAAAAGCCAGAATCCTACAATATATTTCTTACAAGAAACATATTTGAAGCAGAGAGACACACAGAGTAAAGGTGAGGAGCTGGAGCAGAATCTATTATATGCTTCAACTGAAGTGAAAAATTCAAGAGTAGCAATCCTGACCTTAGACAAAGCAAAAATAAAAATAGACCCAAATAAAAGAGATAAGGAAGGAAACTACAGCTTGCCAAAAGGTACCAAAGACAATGAAGCAATCAAATTAGAAGAGCAAGGAACAGTCTACCCATCAGATCTATGCTGAGGGGAAAAATTCATGACCAAACGAGAGAGAGAGAGCATTACTAAACATAGAATACATAATTTTGATTATATTAAATTGAAAAGCTTTTGAACAAACAAAGCCAATGCGACCAAAATTAGAAAGAGAGCAGAAAGCAAGGAAACAGTATTCACAGTAAGAGCCTCTGATAAAGGCCTCATTTCTCAAATGTATAGAGAACTGAGTTGAATTAATGAGAATATAAGTCATTCCCTGATTGATAAATGGTCAAAGGATGTGAACAGGCAGATTTAAGATAAAGAAATCAAAGATATCTATAGGCATATGAAAACTGGCTTCCATCTACCTTTATAATCTTGTCTGACATTTCTTCTCTTCAATGTTTTCTGCATATCACCTTTAATAAAGTAGATAATCAAAAAATCTATCCAACTGAATCTGCTGAATTAAATTTCATGGCTAGGGTAAGCTTTCTAACTGGAAAACTGAAATCAAGGTCAATTTTATTTTTGAAAATATCATTAGCCATGATTCCAAGTGAGGAAGATAATGCTTTATATGATGACCGGTTTGTCGTTCCTTGTGCCTACCTATAATAGCCTTCCCCCAGGTCTATGTATGGAATGGCAAGAGTGTTGGTAGCACAATAAATCTTCATTGGAAGGAAGTGGGAAGTATGCAAGAAGTCTGAGAAGTCACAAAGGACTAAGGGTCAAATATGATATTATAGATAAAAAATAGACAAGAATAGCCAAAAGCAAGAGGTATTCCCAATAGGCAGTTTGGGGGCATCCATAGTCTGGACATCAAAAACTGAAGGTGTAGTTGATGAAAAATAAGGGACTATAGTATTCAGGGAATAGGAAAAGAAAAAGGGTAAAGTATCAAAGGTAGAGCTATGATTGGCATAATAATTGCCTTGATAACCATTTACATATATGGAATTGTAAGCATTTTAAATACCATTTAATTTTATTCCTACTATCCATTTCCACAGCTATAAAACCAAAACAACAATTTGTTTCTGAAATGCCTCTTCTTTTTTGAAGATGAAAAAGATCTTAATAATAATGACAGCTGTCCAATGGCATTTTAATATTGTTGTTTCTTTGTTTGGGCTAAATGAGTTGCAATAATTTGTACTAACAAATAAGAGAAGATGTCAAATTGACTTCTAAATGTTGTACAAGTTTTAATATAGTTGCACATTTAGGTCTTGAAGACTAATGGAAAAAGGTGCGTATAGGACTTCCCTTTGCAATACCAAAAATTTCCTGTGAGGTTGCAAATGGATGGAAATATAGCTTTAGAGTGCCATTTTTTCTCATTTTCTGATGTTGCTTAAAACTTCAAAGGGAGCTCCAAATGAATCAAAGGCAACTGACTCAAAATATAAAATACTTTTGGGAGTTCCTTTCCAAATATTCTAGACAAGAATTTAACAACTTCACAATTTGTAGGTACTGAGTTGGTACTAATTTATTTTAAAATGTTGTTAGCTTTATTTGCTTCATCAACAAATGTTATTAAGTTTTAATGTGTCAGAATGGTGCAATAAAAGTAATAAATCCTGGCTTACCAGCAAAACATGATAAAGTACACATTCTAAAAGAAATCCTGTATGTTTAATACACCATGTTTTATTACCTAATAAAAGTGGGATTAAGGACTTCATTGGTATTAATATGAAATTTGATGAGTAAACAGGTATAACATCAGTGCCAACTTTTAAAGCCTCCAGTACAAAATCCAACCCCAAAGTGGAATGCAGACTGAAAAAAAAATGCCAGATTTTCAATTTTGAAAGGACATCAATATTAATTCTTATTATTCTTAACTTCCAAATTGTGATCAATATAATGGCCCCCATCACCAGGATATTCCTTAAGGTATTCAACATAGTGTTTTGTGTTCAACCACAAAGTAATTCTAATTGAACCTCAATGATGGTGACTTTTAGTATTAAAGGGACATAGAAAACTATTAATTGTGTACTTAATGATAATAGCTCTCTATAGTGTTTTAAGTTTTGGAAAACACTGTAATTGTTATCTCATCTGAGTACGACCTCAATCTTTTGGGTGTAGGTACTATTATTATCCCTATTTTACAGATGAGAAAATTGAGGTTGAAAGATATAAGGTGACTTACTTGTCAAGGGTCACCTAACTAGGAAGTATCTGAGACAATATATGAACATAGGCCTTGCTGACAGCAATCCCAATAGTCTACTAAATGTAACACCTACCTACCTATACATTACTGAAAAAAAAAGTCCTATTGAATTAATGGATATCATCCAATCCTGGAATATGTATTAACAGGATGATCTCATAAGCCTGACTGGTCTATTCAAGTTAGAGGTTAAAAAGAAATATTTAGGATTTTTCCACATTCATGTTAGGACCTAAAAATAATGCATTAGAGGTTTAAACTTCCCCCTCACAAACCCATTTCCCACTTAATAGGCAAAAGTATTAAGAATGGGGAGCAATGTTAAAACATAGTGATTTCACCATAAACTGAGGTAATTCAACATAAAAAGAATACCCCACATTTGTGTCTAGATATGTAAGCTGAATAAGGAATCATTGAAGAAATTCTCTTAGTTTTCTTTTGTCAGAAATTTATTTTCTTTGTATGCATTTTTAGTCCAGATGTAATACTTATGATTCATGATGTTTCTCTACCAAATTATTATTTGGTAGTTTTGGGGGTATAAATTTTGTGATTTCATGAAGGGAGTACCCACAGAGATACCACAAATATTGTCTATTTTTCCTGCCATAAACCCTCTATTGAGAAATACTAACTATTCTAGAGACCTTTATTTTGATTTTAATATCTAGGTATTACTTAAGCTATTCACCTTTTAGCTCGCTATTATTGTTACTGTGTTGTTTCAGTCATGTCTGACTCTTTGTGATCCTATGTGTGGTTTTCTTGGCAAAGAGACTGGAGTGCTTTTACCATTTCTTTCTCCAGCTCATTTTCTAGATGAGGAAATTAAATCAAACAGGATCAAGTGACATGCCCAGGGTCATGCAGCTAGTAAATGTCTGAGGCTGGATTTGAGCTCAGGAAGATGAGTCTTTCTCATCCTCGGCCCCAAGGCCCCTCTGTTCACTGTGCCACATAGGTGTCTCAATTCAATGCAATTCATATTTTTCAAGAAGCTATTATGTTCCAGTTAGTTCAGGGACTACAAATAAAGAAAAAGAAAGACAGTCTCTTCTCTTCAAGGTGCTTACAATTTAGTAGGGGAATATAATACGCAAAAGGAAAGTGAAGAATGGTGGAGTAAAAGGTATTGGGACTGGGACAGGGATCATGATGATAGTGAATCCAAGGAGTACATTACTTGATAATGGTTGGATTGTGAGCCCTCTGAGTTCTTTTTACATGGAAGCTTTAAGAACAGGGTTTTGCTCTGCTCCCTAGCCCTCCAATTAGAAGAACAGAGGAACAGAGGTTACTGAGAGTACTAATCAGTTATGAGTACCAAAGCTGATGCAATATCTGGAGTGATGAGTTTACTCTGCTCCCCCCTCCCCACTCCTGCCCCAGGAATATGATGATGATGAGGTTGAATCCAAAGAGTGTGGCTTGGTGTCACATGGTTGGGCTATGAAATTTTTGAGAACTCTTTAAGTGAAGGCTACATGACTGACCTACCTCCTTTTTCAGCCCTCAAAAATGTCACTAATGTAATAAATATCCTCAATAAATATTCTCAATAATGTTATAGATATAGTTTGGTAAACTAGATAACTTCTTCAGGAGGGAGGGGAGATATGTATCACAGTTGCCACATTGAGCTACTACATTGATTAATGAATCCATGAATGTAAACCATGAAACTGAAGTATTTCTAGTTTGACCTATTCATGATTGGTGTATTCAAAGGCTTCTGAGATCTGTTTGATTTATATGGGTGCCTTTGTACAAGGCCACCACTCTTGAAAATTTTTTTTTCCAGTGCAAGGGAGAAAAAAATCACAAGATACCATATATGGTTGAATAGCATGTATCTTGCATTGTCACTCATGAAATATCAAAAGATCTAAGGAAGGGATTCTTAATCTGAAGTCTGTGGACTTGTATGGGAGAAAAACATATGTCTTTATTTTCATTAAATTTTCACTGAAATTTAGCATTTCCTTCAATTACAATTCTAAAAGAACTGATTATTCTCAAAGGGATCATTAGGCTTAATCAGACTGTTGAAGGAAGTCCATGATACAAAAAAAAATGAAAAAAAAGTCTAATCTAGGGATAACTTCCAGTTGATAAATTGTGTGAAGACATGGATAAGAGTCATCAAGAACAAGAAAGCAGAAGTATGTGTCCGTCGAAAGGGGTACCCACATCAATGAGATCTCAGATTCATTGGAAGTATTGAAGTATTTATTTTTATAGCATGTAAGATTAATTTCTAGTTGCTGAAGGGATCAATGGGAAAGCTTTGTAGTGTTCTAGGGCTCAATGCAATTAGTACATTGCAATAAATCACAGCTAAGAAAAAAAGAGCAATCTTTTTTTTCATCCAAATTACAGGATTTACTTTGACAAAGATTTCAAGTAGTTAGAGATCTTCAGTACCTTCATCATAATATACAATTGTGCCTGGAAAGAAAACTACAAACAAGAGAAAAAAAATTTAACAATTTATGTCTATTTTTAATGGAAAGATTACAATCATTATTTAAAATAATATCCGTGCATCAAGATAGAGAGTATTTATATACTGCTCCAAGGTTTGTGATATATTTTAAATATTATCTCACTTAATCTTCAATATAATCCTGTGAGAAGGGTACTGTTATTTTCCCCATTTTACAGATGAAGACACTGAAACTAGGAGAGTATAAATGATTTGCCCATGGTCACAGAGTATTTGAGGTAGCATTTGAACTTCACTCTTCTTGACTCCAAGTCCAGCACTCTATGTACTATGTCATTTAGAAGGCAAATTGTACTTTTTTCCAGTGGGGGGAAAATCATTAAATAATTATTTATGGAGGAGGTTTTGCAAAGAGGCTGCTTTAAGGGATCTATACCTTTGCAGATTATTTTGAAAAAGTAATCTCTGCTTTCAAAGAATCTTTTCTCTTGCTGTATCTCTGCTTCTCTCCTCTCTTTTGATCTTTCTTTGATAACTTTTTCCCCATATACTAAGATAAGGTCCAACTGTCAAAAATTCAATAACCATTAGTTAAGTTTCTACTATGTGTCAGGCACTGGAGGTACAAAAATGTGAAAGTTATCCTCAAGAATATTACATTCTATTAGAAGAAGGAATGTAAATTAAAGTATTTAAAAATATGAACATTATCATCAACAGCTGTTGATCAACTGCCACCACAAGCAGGCAAACCTGCCTAATTGAAGCGGCAAAAGACCCTAGAGGAGGGATACAAACAGTATGTGCCAGGGGAATCAAATCACTGTCATTACCTTGCCCATCTTGTTCCCTTATACTCAAGAGAAGAGCAGTCTCTCTCCTACACCAATACCCAGACTTTCTATTTCTCTACTGTCTGCTCCCATCATAGATTGAAATAATTCTTGAGGAAGAAGATCTTGCCTTTTTCATGCCCTCTAACACAAACCACCTGCCAACTTCCACTTATAGTCAGGCAAGTTCTAGAGCTCCAAGAATAGCAAAACAGCCTTCCCTCAGTCATTATTTAGGGAACCAACCCTCTGGAAATGCAACATGGCAGCTGCTCACTTAGGTGCTGCAACTCCTGCTTCCTCTGCAGCCACAGCTACTAATAGTTCAACCCCAAAAACATAAAATTTCAATTTTATTAATAGTGATGATAAAGAAAATGCAATGGCATGATCTTTGCTGCTACAAACTGGGGTCCACTGGGCTTTTCCATC
>CM053623.1:362729678-362749646 GCA_028646595.1 Phalanger gymnotis
AGCATGAAAAGGTAAGCAAGAAAGAGAAATCATAAGGGACTTACTAAAGTTGAACTGTTTTGTTTACATTCCTGCATGGAAAGATGATGTGTATAATTCATGAAACCTCAGGATCAGGGAAGGGAATACACACACACACACACTCATATATATATATATATATATGTACATATACATATAATATATATATATACATATAAGTACGTATATATATATTTATATAGACAGAGGGTACAAGGTGAGTTGAATATGAAGGGATGATATCTAAAAAAATAAAATCAAATTAAGGGATGAGAGAGGAATATATTGAGAGAGGGAGAAAGGGAGAGATAGAATGGGTAAATTATCTCACATAAAAGTGGCAAGAAAAAGCAGTTCTGTAGGAAGGGAAGAAGGGGCAGGTGAGGGGCAATGAGTGAATCTTGCTCTCATCGGATTTGGCCTGAGGAGGGAATCACATACACACTCAATTAGGTATCTTACCCCACAGGAAAGAAGGAGGAAAGAGATAAAAAATGGGGGACAATATAAGGGAGGGCAGATAGGGGGAGGAGGTAATCAAAAGCAAATACTGTTGAAAAGTGAAAGAGTCAAGGGAGAAAATTGAATAAAGGGGGATAGGATAGGAAGGAGCGAAATATAGTTAGTCTTTCACAACATGAGTATTGTGGAAGGGTTTTACATAATGATACATATGTGGCCTATGTTGAATTGCTTGCCTTCTTTGGGAAGGTGGGGATGGAAGAGTGGAGAGAATTTGGAACTCAAAGTTTTAAAAGCAGATGTTCAAAGAAAAGGTTTTGGCATGCAATTGGGAAATAAGATATACAGGCAATGGGGCATATAAATCTCTCTTGCCCTATAAGAAATAAGGGAAATTGGGATGAAGGGGAGTGGAGTGATAGAAGGGAGGGCTGACTGGGGAACAGGGCAATCAGAATATATATCCATCTTTGAGTGGAGGGAAGTGTAGAAATGGGGAGAAAATTTGTAATTCAAACTCTTGTGAAAATCAATGCTGAAAACGAAAAATATAAATAAATAAATAATTATTAAAAACTAAAAAAAAAAAAAAGAAAGTAGCACTTGATCTGAGTATTGAAGTAAATCAAGGATTCTGAGAGTCAAAAAGAAAAATAGAGTACATTTCAAAAACAGAAGGTATCCTCTACAAAAGCCCAGAGAAAGGAAATGAGAAGTCAAGTCAGGAAGGCCAGTTTAGCTAGAGTGCAGAGCTTATGAACATGGAGATACTGTAAATACATCCTTGGAATGCTTAAATGAGGAGCACTTACTCATTTCCCTAGATGACAGTGCTAGGGCTTAGCTAGGACTCACTCTAAAAACGTTCCCTGGGCAGGCAGGTAAGCAGATAGTTTCTTGAAGAATGGTACACTATAATTCAAAACCCTCTCAGGTGAAGTAGAAAAGACATTTCAAAGTAATAGTCCAGGTGGTCAGACTGCTGCATAACCTCACACATAGAGTGTCTAGGACAAAGGAGTTTAAGTCAGAAGATTTAGGAGTGAAAACTAGCTTTTTCTTTATTACTGATGTAAGTTGAGGCATGTTGTTTAACTTCTCTGGGCTTCAGTTTTCTTATCTAAAGGCAGTTAGGTAACACAGTGAATAGAATATTGGACCTGACATCACAAAGACCTGAGTTCAAATAAAGCTGCTGATCCATATGACCCTGGGCAAGGCACTTAATCACCATCTGTATGAGTTTCCTTACTTATAATTTGGGGACAATAATAATACATATCCCTCTGGGTTGTTGTAAACATAATATTTGTAAAGCACTTTCTAAACCTGTGTGCACTATATAAATTATGATTATTATTATTATTATTATTAGTGGTGGTGGTGGTGGTGGTAGCAGTAGTAGTAATAGTAGGAAGAGGGGGAGGAGTAGGAGTAATAGTGGTGGAAGTAGTAGTGTTAGCTGTGGTGGTATTAATAAAATGTGTTAGATCTAGGTAATCTTTGAGGTCCGTTCTGGGTCTAAAATGCTATGAGGAGAAACACATCAATGTTCTAATAATTTATTGTTGCCGCTTTAAAGTATCAGTAATTAAGTGATAGTTGTAGTGGTTTTTTTAATGGGTACATTTAAGAATTTTTCATTGAAATGTTATTTGACAACCCTGGAAGTGTCTGTAAGATACAGTATGTCTTTTAAACAGCTAAATGTCCCAGAAACACAATGTGTTATTCCTTCCATCCTTCAAAGGCTACTTTTACAAGCTGAAGACTTTTTTTAAACATGGATGTCTCATTTCTCTTTGGCTGGCTTCCTTCAGCCACTGTGAGTTATGATGATTTGTCAACCCTCTACAATCCAAGGAGAGAAGATAAACAGAAATTAAACAGAAGGAGGGGGAAGCCCCGCACTTAGGCAAACAAGACTTTTGCTTAAGTAATACTTACATTGCACTCGTTACTTCAAAGAACTTTTCAAATTAACTAATTAATTAGTTCAAGATCCCAGCAAGGCAGGAAGGCAAATATCACTATCTGTTTTGGAGATGGGGAAAGTAAGGCTGAGAGGTTAATTAACTTTTTCAAGACAACAAAGAGAATGTGGAATTTAAACTCAAGTCATTTTAGGCTCCTATATTCTAGTCAGTAGGCATTGTTTTCTCTCTAAACATTTAGTTTTTACCACTCAGATATCCTCAATTGCTTGAAGGGACAGTTCTGATTAGAGCCCTGTTAACTAGATGGGTATTTCCAAACCATGGGCCCTTAGGGCTGCTTGTAGTCCCCCAAAGTCCTGTTAGGCCTTTGTCCCTTTGTTCAGATGAATATTTAATTTTAAGAGCAGTTCTTTGTGAAAACAAAAAGATTTTAATTGGAGTGCAAATAGTTTGGGGGATAGTCTTAAACAGAATTCGAGTTTGAAACTATTGAAGTAGATTGTAAACTTCATGGAGAGGCCGTTTACCATTTTGTGTATACTCTACTGACTACCATGATACCAACTATAAGGTAGCTGTTTAGTAAATAATCAAGAAATCAAGAAATTAAGGTGTTCAATAAATGAACTTTATTTCTTCTGAAGTCAACATCATCCTTGTAGTTACTTAGGCTGGTTTCTTCAGTCATTGTCTTCCTATCAAGCCCTGCACACTTCACTTCCATAATATTTCTCATGTCTATTTCTTTTCCCTGCTTATGTGATCACCATCCTAGTCCATGCCTTAAAATCACCTATTTCCTGCAAAATAACAACAGCTTAATAATAGAACTCCTTTCCAGTCTTGCCCCTTTTTAAAAATCAAACCTTTATGAAGCTGCCAAAATAATCTTCCAAAAGCACAGGTTTGATCACATCGGGCTTTTTCTCAAAATTTTGCAGTGGCTCCATATTGCCTTGATGGAGGATAATATAAACGCTTCAGCTTCTTATTTGAAGCCTCGAACAATCTGGTTCCACCCTCCTTTCAAGACATTTTGTATTACTCTCCTTCACAAACACTGCATTCCAATCAAAGTGGCTCACTGGTTCCTTGAACTGACATTCTTTCTCCATGACTACACCTTCACATACACTACCATTCATGGAATGCCTTCCCTCCTCACCTCCACCTTTCCAAATCAATCTTTATCTCACACCAAGTTTTAATTCATATGCCACTTCCTACTAGAAACCTTTCTTGAACCCTGTGTCTCTCAAATTAAATTTTGTTTACTTATTTTTTTTGGTCTGTGTCCCCCAGTAGTATAAAAACTCCTTGAAGTCAGAGACCATTTTCCCTTTCTGACTTTATATCCTTAACACCTGCCACAATCCCTTATACAATTGAATAGATGAATTTTTGCCTTCAAAAAAAATAAACACATATAGCTTGAAGCTCATGTGCAACAAACATTCATATAATTGACTTTCTTTTCTATTCTTCCTTTGTTTATTTTAAAGGATTTTTTTCTCTTTAGGAAAAAAAAAACTATAGTGGTGGGTGCCATTTAATTCCTCTTCTGCTTGAATAATTTTCATTATAATTATGTAATAATATTTTGCTTGCTTTTCTTTGATACCCTGAAAAGTTCATTATTTCATTGGTATGATATTCCATGGATACAGATCACTGCCTTAAGATTTATCATCACTCTCCTCTACCACCCCCACTCAAAAAAAAGATATCACTTAGAAGACAAATTTCAGGTGATAAGTCTTTTTTGCTTTTAATTGCATTGATCTTTAAAGAATGTACATATAATTGCATCATTGGTGCTTCATAGCTTACCCTGAACTAAAATCTTTCAGTTCTTATTCTCTGTTGCCTGAACTTTTTAATAAGCTAGGCTTATCTCAGTATACCACGAGACATCAAGTAGGATATTGCTAAAGGATGTTGGTTTGCAGGTCTATTATTTCATCATGATTCTCCTTTGTGAAAAACCAAATTTTAGTCAAGACTATTCTCTCTCCTAAGTTTTGGAATCCTTTGAGCTGAGAATCACTTAGATGTGTTTCAGATTGAAGATCAAATTTGAGAAAATATAAAGAAAGGAAAATCAAGGATGTTATGTTGCCACCAGTCATAAATGCTATTCTTTGAAGCATGGTGTGATTTCTATCAGTTTTGAAAGTAATCATTCACCCACTTGCCAAGTGATAATAGTGTATGTTGAAAATTAAGAAAATTTCTGACTTAACTGTTATAAGTTAGTATTGCATGACTTTAAAGATGTAAATTACTTAGCAACCAAAAAAAGGGAAGAAAAATGGAAAGAAAGAAGTTGCCCATGGCTAATATGAGTGCTCTCATTGGACATGGTGTTAACACCTCATTGAGCTGAGTAGGTTAGGGGAAGGCTCAGTTCACTCCATTGCCACTGCTATTCAACTGGACATGAATTTTATTAAAATTATTTTTAGAGTATGTTTCAGTGTACATCAATGAAATATTTTCTACTCTGTTCCCCTCTCTCCATAGTACCTCTACCCCCTTCCAGACCCATACCATATAGATTTTCTCATGGCAAATTTGGAATAACATCCTTTTTGGAAAGATTCAATTCTCTCATTTTTCTATTATTGTCTTTCAAGGCACATAATTATAACAGCTTCATCTGGGCTTCTAAATAAAATTGTCATTTCCTTGATCTCTACATGTGTATTTCATGTCTTAATGATAATGTAGCGGAGTAGTATGATATAGTAAAAGGAAAACTAATCTTAGACTCAGAGTGATTTTCATCTGATAGGCTCGTAGTTTGAATGTATAAATTGAAATCAGTGCATACTAGCTAGCTCTGTAACCATAGACCAACTACTTTTTTCAGTTTCATAGGAGACTCTTTAAAATGGTAAGTTATAGACAGATATTGATGAAACTATAGACAATTATTTGCATCAGGGGATGGAATTTCTATATTAGGATTTCCCTATACAAATGAAATCACAAAAGACAGATGAGTAGAGAGATGATATAATACTTTATTAACATATAACTTTCCTTTCAAAGTAACGAGTTCCTGCCTGCATGATCCAGAATAAGCCTAATATATACCAACTATTCACCATTGACCAGTTATTATCAATTGAATAATTAATCCAAATAGTCCTTTGTAGGCACAACCTCGGGAATGATGCAAGGAACTTGTCTTTGGTTTCCACTATAAATAGGAAGAGGAAGAAAAA
This sequence comes from Phalanger gymnotis, assembly GCA_028646595.1. Taxonomy (NCBI): domain Eukaryota; kingdom Metazoa; phylum Chordata; class Mammalia; order Diprotodontia; family Phalangeridae; genus Phalanger; species Phalanger gymnotis. The sequence continues at coordinate 362,735,329 of CM053623.1, forward strand.
ATGTGGTTCAAAAAGTTGCTATGTACTTGCTAGTTTTAAGATCCCAAATGAAGAAAACATGTCATCCTTGCCCCTATTATTTATGTGACTGAGATCCTTTAGTGTGGAATTTCTTAACCTTTTTTTTTTTAATCTCATGGATGACTTTGGAAGTCTGGTGAAGTCTCATAGATCCTTATCAGAATAATATTTTAAATCCATTAAATAAAATACATTGGATAGCAAAGGAAACCAGTTATATTAAAATATAGTAAACAAAATATATTTCTAAGGTCATAGCCCCAGATTAAGAACTACTTTAAAGGAATAAACTAGTTTTGCTATTAAATGGTCTCTAGATTCCTACTAAATTTCAAGAATCACTTATTGTCTTGATTAGAAATTTAAAAATATATATTTAAAGTAGTATATTTCTTCTATTTTATTATTTTCACCAGACTTTAACTATGATTTTTTGTACTTGAGACAAAGAGCACATATCACCCCAGTAAATTTTGGAGGAGAGGAAAGATGAAACTTGGAGGTACAGGTGCAAGTCTTTTCCACACTTCAGGAGGTAGGCAAAGAGGTCGCCTCAGTGATCCATCTGGTAACTTCTTAGTTTGCCTGATTAATTTTGCTTGCTAATGAAGTGCTAGGCTTTGTTGTTTTTATATTTCCTAAGGACAGCAAATGTTATTGCTGCTTTCTCAATTCAGCACCCAGGAACAAATTCATTCTCTCTCTCTCTCTCTCTCTCTCTCTCTCTCTCTCTCTCTCTCTCTCTCTCTCTCTCTCTCTCTCCCTTTTTTTTAACCATAACAGTTTTGAATTACACCAGCATCTAAGTATCATGTACTGGTGTGGAATATTCTTTATATTCCACATCTTTTGTCTGAGTAATTTAGTGTCTCTTCAAATGAATGACACGAGGAAGAAAAATCACCCATGATTGAACCGAAACAGTTAATGGGAAAAAGCATTTCCACAACAGTCTCCTGAATGTTCTTTCTCTGCAATGCTGTGATGCAATGAGCCTACAATTTCAAACTATTCTATCAGTATGGCTTTCAAAGTCACCCAACCTCCTACCTCTTGCCCTCAGGCAGTAATAACTATTGTCCTTCCCATTTTGTAAATGGGGTAAAAGATGCCCACAATTACTCAGCAAGTCACAGAGCAATCTCAGAACCTAAAATAGAACCCATGAGTCTTGATTACCAGTTTGTTATGCTAACCATTCACCCACACAGCCACCAAGCCATCTAGCTTTCTATTGAAGAATGCAACCAAATTGAACATTTGTCAGTTTGTGAGAAGGGCCTTTTCTCTTCCAGTTTCTCAGAAAAAACTTCAAAACAATAGAGCTCAAGGGAAAAAAATTTTAAAAAACCCAAAAAACAGTAACTAGTGAAGCTTCTCTGGGCATAAGGCTGTGTTTCAAAGCATGTGTAAATGGAGATAAACTGAGAGTGAGGTAATGATATATTTCTCTGTCAGAGAAAAGCAAAGAAATGTAGCCAGTGCAAGCCCTCTGTTCTCTCTCAGCTTTGTAGCAATGTGTATTTTTGTAACTAGTCAGCATTTGGATTTCTCACATCATGGGCAAATTCTCATCCCCATCCTCTTCCCTTTCCAGTATGATTTAAGCAGAAATTCAAAGGTAGAAGGGACCTGCCATCTATCCTCCCTCAGTTTGAGTGTCTGGCTTTCCTGAATTGGCAAAAGATGGAGCAAACCAGAGGGTACATCTCTTCAATTAACAAGGCTCACAAACAAATGAACTTCTAGGAGCTGATTCCAGTAGTGGCAACAGCAACAGTGACACCTACAGCAGCAGTAATTGAAAAAAAAAGAAGCTATTTCCCATTTGTGTGAGCAAGAAGAAAAGAAAATGTTTTCATTTCTCTAGCTCTTCCACAATAAATGAATCTGGGCAAAGGTGTTGCTGAAATGCATATATCTATAAAGGTTTTTTAGCTCATTAGAAAATACTCTCAAACTAACCAAGTCCTTGATTTGAAAAATCTCCCTGAACTTGGAAAAATTTAGTCACCTGCGTCTCAGAGAAGCAGTAATAGCAATTATACAAAGCAAAATGCCACACTGCTTACATCAGAACATTTTGGATCCTAAGTGGTATTTTATTTTATAGAAATTCAGATTTAAAATCCCTAGCAGGAATGAGAAAATACTAGTTGGAGAGAGAAAGGGATGAGAATGGCTTTCTCAGATGAGATTTGAAATAGCTGGTGAGTCACTGAGGCAGAAGGAGAAGGGAAGGCAGCTTGACATGATGAGTTTCAGAGAAGGTGTTACCATCAATAGATGAAGCAAGTTCTAGTCAGATGGAGGGAGCAGGGCTGGCAACAGACAGAGCCACAGGCTGTGTGACATCCTGGAACAAATGAACAGTGCATGCTGTTGAGTAAGAAATGACTCAAGGAGAAATGAACTGCTTTCTCAAGACACTTTATTGAAAATGAAGGCTGGGGATGCAAGTAAAGTAGGTCATATCTACACAAAGTCAACTATCTAGAGGAAAGAAAACGGGTCCAATCATTTCCGCTGTGTGTGACATAGTGCTGTATAGTTAGACATTCAGATTTCTGGCTAAATTTTTAAAAGTATTAATTTTGGATTTTTGTGTCAGGAGAATAAAAGTTTCTTGATATCAGGAATTGTTTAATTTTTGTTTTTGTATCCCCAGCAGGAAGCAGAGGACTTGGAATATAGTAGGTGTTTAACAAATGCTGGATGACTAGAATTGAAAGTCCTACAGCTTTCAAGTGGGATACAGACCACTGCATCTAGAGAGCAGCTGGATTAAGTTGGAACAGGAAGCTAGGATTTGCTCTAATTACCTTATTTTATCTGCACAGCATCAGTCGCCACTTGGGTATAATTCAGAATTTCAATATCCCAGTCTATGGGCAAACTGATTGACTTGAATCAAAACATTTGCTAGTATAGACATAACTATTGAGTACTTCTTTGATTTTATCCTCTGTCTGGAGACCATCCCCCAAATTTTGTTTGAAAACATAAAAACTTCCAAATATAACACTTGATAATTATAGCCATTATACAGTTTGCAAAGCACTTTACTTAAATTATGTCAGTAGCATCTTTCAACAACCTTAGGAGAAAGGAACAATAAATGTAATTCTTCCTACTTCACCAGTGAAGAAACTCAGGGTAAGAGAGATTAAATGCTTTGCCTATGGTTGTATTCCTCACAAAATTTTCAGTCTCCCATCTCTATGCTTTTGCATAGGCTGATCCCCCATGCCAGGAATGTATTCATTTTTCACCTCTTCTTCTTAGAATATATAGTTTCTTTAAAGGTCAGCTCAGGTGCTGCTTCTGACATTTCCTGGTCCTACCACACAGGACTAGTTACTGCTCCTTTTCCTTAAATTATCTTGCATTTATTTGTACATAATTTTATACCAGTGTATCTACATGTAATTTTTCCTGCTCTTTGAAGACAGAGAGCTGGGCAGAGCTCTTTCCTTTCTGGCCTTGTGTCCCCAGGACCTATCATGGTGACTGTTTCTTAGTAGGTAATTACCAAATCCATGTTTGATCAATTACCTGACTAGTAAATATCAAAGGTGAGATTTAAACCCATGTCTTCACAATTACAGATCCACCCAGCTGCGTTCATTATACTGCATTGTATTCAGGTACAAATAGGGCATCAATTTTCAAAAATAGAAACTTCTGGAGGAAGAGTGATCATTATCTTTTGTTTTAACTTTTCTCAGTAGTTTCTTCAGCAAAGCATGTAGGAGCATCCTCAATAGAGAGTATATCACCATGACGATAAGTTAGCTCCTGTGATTTATAAAGGAGTTTTAGAACATTTTTTCAATTCAATTGTTAATGGATACTTTTGCTTCCTTGCAACTCTTAATGTAGCTTTTATTTTTCTATTGACTTTTTCCCTTTTCTCATATTTCTTGCAACCATAAATATATTATTGCTTCTGAATCTATGGTTTATATAACATTAACATATGGAACCCAATTGTTAAATACCTTATAGAATGAAAACATGATCCCACTGCAATATCAGGTTGGTGTAAGTTTTCCTCTAAATAAAATCTATTAAGCACTCTACAGGAGGGTAAAACAGAAATGCCAGTTAAAATGAATATTTGTCAAATGACAATCCTTACTGAGCAATAAGAGGTCATAAGGGTATTGCACAGCCATATTAACAAGGCAAGTCTCATGGGGAGACTGATATTCTGTATTCTTGTTTTCAATTAAGTACAAGAAACTTAGGCTAAGGTCACCAGGACACACTCCTGTAATAAAAAGTGGTTTTATAGAGTGTGCAATGATGCACAAAAAGCTTGCTTTTTTCAAAGATTCTCAACACTGGCAGCATATGGGACAATTATTTGTAAAGGCAAAAATGATGCAAAGCACATAATCATTGCAGTGTAATATGATTCAAGGACTATTAGATACCTGTGTGGGAATGGGCCAATCATAATCCCTGTGAGCCTTGGTTTCTTTATCTATACAATGATAGGCTCATATATATGTATTCTAAGTTAATTTATAGCTATACATATACAATTCTCTTCTCTATATATTATTGCACTGTATCTTTATAGTGATACCTATAATTCTTGAAATGCACATTCCTTTGCCTATTCAAGGAAAACGAATTCTTATTATAACCATATGCATCAATGCATGCCTTATTCTGCATATTTATTCCATCACATATTTGTGAGAAGGTGGGTGGCATGGATAATATTCTACATCTTTTGTCCTCTGGAATCATTATTCAATCATGATATCTTTCAAAGTTGTCATAGTCAAACTGTTTTCCAGGTTCTGCTCACTTTATTCTATTTCAGTTCAAACAAGTGTTTCCAGGTTTCTCTCAAACTCTGCCTTTGATCATTTCTTACAGTAACATGGCATTCCATTATGTCAATATACCATAAGTTCTTCAGCCATTCCCCAACTGGTAGGCACTCCTTAATTTCCTCTTCTTTGACTCCACAAAGAAGAACCGCTACTCATAATTTTGCACATAAAGGGCTTTTACCTCTTTGTTTGTTCTTTTTGGACAAAAGACCTAGTAAGGTATATACATTTTAGTAATAGTTGGGATGAAGTTCCAGATTGCTTTCCAGAATGACTGTACCAATTCAGAACTCCAACAATACATTTATATTCTTGTTTCTCATAGCATTCTCATTCATCATTGTAACAACAATGCTACTTGCTACTACTGTGGCTGCATAAGGTCTATGACACCAGCACATAGAAGGATGCTAGCACAGGTTCTTTGATCTGCTTTTCTAAGAAAAGCAACTTTAAGAGGTTAACAATCTTCCTTTAATTAAATATATATATATATATATGTATATATATATATATATATATATCATTCACTTAGTTCAGGGGAAAAAGTCAGCACCCTGAAATTCAGAGAAAACAGAAACAGAAATTACAAGCAGAAATTATATAAACAAAACAAAATAGCACGGATCAACAGATAGGCTTTTAGCCATCTGGCCAAGACATTACATACATAGTTACCAGAGAAAGAAGCACTAACATTTGGGTTTCTCAAAGCCAGAGGCTCCTTACCAGCTACCCAGAGTTTCATCTGGTCAAATCACATGACACTCTTCCTGTGAGTGAGCCCCAAGCAAAATGCTAACCTCAGAGTATATATATATTCTTCTTCAGGGTCAGAAAGCATCACAACCATGCAACTCAAACCTGTGTGACCAAAGCCTTCCTGTGACTTAACCAGGTCATCAAAGACTCCCAATTTAATCAAAGACTCTTGATTGAAATAAAGGCAAGACTAAAAGGCACTTGATTGCCTTGGTGTTGAAAAGCACTCCAAAACAAAAGACAACAAAAAGTTCCACTTTACTTACAATTACAATCATTTTCCTTTTTTGTCAACTTTTTCAATTTGACTGGTATAAGGTAGATCTAACTATTCACAATTTGGAACATTTTTTCATATTTCTAGGGATTTCCATATTGCTAGCCTTTGGGCCTCAAGATCTTTATCTCTAAAATGATGGTTGGATTAGGTGACTTCTAAAATTTATTTCAATTCTAAGTATAAGATCTCATAATTTCTGATCCTGTAACCTCATGTTCTCTGATTTTTTTTCCCCAATGGAAGTATGCATTTACTTAAATATCCAAAATAGCATTCATTGTGTGTGATATTTTTTTTTTACTAAATTTGATTTGGTGATGAAAAAAGAGTGAAAGCAATGTAATAGCAGTTATAATTGAAGTAGGTATATAAACTTGTATATTTCCCAAGTGTTAATTACCAATGAGTATTTAAAGAACAATAAAAGTAATCAACAAGGTCAAAGTCATTGTGGAAAATGCCAAGCTTTTACTTTCTTACATTTCATAGAAATATTGAATATGGAATCCCCAAAATCCAAGTTTCCCATTCTTGTGTTCCATGCAGACACTCACAAATTATATGCAAAAATTTTCACTATGCTGTGTCTTCGCACTCTCAGATGGATCCTGAACAGTATTAACCAGAGCATGGCAATTGTATAGCAATTTAAAAATCAATGTAATTAATTCATAAGGAATATGGAGGGATTAATTAAATCGAATAATAAAAGTGCATGTCCATATTGCAATTTAAAAATGAATATTCAGAATGATTAACTAGAGCCTGAATATCTTACATTATTTTTATATAATTACTTTCTGAAACCTAAAGGGAATACAACTTAAAACAATTTCTAACTAGCCTGCTTCAATGGCTTGGTCACTGTATTTCTAATTTTTCAATGAGTCCTGGCAGGAAACCTTAATCGCCCAGAAATTCTCTTCTAGGAAAATGCATTTTATTTGTGACAAACATTAGAAAATAATGAAAGAATCAAACGCTGTTTCATAGACTGGAAATTAGAAGTAGAGACAAACCTTAACCTTTACATTAAGAGGACAATTACTAGTGATTTTAATTGTTGAATGAGGACTTAGGAAAATGAACCACTTGGGAGTGAAATTTTTTTTTCAGCAGAGACAAGAAAGAGTTGTTGCTATTTATTGCTTTCTTTTGTTTAAAGGAAAGAAAAATGGCCACATGAAATGTCAGATTATGTTAGAGATACAAATGTAAAGATTTTCTGTTTTTAAGGCAATAAAATAATCCTTCAAAACCATTTCTTTTTGAAAAAAATTTAAAAATCATTGTCTTTTATTTTCTCTTAGCCAATGCCTATCCCACTTATTTATCTTCTCTGTTTTATAGCTGACATAAGTGATTTTTATTAATAATTTATTTGTTAATATTTCCATTTTAAACTAAAAATGGACCTCTCCAGGTAGAAAATGTTCCATGTATGTCAGCTAATCCACATGCCACAGAGAATAGAATCTACACTGTTGGAAGAATAGCAGAATTTACAAGGAATTCACAGGAGACTCTATCCAAGAAGTGATAGCTAGGTGACCCAGTGGAAAGAGCAATGGATGTTGAGTTTGGAAGACTTCAATTTATGTCCTGCCACAGATATTTTCTAACTGTGTGACCCTGAGCAAGTCAACTAACCTCTCTGTGCCTGTTTCTTCATCTTTAAAATGGATGTGGTAGCCTCTCAGATTCCTTTCTAGAACTAAAACAGTTAAGTCCTTCATCACCAGCATTGTATCCAATCTGGGAAGCTCATTGGCGATAAGATGGTGGGGCAATAGAGTGAGCTATATCTTGATTTCATGATAATTTTATTCTTCAAAAGTAAGATAAATCATTGAGAGAAAATACTCTTACAAATGTCATTCTGAACAATGTCAAACTAATTTCTGAAGAAGAAATGATGCATACCATGAGAAGAAGTGACTCCTATTCAGGATTCACAATAGAAGAGGTAAAAACAGTAATAGTCATTTATGTATACCCTATACTCTGTGATGGCAGATTTCAAAGAATCCAAATAAAGGATAGGTGGGTATCTCCATGTTTAAGGGAACAATTTTGCTAGACAGGTGGAACCTGATTTTAAATTCCACATTTTATACTTACTGGGCATGTGACTGTCCTAAAGGAATATTCAATCCATAGTGAACCTTCATCTGAAAAATGACATGAATAATAGATAAAGGACATACCTCACAGGGTTTTTGTAAAGATCAAATGGATTGTGTATGTGAAGTACTTTGTGAAATTTATATCCCTTAATGCTTTCTGTGTTTAAGTCATACTCAAATATTGTGTTCTGTGTTCTAGTCAAACTCACTTCCTCCCTACACTCACCATACACATACTCTCCCAATATACATTATTTTCCTCACAACTGAATGATTTTTTCCATGCAGTTTTCTTGTGTTGGGAATGCCCTATCTATCTTCCCTTGATCAATTGTTATGCATTCTTTAGGGCTGTACTCAAACGATATCTCATCCACCAAGCCTTCTCTGATAGCACCAATTGTTTCTCAGAACTCATATTTCACTTTTTGATAACCATCTGCTGCACTGATCATGTTTATTATGCATTATGCTTGTGTACTTGCCTTTTTAATACTGTCTGAAGACAAAGTTTGGAACGTACAATTCTTTGGTATACATATAATTTTACCATTTGTTAAGGATGAAAGCAAATTTTCATACTAATCAGATGGATATATTTGTTTATTTTTGCATTAAGAATTGGAATATTTTATACTACAGAGCATAGAGCATCTTCAACATTTTTCAGAGTTGATCAATATTTTGATTTTATAATTGTCAGTGCTGAGAATTCTGCTTAGCATAAATATATAATAAAAAATGGTAGAAGTACGTTTAGGGAAATTTTAGAAGTTGTTGGAAATTCTGTCCTAATCTCAAGCCAAAATTCATTTAATGATTTTATTTTAGGGAACTGAAATTTTAAACCTATGTCCCTTGATAACTCAGCAAATTCTTCTTTAACTTTTAATGGTAGATGACTGACTTTTTTTAAAAAAAAATTCAATTAAGTATGATTTATGAACCTAATTTCATTTTTAGAATCAAAATTTGAAGGGAAGTATTTCTGAAACTATGTCTCGAGGCACTTAAGAAGATCAATTATAACTTATAGTTAAATTGTTAGGAATATTATTTTCAACTCTAAAATCATTTGTAGCTGTAAACATTTCTAAAGAACTCCTTTCCCCCCTATTCTTCCACATGTTAACTTTTAAATAAAACTTTCAATTTTATCTTTTAACATAAATATTGCATTTTTCTAGAAGTGACATGTTCAAATCATTGAGCTTTTTGAAAGTACCTGACAAATAACACAGTTTTGAAAGCCATAAGTCATTATGAAAAAAATGAAGAAAATTGTATTCCTGCTCACTCTGAAATATAACAACTTTATCTTTCCATTTCAATAATCTGTTTAAAATTCACCCTCTTGAGAGACACTTTACTTCTTCATATAATAATAAACTTTTATAATCAGAGTCCACATCTTTCCAAAGGTTGTAGAAAAAAACAACTGTTAAGGACATGGCTTTTAACGAAGTTAATGATTTTGATAGTATTGTGAAGCCCAACTCTGGTGATATATTTTGGCAATGAATGCCACCTGATGGATCATGCACTGAATAAAAGTGATATGTTCATTGCCACCAGTTTTAACTTTTGCTACAAAACCAACATTCTTGCCGCCCATCATTACTTAGCACTGTCTATATAGACTCAATGCAATTTTTCTACCATTAACCTTCATTTGTGAAAAATTCACTCCCTTTAGGATATGTATCTTTTCCTCGTGTGCCCTTCCAAAGGACAACAAAGCAATAATTCATGTATGCTTCCTTCATAAATTTATCTTACATAAAGTAACAACTATGTCATGTTAGAAATATCAGTTGTTTTATCTAACTGAATTGCAAACTTTGGGCTGCCCTTAAGCCTGGTAATAAGCTGCTGGAATTGGTCACTACTAATTTCAGAAAATTCAGAATTTCAGAAAATCTTTTGGAATAAAGGAATTTTACAAATTTCATCCCCATACTTTTTCCCACAAACGATTTCTGACATTTTAATAGCAGTAAGTAACACAAGGCCTTCTCCTATCACATAGCGCTTTTTAGTTTTTGCAATCACATAAGAAATTTCATAAGCTTCAAGTAAATAATTTCATTGACAGTAACAAATTTCGTAAAACCTTGTTTCCTTTATTTGAAGATTTTAAAAGTCATTCAAAATATCCCTTTGGTTTATTGCAGTGTGCTGCATGCTTGGTATTAAGATATCATTTTATTTTAGCTGGTTTCATAATCTCTGCAGCCAAAACTTCATTGCAAATAAAACAAAGAGGTTTTTCACACCATCCTTATTAAAAGTAAATCGACATTACAGAAATGATTCTACATATTTTCTTTTGCTTGTCAATTAAGGTGTACTACAACCTGGTAGCGAAGACTCTGCTGCATTGTCATTAGTATTTTTGCCTCTTCTGTCTAAATTTAGCTATTTATCCATAATTGAAAATCATTTTTGTCCTAAAATATGAATAAATATTGCTAATAATTTCTCAAATAAATAGTAGCTTTAGTTTATGAAATTACAATTTTTTCTGCTTAATTTTTAAAAAATGATGTTTAAACTTACATACCCATATAGTGGTGATGGTGATATTTCTGTCAAAGAGATGGCAACATTTTTTTTTAAAATCAAACATTTTAACACCAAAAAATCCAAATATATACTAATTTGATACTAACATGCTGAAGAATAATGGTAGAAAATATTAAAAGTCTTTATTCTCCATAATTAAATTATGTTTCTGTAAGAGCAGAAAACTTTGTATATTCAGTGAAAAATACTGCAATTCATAACATACAATAGTAAATCTGAGCTGAGGTGTTTCTGGCAGTGTTCATTGGCATTGCATGGCATGATGACATGCATAGTGCAAAGGGTGCATGTTTTGTGTTCAGAACCAAGAACCAAGGCTGCAGTGAAGTCATGTGATGCAGCATGGGCTAGTACTGCCAGAAATGCCTTGGATTCATTATGCAGTTGATACAGAATTAATTTTTGGTCATTGTGTGTTCAGAAATCTTTTACCGTAGCCAATTTTTTGAAACCCCCCACATTCAGTTATGTGACTCCAAGAAGTGCTGCTTTATCCCATGGGTACTCAACAGGCATGCCTTCTGGTATGCCCCATGCAGTCTCATGCAGCTTAGTAATGATGAGACTGTGGACTTCCAATTTTTTTTTCTGCTGACATTCAAATTCTTCATTCTCAGCAGTTTTGTTCTTATTTATCAAGTTAATTTTTCCATTACATTTATCAATATTTGTCTTCATCACTAGTTTTGCCTTGGAGTTTCTCATCCCCTATGGTAGTCTTTATGTTGAAAGCAGAAGATTCAAGAGAGTGCTTAGAAGATACCTTCCTCTCTGCTTCTTATCTTCAGCTTTGTGTTCCACAGCCTCCTGGAGCATACGCTCAATGTTTTCTTTGCTTGGATGACCTTTCTCGCTAATGATTGTGATGATCTTATTCTCCTTTCCTGTGATCTAATTAATAGCAGAAACATCCAGGATGCCATTCTTATCAATACCAAATGTTAATTCAATCTAAGGAAAACCACTGTGGTAAATGGGAGGGTTTCTGTGAATTCAAACTTGCCAAGCTTTTTCATTACTCTCTCATCTTCATAGACTTAGATAAGACTACCAATCTGGTTGTCTGAGTAGATGATAAAAGTCTCCCTCTGCTTTATGGAGGTGGTGATATTGCATTTCATCAAAATTGTCATAACTTCACTGGTGATTTTCAATTACAAGGGAAAGAGGAGTGATGTGCAATAGCAACAAGTCCTATGCATTCTCATATTTATCTTCAGATTAGATGGTAGCCTGGACATCTTCATCATAGGCAACAGTCTCATTAGGATTGATATTCTTGTTGAGCTTCTTGCCATCGAAGAAGTCCTGCAGAAGCTTCTGGATTTTTGGAATCTCAGTGGAACCACCCACCAAGACAATGTCATGAATATGTGATTTATCTAGCTTGCTATCTCTTAGGGCATAGGATAGAATATGCCATGGAAGAGTTCAGTATTCAGATCTCCAAGTTGGGTGTGAATGATAGAGGGATAGAAGTCAATACCTTCCTAGAGGGAACCGATATCAATACTGGAATGGGTGCTGGAAAAGAGGGCACACTTTTTACATTCACAAGCAATGCACAGATGGCAAATTGCTCTCTTGTTCTAACTGATTTCCTTCTTGTGTTTCACCTAAACTCAACAATGAAATGGTTACCATGCAGTTTTCAAGGTACTCCCCACCCAAGTGGGTGTCCCCAGATGCTATCTCCAGTGGTAAGAAGGGAAAAGTCAAAAAGGCCACCTCTAAGCACAAAGATGAGTATGTTTTTCTTGGCACCAACCTTCTTGTCCAAGACATAAAGAGTAGCAGCAGCAGGGGCAGCTAGGTGGCACAGTGAGTAGATTACTAGCCCTGTAGTCAGGAGGACCTGAGTTCAAATCTGGCCTCAGACACTCGACACACTCACTAGCTGTATGACCTTGGGCAAGCAACTTAACCTCAATTGCCCTGCTATCCCCCCTCCAAAACACAAAAGAATAGGAGCAGCACCTGAGTCATTGATGACTTGGAGTACATTGAAACCAGCAATAGCTCCAGCATCTTTGGTGGCCTGACATTGGAAATTGTTGAAGTAGGCTTGTACTGTGAGGACAGCATTTGTGACAGTGTTCACAAGGTAAGCTCTGGCAATTTCTTTCATCTCAATCAAGACCATAAAAGATATTTCTTCTGAATATACACTTTTGAATTTCCCTCTGTACTTCACTTGGACCTTAGGCCTACCTGTGTCATTCACCACCATGACAGGCCAATGTTTCACATCTAATTGTACTATTGAACTTCATGTCTAACTATTATCAAATCTGTGACCAATCAGCTCTTTGTCATCAAAGACTATATTGGGGTTGGAGGTTTCATTGCAACTTGATTCTTTGCAGAATCACTGATTAAAAGTTCTGTGTCAGTGAAGGTGACATGGCTTGGATGGTCCTGTTTCCTTGGTCATTAGTAATGCTCTCCACTTTCCCATATTGAAAGACTCGTACAGGAATTGATGGTGTCAAGATCTGTCAATGGCATATCCCTTTGACATGATTGCTGGAGCATCAGGGATCATAGCTGACCACTGCGGAGTAAAAAAGGCTGCTGCTTCATGGAGTAGACCTTTAACAATTCTTAAGTCACAATTTTTCAGGTCAGTTTTTTTTCCAATGAGGTATTTCACATTTTATTCTACTTTTTGTTGTTGTTGCTTTGATTTTGCTTTATTGTTTCTTGATGTCACATGGAGTCATTAGTTTCCACTTGCTCAAATATAATTTTTAAAGAATTATTTTCTTTAGTGGCCTTTTGTACCATATTTTACTGCATAATCATTGCAACTGAATAATTTTCACACCCAGTTTTTTCAGTCCAAGAATTGGTTTATAACCTTTCATCATATAATGGTCTCAAAGTATAACACCGTTCTTCATACCACTTAAAAGGTAAACAGATAATCAACGTATTCACCAGTGGCATATGGATATTCATTTATCTCTTACACATTGCAAGCTGTAAGCCTAAAATTCTCAGTGCATGTACATTGTCAGTATATTTCTTTTTTAAAATTTATTTATTTAATTTATTTAATATTTTTAGTTTTCAGCATTGATTTTTACAAGAGTTTGAATTACAAATTTTCTCCCCATTTCTACCCTCCCCCCCACTCCAATATGGCATATATTCTGGTTGCCCTGTTCCCCCGTCAGCCTTCCCTTCTGTCACCCCACTTCCCGCCATCCCCTTTTCCCTTACTTTCTTGTAGGGCACGATAGCTTTCTATGCCCCATTGCCTGTATATTTTATTTCGTAGTTGCATGCAAAAACTTTTCTTGAACATCTGCTTTTAAAATTTTGAGTTCCAAATTCTCTCCCTTCTTCCCTCCCCACCCACCCTCCCTAAGAAGGCAAGCAATTTAACAAAGGCCACATGTGTATCATTATGTAAAACCCTTCCACAACACTCATGTTGTGAAAGACTAAATATATTTTGCTCTTTCCTATCCTATCTCCATTTATTCAAATTTCTCCCTTGACCCTGTCCTTTTCAAAAGTGTTCATTTTTGATTATCTCCTCCCCCTAATGGCCCACCCTTCTATCAGCCCTCTTTTTTTTTTATCTCCTTCCCCCTTCTTTCCTGTGGGGTAAGATACACAATTGACTGTGTATGATATTCACTCCTCAGACCTAATCCTGAGGTTTCATGAATTTTCATCTTTCCA
>CM053623.1:362750146-362806898 GCA_028646595.1 Phalanger gymnotis
TTTTTTTTTTTCATGCAACTAGAAAATAAGATGCACAGGCAATGGGGCATAGAGATCTATCTTGCCCTACAAGAAAGGAAGGGAAAGGGGGATGGGAGAGGAATGGGGTGACGGAGAGGAAGGCAGACTGGGGAACAGGGCAACCAGAGTGTACGCCATCTTGGAATGGGTGGGGGGTGGAAATGGGGAGAAAATTTGTAATTCAAAAGCCTGTGAAAATCAATGCTGAAAACTAAACATATTAAAAATAAATTAAAAAAATAAAAAAAATAAAACATGGGAAAATAATAAAAGACCAAATATCAATGCAGTTTATCACCAAGTCCTAAGGAATTTCAGCCATTTATAAATTTGTGACCCAAAAGAACCCAGCAAATGGATTAACCAGCAAACAACTGTTCCCCTTACAAGGAAGAGATATAGTAGCCCAAAGCAGTGCTAATTTTAAATACAAAAATAATTTGCAAAAAAAAAATATACACACATTTGTATGTATATAAAATCTAACATGATATTAGATTGTAAGTAGTATCACCCAAATGAAATAGCAGCAGAGGGAAAATATATTTATAGAAATCTTAGCAAGAGGCTTAATTAAGAACCTTTAAAGATGAAACCAGAACTAGAAGCATGTAAAACATGGAAAAAGAGGCAGCTAGGTGGTACATTGGATAGAGCACTGGGTCTGGTGTCAGGAATATCTGAGTTCAAATATGGCCTCAGATATTTACAAGCTATATGACCCTGGGCAAGTCACTTAATCTCTATTTGCCTCAATTTCTAATATGTAGGAAAAATGGAGATACACTGGGGAAGGAAATGTCAAACTACTGTATTATCTTTGCCAAGAAAACCCCATGGATTGTGTAGCCAATTTAACTTGTCAACAAACTAGAATAATCTTATTTGACTGAAGATTATTTTAGAGGACTTAGGGAAAATAAACAAATAGATAAATAAATACAAATAAATATATGTAGCTCTGTATATTCAAACATACATACGTGCATGCGTACACACATAAATACATCTATGTGAACACAACACATATATACACACATGTATTTGTGTGTGTGTGTGTGTGTGTGTGTACATATGCTCAATAGATAGTTGTTGAGTCATTTCAACTGTGTCAAACTCTTCATTAGTCCTCTTGGGGTTTCCTAGGGAAAGATACTGGAGTACTTTGCCATTTCTTTCTCCAGCTTATTTTATGAATGTGGAAACTGAGCAGAGTTAAATGACTTGCCTAGGGTCATAAAGCTGAGGTCAGATTTTAATTCAGATCTTCTTGACTCCAGGCCCAGTACTCTATCCACTGTTCCACTTACCTGCTACACACACACACACACATACACACACATATGCATACATACACTTGCACACACACATTTCTGTGTATGTATACATAAATACATATTCTTTAATTTTTAAAAATAATCAATCTGACAATTTAGATAGTTGCCCCTTTAATGTAAAAGGAAAAAAAAAGAACTTTGAAATACTAAATCTTTGAATCATTGCAGTACAAAATTATAACTTCAAAGGGCTGACAGTATAGTCTGCATGCCTCTCACCTCTCAGCAAAATGTTGTGAAATAAACTAGGCATGATATATATTGTTACCTATGGTCAATGTGTTGACTTATTTGCTTAACTATACTCCTTTATGATTGGGAAAATGTCTGTGGAGCCAGGAAGGGTAGGGTAAATCATAATAAAGAATAATACAAAAAGGTGCAATATTAAAAATATATTTTAACAAAATTCTATTTTATTGGAAAGGCATTATACATGTGGGAACTGCCAATGAATCTTTTTTAAATATAGATCTTACACAATTTTATTTTAATATTTTGTTCTGGAAGAAAAGGGTTGTCTTTTTTTTAATAAGTGATTTGTTTCTTCCTGTTTGTTTTCGAAAATCTTTCATTGTTGAAGAGACTGTAGTTTAATGACCAAATTTCTGGGTGAAATGAATTTGTGGTTCTTCTGCTAAAATCCTGTGTAGCCTACTTACATCCATTCTCTCCTCTTTTTTTTAATATTTGTGGTCAATTATCTTATAGGAGTTTCTACAACAAGCAATTCAAGTTTTTTTTGTTTCTTCACAATTTTTCCCCTGGGAGACAATTAAATTTTCCCTTTCAAGGTCTGCTTCTAGTTTTGATATTGTCATTTGGAGGGCTTTCATTTGGAAGTTATAATACTTTTTAAAAATTTCTTAATTTTTTTCCAATGAATTCTACCATTTTCTTGCCCACAAGAATTATTGCATTATTTATAGAATAATTGCATTATTTATAGAATACAGATTTAATAATCTCTACTGAATAATCCAGGTAACCAGATGATGCAGCGAATAGAGTACTGGCCCTAGAGTCAGGAGGACCTGAGTTAAAATCTGGCCTTAGATACTTTATTTAATCCTATTTTCCTCAGTTCCTCATATGTAAAGTGAACTGAAGAAGGAAATGGCAAATCGCTCCAGTATGGGGTCAGAGAGAGGACTCTACAACAAAGCAACTGAATATTACAGATGATCATTTCTTTTCCTCCACCAATATTAACACCATCTTTCTAGATGCCAATTTCCATTTAATGTCTTTTATTAAATATATTTGCTAAGTTGAAGTATATCTATCTATCTATATCAGTCTGTCTGTCTATCTATCTATCTGTCTATCTGTCTGTCTATCCATTCATTCCTGAGACTTTCCTTCTTCATGATTTTGACATTGGGTTTAATAACAAGTAGGATTTTGGAGAGAACAATTTCAGGAGAGAGTTGGGAGATTATAGGCAGGTTGCAAAGGGTCAAGCAATTAATGTGGGCTAAGGATGAGGGAAAAAGTAAGAAAAGGTTAGAATTGGGAATTTGAGAGCAAAAGCAAAGCTTGAGAACAACCATTATAAAGAATATGACAAAGAACAAGAAATTAATACAAATTTCACAGAATAACAAAGATCAGTTGAAATCAGATTGTAGACAGTCAGATTGTAGTGTAAACAAGTCAGCATGATTTTGCAAGTATTCAGGAGTGAGAACAGAGGAGAAAAATGCAAGGAAATAACTAATTCTAAGACAATCGAATTGTGTTTAGAGTCAGAAAGAACTTTGGAGGTCATTTTGTCTAGCCCCATCATTTTGCAAATGAAGAGACTGAGGCCCAGGGAGATTGAATGACTTTCCAAATGTCTCACAAGTATTAGATGGTAGCAGCAGAATTTTTACTCAGGTTCTTGGACTCTTAAGTTTAGCATTCCACAATGTTCTTTCCACTGCTACACACACACTACTTCTAATGGTTAATAAGGTAGTAATCATAGAAGAAGGGGGTAAAGTCAATAATAGAGAAAGAATGATTTCTAGTGGTTAGTAATATCAAGAAGAGGTAGAGACCAAAAAAGGATCATCAGAACAGCAAAATGTGGATGAATTAAGAGACCAAAGGCCACAATCGGGGCCAATATGAGGTAGAGAAGAAATCAGGAATTGGGAGAGATGGACATACTGGTGACTATGGCCAAAGAGAGACATTTTAGAATTCAGAATTGGGGAAGTAGGAAAATTTTGAGTAGTGATGAGATCCAAAATCTGACATCCCTGATGGAAAGCCATGGGAAAATCTGATCATAGAGGAGGAAGAATTCAAGAAATTCAAAGTACAAGGTGTTAGAAGGACCAACAATTTCACCATTGAGCCCTCTAAGGATGATAACAACAGAGGGAAGATGAAGCAGGTGCCAAAGTTATGGAGTTATAGAAGTGAACAGGAAATTATTAGGGGACAGTGACAAATTAAGAACATAATTTTGGCAGCTGTGTGGAATATGAATTGTAGAGGGGGAAAGACTGGTGACAGGAAGATTAAGTAGATGGCTACTAAAATAGTCCAGGAAAGAAATAATGAGGCCCCAAACTTTGATTTCCATGGCTAATAACAACTAAAAACTTCATATTCATAAATATGAAATACTATATCCACCCATACATCTATACATACATATGCATGCCTTTTTTGCATGAGAACTGGAACTTCATAGGAATGAGAAACACCCAGTGTAGAAATTTTCTAGCTCAATGGACACCAGAAATTTGGCTATAGCTTATAATTTTAGAGGAATTTTGGAGGTATGGAGAAATTAAATGATTTGCCCCAGGCTCACACCATATATGTCAGTGACTCAGTTCAAATCTGGTTCTTCCTGACTCTCAGGCTGGCTCTGTCTCTACTGTGTCTTTCTGTCTTCCTCATGAAATTGAAAAGTCTTTGAATTCAGAAAGAAATTGGAACTGAGATGAAGATAGCTTGCAAAATCTTTATGGAATTGTTGAATGCTGAAGGTAGCCATCTTTTCTCCCCCTTTGCTTAGGCATGCCTGCCAATTCTACTTGCAAGACTGCAGTCCCGCTCTATAGTTTTTCTAAATCAGACATGTGTTAGCATCAGCTGTTATCAATGTGCACTCTAACATCTGTGCTTGATCTTTTGGATAGATTCCAAACCTCAGAAATGTTGCTCTTCCCAGAGGGAAACTTATCTACAGGTTTACAAGGAATTGCTTCCATAGAGTAATTCCCTCATCTTCATTCATATGACATCCATGAATTCTTTAAATATGGCAAAAGGAGTATTGTGGAAGATTGTTTAAATCTCATTTGTGAATCTGTTTATCAAATATTCATTTCAACGTACAACCTAGCCTGTTGGTATCCTGTTATTGGAAAACTAGATTTGTCCTTAAAGAAAAAAAAAATATTTCAACCAGACTTATCTCCTAATTACAAGCGTTTTCTAATTTGTTCATCTGTTTCACAGCTGGTGTATCTCCCAAGAGGATCTCTAAGAGGGAGATAACAATAGACAAGGCCCTTACTTTATACAAGAAAATAATAATCGATCTCGCTGTCAGATAAACAGGAGTTCACAACATAACTGCAAAGAATGAAAACAATCAGAATGCAGGACAACTTGCATTTGGCTGTGAGTTGTTTCATAAAAACATCAATGAAAATTAATCATAATTACAATTTTTCACTTATTAGTGCCTTTATCTTGAGGTTGAAATGCAGAAATTTGTCCCATTGCTATTCAAGGAAATCAGATTGCACTTGGCACACACTGAGATGAATTACATAAAAGCAAAGGCTTTCGTACAAGTGGCACTTCAAGGCACATCTGCCCACTTTTGTGGGCAAGTTAGCTCTTGTGTGCTCTAACAGGCATCAGTTTGGTGTTGTGGATACAAAAAGGCTCAGGTGCAGCATCATCGTTAAAGTTAAACTTGTGCCTGTGGCAGTGTGGGAAGCATACGTAGACACAGCTCAGAGTGAAGAAAGCCATATCCCATTGGGTTTGTTTTCAACTCGATAGTGTTTTATGATATTATATTATTTCAAATCCAATACAACACACAAATATGACCAATTGTATGCCTGAGTGTCTACAGAATCAAGCATGGTGACTTTTAAGAAAAAATCTTATCATCTGGGCCGAAAAATGTTAATATATTTATATCCGAAGGGGCTTTTCTTAAAAGGTCATGCTATAATGACTACTACAGTTCTATGGCCCTTCGTATTTTTCATATACTTTCACATAAACTATCTCTTTTCATCTTCACAACTACCAGGTAGGTAAGGTTATCCTCGTTTTACAGATGAGAAAACTGAAGACCATAGGAGTTGATATATTTATAGCTAATCAAGGAATCAGGTGATAGGGAAAAGATAATAGGACAGCTCATCAAGAAACCTGGATGGTTGTGCTTTCTCTAACATTTATTATCTATTAGATCTTTGGAAATTGCCTTAGTTCCTTCAGTCTCTTTCCTCATTTATAAAATGGGAATAGTACATACTATTTTGCCTGTATGTTCCACAATGGTCTTGTAAAGATCTAATGAATGGATGTCTATAAAAGTACAATAGGAATCTAAAGAATCATTTGTTATCTTAGGGCTAGAATAGAAATCTGTATCTACTAAATCCTAGTTTAAACTATTTACATGATAGCAAGCTTCCTCATTTAATGGAATTGTATCCCACCCCAAACAACCTAAATGCAAGACACAGACTAAAAGTGTATTCTTCTTTAAACAATTATATTATTTAATGTAAGAGGCAATGTTTCACAGTCAATAGAGAGCTGACTGGACTTAAAACCTAAATTACAGCATCTAACAAATAATAGCTGTCCTAGTCAAGTCACTTGATGACCCAGATATTTTGCTGAGTCTGTAAGTTGCATAATTGCTGATCTGCATTGGAAGTTTACTCACTCCTAGTTCTCCATACCAATTTAAATAAAGGTCTAATTCAATTATGGAATAAATACATGTACATTCTATATGTATATAAGTATATGTGCATGTACATGTATGCAAACATACACACATATTGTGGGCATGTGTGAATGTATAATATATATTCAGATTTTCATATATACTGTTTACATATGTATATATATATGTATATATACATACACATTATCTTCCTTCCTTCCTTCCCTCCTTCCCTTACACCCTCTCTCCCTCCCTCCCTCCTTCCTTCCTTCCTTCCTTTCTTTCTTTCTTTCTTTCTTTCTTTTTTTCTTTCTTTCTTTCTTTCTTTCTTTCTTTCTTTCTTTCTTTCTTTCTTTCTTTCTTTCTTTCTCTTTCTTTCTTTCTTTCTTTCTTTCTTTCTTTCTTTCTTTCTTTCTTTCTTTCTTTCTTTCTTTCTTTCTTTCTTTCTTTCTTTCTTTCTTTCTTTCTTTCAACATTGCCTAGAACATAGTAGGCACTTCATAAAGATTGATTGATATAAAAAGTATTTGTATTCCATTGTCTATAAAGAAATCTGTATGAACTAGACAAACTGCTGTAGTATATACCAAGTGATTACCTGATAATTTTGACCTATGTTTATGATCAACCACATAGGAAAAAAAATTAGGGTAAAATTAACCAAACAATTGTAAAACTTCTGTTGCATATAATACTGTATCTATATGACTGCTATAAAATTAGCATAACTACAAAAATGGTTAATCTTACTGACCATAGACCATTTTGAAAGCACTATGTTCCTGAAAACTAAATGTTAGGGATTTGGCATTTTTTACTGCTATGCTGAAAGGTTTCCCCTGTAGTATCAAACTCTGTATCAGTTGTGCAGATGCTTCCATAGTCACAGGAAGGTGCAGGATATAGTGAAAAGAAGCCTAGATTTAGAAATAGAAGACCTCGATTTGAAACTTAGTCTTGGAGGTGGAGCCAAGATGGCAACCAGAAAGCAGGGATTTGCGTGAGCTCCCACCCAGGTCCCTCCAAAAACCTATAAAAATGGCTCTGAACAAATTCTAGAACTGTAGAACCCACAAAATAGCAGAGGGAAGCAGAGCTCCAGACCAGGACAGCCTGGATGGTAGCTGGGTATGGTCTATTGCAGGGAATGGGGAGCTGAGCAGTGTGAGCCACATCTGGACCAACCAGACTGGGAGCCGGGTAAACCAGGCCCTACTGCTCTGAATCAGTGAGCTGTGGCAGTTACCAGACTTCCCAACCCACAAACACCAAAGACAACAGAGAACATTAGTGGGAAAAGCTGCTGGGGCAGAGTGAAAGGAGTTCGCGATTTGGCCACCACCCTGGAGGCAGTGGAGGTAGTGCAGCTACAGAGCTACAGCTGCAGTTGCTTCTGGCCCCAGGCCCACCTCGTGGGAGGAATTAAGTGGTGGATCTGAGCTGGAGTACAGAGCCAGCTTAGACCTGAATCCTGTCTGAGTTGGTGGTTCTTGGAGGAGGAGGAGAGCTGTTGTAGCAGAGCTTGCTGTGTAGCTCTGAAAACAACAGTACAGCCCCTCAAGCTTGGGATAAAGTATTCTCTATCTACAAGCAGTCACACCTTTACAAAAAGCTCAAGGGTCAAGTAGTTGGCTGGGAACATGGCCAGGCAGTGAAAACGGTCTCAGATTCAGACTCAGACTTTGGAATCTTTCTTTGGTGACAAAGAAGATCAAAACATACAGCCAGAAGAAGTCAACAAATTCAAAGAGCCTATATCAAAAGCATCCAAGAAAAACTTGAACTTGTCTCAGGCCATGGAAGAGCTCAAAAAGGTTTTGGAAAAACAAGTCAGAGAAGTAGAGGAAAAATTAGGAAGAGAAATGAGGATGATGCGAGAAAACCATGAAAAACAAGTCAATGACTTGCTAAAGGAGACCCCAAAAAATACTGAAGAAAACAACACCTTAAAAAATAGACTAACTCAAATGGCAAAAGAGCTCCAAAAAGCCAATGAGGAGAAGAATGCCTGGAAAGGCAGAATTACCCAAATGAAAAAGGAAGTCCAAAAGACCACTGGAGATAATACTACCTTAAAAATTAGATTGGAGTGAGTGGAAGATAGTGACATTATGAGAAATCAAGATATTATAAAACAGAACCAAAGGAATGAAAAAATGGAACACAATGTGAAATGCCTCATTGGAAAAATCACTGACCTGGAAAATAGATGCAGGAGAGATAATTTAAAAATTATTGGACTACCTGAAAGCCATGATCAAAAGAAGAGCCTAGACATCATCTTTCAAGAAATTATCAAGGAGAACTGTCCTGATATTCTAGAGCCAGAGGGTAAAATAGAAATTCAAAGAATCCACTGATGGAAACCTGACAAGGATTCCAAAAGAAAACTCCTAGGAATATTGTCACCAAATTCCAGAGCTCCCAGATCAAGGAGAAAATACTGCAAGCAGCCAGAAATAAACAATTTAAGTATTGTGGAAACATAATCAGAATAACACAAGATCTAGCAGCTTCTACATTAAGGAACTGAAGGGCTTGGAATATGATATTCTAGAGGTCAATTGAGCTAGGATTAAAACCAAGAATCACCTACCCAGCAAAACTGAGTGTCATGCTCCAAGGCAAAATATAGATTTTCAATAAAATAGAGAACATTCAAACTTTCTCAGTGAAAAGACCAGAGCTGAATGGAAAATTTGACTTTCAAAGATAAAAAGAAAATCCCTATATAAAGAGTATTCATAGTATCACCTTGTATGGAAGCAACCAAATTGAAACCAAGTGGGTGCTCATCAATTACAGAATAGCTAAAAAATTGGTAAAATGAATATAACGAACTATTTTTGTATGTTAAGAACTGATAAATATAAAGCATTTAGAGAAACATGAGATGACTTGTATGAACTGATGCAAACAAAATAAGCAGAACCTGAAGGCCAATGTGCACAATAACTACAGTAATTTAAACAAAAGGAACACTGAAATGAAATCATCTGTTGAACAAGGAATTATTGGGAATATTTTGAGGCAAAGGGATTAAAGGGCCAGTCATCTCTTTTTGCTTCTGATATTCCAATTACTGAGACCAAAAATTGGAGCTATACATGGACCCTAAATAAAATAACCTAGATGCCAGGAAGTATAGGCATCCTCTACCATGTCCTAAAAGTCTCTTTATCCTGAAAGCTCACTCTGGCCCTGTAATTCATGTTTTTCAAGTACACTCCATCCTATTGTACTTTCTTACCAATGGATAGCTCCTCCCAGAACCTCCATTTAAGGAGAGTGGTTAGGTCATCTATATCGCTTTACTCTCCAGAATGTATACTTTCTCCACCATACTACATCATGAGGTACTTTTCTCCCCTCTATTCACCCCCAACATTTTCCAGCTTCCTTTTATGTTTTGTCTTACCTAATTAGAACATAAATTGTTGAATGTAAACTGTTTTTCTGCTTATATTTATGTTCCTAGAACTTAGCACAGTGTCTAAAGTAGTAAATATTTAATAAATATTTTGTGACTATTTACAGATTCTTGTTAATGGAAATGCCTTACCACCCTATAAGAGATAAAGACATACACTTTTTTTCATTTCAATAGAAAGGTGGTGAGTGTAGATGTGGGATGTTACATATGCTGTCAAACATGGTCCTAGTGTCAGTTTATTTTACTTAGTTACAAAAATTAGGTAATTAGGTAGAAATATAGACTAGCGTATATGAAGACAATTGTGATATAGAAGGAATAAAACTCTATATATGCATATATATATATATATACACACATACACATATACACATATCTGCATCTATGTCCATGTGCATATGTGTATTTGGGATAGGATCTGTGAATACCAATGGAATTTGAAAGTGACTTTTGAAATATGTACCATTTAATTGCTTCAAATTTTCTTTATTTTAATCAAAAACTCTACATTTTGTATCTTATTCTGATGCAGTTCAGTTGATAATGGGGAATTATTTTGAGTCAAACACTTTTGGGTCTATCATTGACTCAGTTTGCAACTTTACAGTGACTTTGTTTTCTATGTTGTGATATGGCATATATTATTACCTATATGAGAAATGGCTAAAAATATTCTAATAACTTAAAAACAGCCAAATTTTCATGGGACAATTTTGACATATAAACAGGCAGAAACATTCCTTCAACAAAGCAAAATGCCTGGGGAAAAATGCTTTGGCGGCCCTTGATAAGCACTAGAAGGAAAAAAAAAACTAGAATACAATGACAAAGATTTTTTTTTGCCCATTTGGATAATAACTTTTTTTCTTTTTTTGAGATTTTTAATTTTTAGTTTACAACATTCAGTTTCACATAATTTTGGGTTCCAGATTTTCTTCCCTCCCTCCCCAAGATGGCATGGACTCTGATATATCTTCTACATATAACTTCACATCGAACTTATTTACACAATAGCCAAGTTGTAAAGAAGAATTATGACCAATAGAATGAATCATGAGAAAAGAAACAAAAACAAAAGAGAAAAAAACAAAGAGAAAAAAAGGCGAGCATAAAGTGTGCTTCAATCTGCATTCAGAATCCATAGTTCTTTCTCTGGATGTAGATAGTTCTCTCCATCATGAGTCCTTTGGAGATGTCTTTGCACCTTGTACTGCTGAGAAGAGTGAAGTCTATCAGAGTTAGTCATCACAGAATCCATATATCTGTGGTTGTGTATAATGTTTTCCTGGTCTGCCCTGCTCGCTCAGCATCATATCATGTAGGTTTTTCCAGATTATTATGAAATCCATATCATCCCTATTTCTTATAGCACAATAGTATTCTGTTACCTTCATATACCACAACTTGTTCAGCCATTCCCCAATTGATAGGCATCCCCTTGATTTCCAATTCTTTGCTACTACAAACTTTTAAAAATTTGTAACACAATCTCTTTACTCTGATTCTCATTCTAATTTTTATTTGCCACAACAATGCAAGATCATCAGCAGATGATTCCATAGATAAGTTCTTAAGAATAATTGTGTCTAGACAATAGAGGGAACTACTAAGATGTCAAATGCAAAGAGAGTTATCAAAAGAGGAAGAAAAGAGAGTTTTTTGCAAGTTCTACTTGCCTGATTCGACCATGTAGTGATTGTATTGGTTGATGTCCCCAATTCCATATATCTTCTACTTTCTTTTTACACCTCTGTGCAAAATTCAGAAGCACTCTCTCTATGAAATCCATTTGCCATATTTGAAATCTCAGAAACAGTCATGGATGCATATGATAGGTGCATTCCTGAAAATGCCTCTCATATATTTAGGGAAGCTCAAGGGAAAATTCTGGCATTAAGTCAAAGTAAAGCACCCCTTTTTACCATTTGAGGGTTACCAGAAGCTTCCTAGGTGACCCACTGAGATCTACCACACTCAGATCTAATCTTGCTGGGCATATTCCAGACCTTTTGCATGCATGCACATGCACACACATGCACACACACAGACACACATGGACACAAAATATACTTCATCCTTGTAAAATATGACATTCTGCTTTCAGAGATGACAATTGACTTTTTCCCTAAGCTTACCTCTGCTAATGTAGGTATGAGTATTGATGTGTAAATGAAAGGTTAGGCTATGTCCTTTCCTTTTTTTATAGTTAACATGAGTATATTTATAAAGTTTTATGTACAAAGTGTCTTTTCTTTTCTTTCCTTTTTTTTTGTCTATCTAACTCACTGGCATAGTTGGCAGCACATCTGTCCTATAATCTGAAAGGCACACATTTTTGGACTATAAGTGTGATTATTGGATCATAATATTTAGATCTGGAAGAAACCTCAGAGACTGTCAATTCCAATTCTCTCATTTTACCTTAATATTCAAAAGGATTTATGGTCTCTTCTATTTGGAAGTCCTACTAAATATGTTCTGAGCATTTGGCACAGGAACTGTCCCATAGAAGGTGCTTAATAAATGCCAGTTGATGTTGAAAACTAAAAGGAAATAAATTAATTAAATTAAAAAAAATAAATGCCAGTGGACTGACTGACAAATAAATGTAGGTAGAGGGCAGCAGGACAGAATCTATGAATCTATTTTATTTTTTTTTTGAGGTAACAAATACATTAAAGGAGTCATTAGTGAGCATCTATTAAAAATATCACAAACAGCCAGCATGATTTCCTTTAGAAAGTTCATGTCACACCAACTTCAAGCCTTTTTATCAAAAATTAATTGCCCAAGCCTTCCATAACATTCAAACTGCTATACTCTGATATTATGGCAACCTTGCCCACTTGGCAGCTAGAACAGTGAGTTGCAATGAAATGAATCCCTCAGAAATCCCTGGATATCTTGACTCCTCTTTTTTTTTTTTTTGTTCTTTCCTGATCTTAGTCGAATAAATATCTCAAGGTGAACATATCCATGGTTGAGGACGATCTTGTTGTCTGAAAGGTTGAGAAGTCCTGTGCCCAAGCCTATGCTGGACTATGGAAGTAGCTGAGAGTAAAGTTCATAGGAAATGCTGGTGGGGAAGGAAATGATAGTGCAGCTAGAGGCAAAATATAAATGCCTGGAGATGATTCTGGGAAGATGGTGGAGTAGGTCAGAAAATTCCAAGCTCTCAAGATTTTCCCCCACAAAAGAGTTAAAATAGCACCTTATAGCGAACAAAGTGTGGCTGGAGACAAAGAAAAATAGGTGCACAATTATGGTCTTCCTCTGACAGTTTGAGAAGATCTGAAGAAAAACCCCAGGACCAGATTTGGTACCTGAGAGGCGTAAACACCTCCAGGCTAGCTTCTGTTTCGACAAGTGGCAGGCTGCTTAAATAACTAGTGGCAAGCTGCTTAAATAACTAGCGGCAAGCCCCACGGGTAGTCGGTTTGAAAGGCTGCCTCGGGCCCAGCCATTGGAACTTTTTATCCCCAGGTAGTGAGGGGAGTTGTGCGTTTGAACCCAGGAAGATTGCGGGAACCTCTGCGGATGAAGAACACCAGACCCAGCTGTGCTCAGAACAGTTGGGGGCGAGAAGGAACCAGCACACCCCCAGTGAGTGCATAAGTAGTGGGGCAGAAAGCCCCGGGCTGTGGGCACTTACAGGAGGTTGGAGGTTTGGCTTTTGTTCCAGGCTAGAGGAGAGAACTGAAGATTTGGGGCGAGAGGCACCATTTCCCATACCCTGGGGCTAGAGGTATTACAAAAATCAAGTCGTTACCACACACACAAAAAAATGCATAGGCAAAGGAGAAAGAATCCAACCGCAGAGACCTGTTATGGGAATAGAGATGACTGGGGTTCATCTTCAGAGGACGATATTGAAGTAAAGAAACCCCGAAAGAGCAATGTCGAATAGTCACTTGCCCAAAAAGAATTTATGGAAGATCTGAAAAAAGACTTCAAAAATCAAATGACAGAGATGGAAGAAAAAATAAAAAAAAAAAATAACCCAAGAAAAACAAGAAGGTTATGAAAGGAAGGTCAACCAAATAGAAAAAGAGATCCAGAATCTCAAAGGAAAATGACACCTTGAAAATTAGAATTGGGCAAAGTGAAGCCAGTGAAATTATAAGAGATCAAGAAATAATTAAACAAAACATGAATAATGAAAAAATAGAAGAGAAGAAACAGAAAAAAGGAAAATATATTTCCATGATAACTTTATTATCTATTTAAAAGAAATATCAAATTGTACATAATAGATTTGCAGTTTCAGGGGAAATCTTTTTTATTATACTATATCATGAAAATACTTGTTTTAGTCCATGAATTAAAAATAAAATAAGAAGACTGGAAAGGCAGGAGGGGGCAGCTTATAAAAGGTTTTGAATGCCAAATAAGGATAATAGTATCTACCTCATAGAGTTATTTTGATGATCAGTTGAGATAATGTATATGTATGTATATAAGGTCCTATATAATTGCTAGTTGTTGTTGTTCCTATTATTATTATTATTATTATGTCCAGGACCTTGTACAGTGCTAAGAACATAGATATTTAATAAGCACTTATTGATTTTTATATACATATTGGCATTTTTGAAGCAGTATCATACAATTCTTACATTCTTCCTTACAGATTTGCTCTGACTTTTATCTCCTGTTTATTTTCTTTTAAAATTTGTGTTAATTCATTCATGGGCATTCACATTTACCACTTTCTGCACCCCCCCCATAATTGTAATTTGTTTTTATGTCATCAGAATTTCACCCTTGATAATACCTTATCTCTCTGAAAATAACTTTGTTTGGCCAGGATATCTTCCTTATCCTTTTTCTGAATCCTTGGAAAACTGCAGAATAAAATGGACCTGGCTTTCTCTTCATTATCTTATGATAGGATAGTGGCATTCGCCTCCTTATTGTTCTGCTCACTAGATGCAGATGCTCTATCTTCCAAATCTGAGCATTTTCATTAACACCCTTCCCCCACTTCCATGTCTGCAATTTTCTCTCTTCATCTTTACTTTTAACTTCCCTGCTTTCCTGAGATCTCAGAAGGTCCCATCTTCTGCAAGAACTTTTTCTGATCCCTCCTGAATGATAGAGAAGATCCTCCACATTACAGTGTAAGCCCAGCACATATGTGTCAAGCTCCCTGGCCCCTTGCAGACCTTTAGACTCTCCCACTTGGAGACTGATAGGCCCTGAACAAAGAACAGGAAACTCCTAAGGCAAAGGATAGGAAATAACTCCTCTCCCACTGGAGAAACATTCCTGAAGACATTAACCGCTTAGCCAGTTCTTAGGAATGAGGGAGATGGGGGTGGCTCCTCTCTCTGGTGGGAAAAAACTTTCTTTGTTCAAGGTCCTATAAAAACCATCACGTGGGTGAATCATGTTGGATCTCACCCATAGAGAGGATGCTTTGCCTGGGACTACCTTCCCTTTTGGCGCCTTGATCAAGCCATGTAAACCAGAATCCCCTCAGGTTTGAAAGGATTAAGTGCTGGCATTCCCCCAAGAGGTGATGCATCTATGTTGTCTGTGTCTTTGTCTCTATTGCTGTGCTTGTTAGGAATTGTTGATTAATGTGGTTGTGGGTTCAATGTAGCATTTCCCTGCCTTTCAATAAAAACTTTATTCTGTTGGGAGTGTGTCTTATTGCCAGTGCGAATCCAAATCCGAACCTAACCTAGCTTAATCAAACACCTCCCAACTTAATGCTATTGCCTTCCCCCTGTTGATATTTCCAATTTATACTCAATATATCTGGTTGGTAGATAATTGTTTGCATATTGTCTGTCACATTAGAATATAAGCTCCTTGAAAACAGGAACTAGTTTTTGCTTTTCTTTATGTCATTAACATTTAGCACCATACCTCACACATAATAAGCACTTAATAAATGTTAGATGATTTTATTTATCTTGACTTGTTATTTGATCTTAAAGGTGATAGGGAACTGCTGGGGTTTATTGAATGGGTGAGGGGAAGGTGTTTGAAGTGGTCAGATCTGTATTTTGGAAGATTAATTTCACAGATGAGCAGAAAATGATCTGGAATAGGGATTTGAGACAAGTCAACCAATCAGCAGGCTTTTGTAATAGTCCAGGAATAATTTGATGAGCACCTTCACTAAGTTGGTGTCAGAGTCAGAAGAGAGAAGGGACATATATTTGAGATGTTTCGGATGTTTCAGATGTAGAGTCAATAGAACCAAATCCACTGATTGGAATGGAGTAGTGGGGTGGTGCTGAGAGAGTGAGGAGTTGGGGATGACACCTAGATTGTGAACCTGGATTACTGGGGGAATGGTTTTACCCTTGATAATAATAGGGAAATTCAGAAGGGGAAAAAGATTTGGAGAGAAAGATAATGACTTTAGTTTAGAAATATTGAATTTGAGACGTCTACAGGACAGCTAGTTTGAGATGTCTAACGGGTATTGAAAGATGAGCATCTGAAAGTTAGGAGAGATGTTATGACTGCATCTGAAGATCTTCAGCATAGAGCTGATATTTGAAATTATTAAAGCAAGTGAGATCAGACGTTTAAATAGATGAGAAGAGGGGCAAATTAGAGTCCTGGGGGACAACAACTTTTAGCAAGAGTGACTTGAATGAATATCCAGCAAAGGAGAATAGGAGGGACCAGGTAGATATGAAGGAGGAGAACCAGGATACAGTAGTATCACAAGAACCTAGAGAGAAGTGCTTATCAAGGAGAAGAGGATGATTGACAGTATCAAAGGTCTCAGAGAAGTCAAGAAGGATTAGAATTAAAAGAAAGCCATTAGATTTGGTAATTCAGAAGTGGTTGGTAACTTCAGAGAAAGCAATTCCTTTCCTTTCCTTTCTTTCTTTCCTTTCCTTCCTTTCTTTCCTTTCGTTCCTTTCTTTTCCTTCCTTCCTTCCTTCCTTCCTTCCTTCCTTCCTCCCTTCCTTCCTTCCTCCCTTCCTTCCTTCTACCTATAATTGCTGAACAGTGAGATAAGTGATAGAGATAAATATTTCAAAAGTGAGACTGTCTATGCCTTAAAGATGGGGAACATGTAGGGTAAAAATTGCCAGGAAAAAAAATCTTTTGTTTTTGGAAATTATAGAGATGATGAATGCTTTGGTAGAAAAATCATTTGATATGCCATTTCCATAAGCAACATAATATTGACTTCCTTGTATTTACCAGAGCAAAAAGTAGAAAGAAAGGATAGGAATATGTGTATAGTAACAGCAGATGGAAAAAAAAAAAAAAACTCTAATGCTGTGGTAGACAGCGGCTTGGAATGTGAAGGATGTTCTGTTCTGGAATTCCAAAGGTGAATGGGTTAAATCTCCTAGGACATGGTCTCTGGAAACCCAGTGGTTCAAGCAATATAGCAGTAGGGTAGATGGTAAGAAAGTAGATGACATATTTCCACTTCTTTAATTACCTTCCTCTTTTTCCATTCCTTTACTCCTTTTTTTCCTTTTTTTCTTTTTCCTTATTCCTTAATCTCTTTCCTTTTTTCTTATCCTTCAAAAAATGACATATATATGTGTGTATACACATAACACACACACACACACATAGGTGTGTGTATACACATATACACATTTCATATTATATTTAGTATAATCTGATCCTTGTCTTTCTTCTTTATTCACTCTCTGCTTACTCTTGATAATAATAGGGAAATTCAGAAGGGAAAAAGAAGTTTGGAGAGAAAGATAATGACTTTAGTTTAAAAATATTGAGTTTGAGACATCTACAGGACAGCTAGTTTGAGATGTTTAATAGGTAGCTTAAGATGGGGGTATAAAGACCCATTCTTCACTATTATTTTTATTACTCTTATTGTTTATTGTTGATGTTGCTGCTGCTATTGTTTTATGATCAGCTGTGTAATTAGCTATAGCATGTTTTTCTACAAAGAAATCCCTTTACAATTCTGCCCTCTGGCTCTGACAGCACTCCTCCTCCCCACCTTACTAGTTTTCTCCTTACTTTAATTTCACTACTTTTTTAAAGATTCATTTACTTATTTTTAGTTTTGAACATTCATTTCCACAAGATATTGAGTTAGAAATTTTCTCCTTGTCTCTCCCTTCCCCCCTCCCTAAGCTGGCATACATGCTGATTACTCCTTTCCCTAGTCTGCCCTCCCTTCTCTTACCCCATCGCCTCTATCCCCTCCCTTCTTTACTTTCTGGTAGGGCAAGATAGATTTCTATACTCCATTTCCTGTATATCTTATTTCACAGTTGCATGTAAAAACAATTTTTAATATTTGTTTTCAAAACTTTGAGTTCCCAATTCTCTCCCTTCTTCCCTCCTCACCCACCCTCCTTGAGAAGGCAAAGCAATTCAATATAGGTTATACATGTGTCATTATGCAAAACACTTCCATAAGAGTCATGTGAAAGACAAACTATGTTTCCCTCCATCCAATCTGACCACCCATTTATTCTATTTTTTCCTTTGACCCTGTCCCTTTCCAAAAGTATTTGCTTCTGACAATCCCCTCCCCTTCTATTATCCCCACCCCCAACCTTATCCCTTTCCCCTCTACTTTCCTGTAGGGTAAGATACCCAATTAAATGTGTATCTTATTCTTTCCTTAAGCCAAATCTGGTGAGAGTAAGGTTCACTCATTCCCTTTCACCTCTCCCCTCTTCCCTTCCATTGTAAGTTTTTTTTTCTTTCCTCTTTTATGTAAGATAATTTACTCCATTCTATCTCTCCTTTTCTCTTTCTCTCAATATATTCCTCTCTCACCACTTAATTTTATTTTTTAAGATATCATCCCTTCATATTCAACTCACCTTATGACTTCTGTGTATATGTATATTCCCTTCGACTACTCTAATGATGAGAAAAGTGTCATGCATTATGAACATCATCTTTCTATATAGGAATGTAAGCATTCAACATTAATAAGTCCCTTATGATTTCTCTTTCCTGTTTAAGTATTCATACTTCTCTTGATCCTTGTATTTGAAAGTCACATATTCTAGTCAGCTCTGTTCTTTTCATCAAGAATTCTTGAAAGTCCTCTATTTCACTGGATGTCCAATTTTTTCCCCTGAAGAATTATACTCAGTTTTGCTTGGTAGGTGATTCTTGGTTTTAATCCTAGCTCCTTTCACCTCTGGAATAGCATATTCCAAGTCCTTCAGTCCCTTAATGTAGAAGCTGCTAGATCTTGTGTTAGCCTGATTATGTTTCCATAATACTCAAATTGTTTCTTTCTGGATACGTATTTTCTCTTTGACCTAGGAGCTCTGGAATTTGGCTACAATATTCCTAGGAGTTTTCCTTTTTTTTTTTTTTTCAAGAGGTGATTGGTGGATTCTTTCAATTTCTATTTTACCCTCTGGCTCTAGAATTTCAGGACGGTTTTTCTTGATAATTTCTTGACAGATTATGTCTAGGCTCTTTTTTTTGATCATGGCTTTCAGATAGTCCAATAATGTTTAAATTATCTCTCCTAGATCTATTTTCCAGGTCAATGGTTTTTCCAATGAGATATTTCATTGTCTTCTGTTTTTTTTCATTCTTTTGGTTCTGTTTTATAATTTCTTGATTTCTCCATTAGCTTCCATTTGCTTCCTTCTAATTTTAAAGGAATTATTTCTTTTGGTGAGCTTTTGGACCTCCTTTTTCATTTTCCCAATGCTGCTTTTTAAAGCATTCATCATCTCATTGGCTTTTTGGACCTCATTTGCCATTTGGGTTAATCTATTTTTTTAAGGTGTTATTTTCTTCAGTAATTTTTAGGTCTCCTTTAGCAAGTTGTTGACTCATTTTTCGTGATTTTCTTGTGTCACTCTCATTTCTTTTCCCAATTTTTCCTCTACTTCTCTTATTTGATTTCCAAAATCCTTTTTTGAGTTTTTCCATGGCCTGCAACCAATTCATCTTTTTCTTGGAGGCTTTGGATGTAGGAGCTTTGACTTTGTTGTCTTCTTTTGGTTGTATGTTTTGATCTTTTTTGTCACCAAAGTAAGATTGAGGTTTTTTTAAGCTGTCTGCTCATTTTTCAAGCCAATTACTTGACTTTTGAGCTCTTTGTCAAGATATGACTCCACTTCCAGAGTGGAGAGTGCTGTGTCCCAGGCTTTATGGGTTTTGCACAGCTGTCTTCAGAGCTACTTCTAGGCACCTCTAAATTTTCAGTTCTTCTGAGGTGGTATGATCTGATGAGAAGTATTTACTCCTCTCCTGGCCTGTGCCCTGGTCTGTGAGTGACCTCAAGCACTCTTCTCTACCCTGGAACTGTGAGCAGGATTCTCTCTCCACAGCCAACACAAGCTCTGCCACAGATTCCTCCTCACCCCAGGATGGCCACCCAGGACTGCGATACAGATCCAAGCAGGGCAAAGCAAGAGAATCCTGCATCAGTGCCAATAAATAGATCCCTGCAATCACCCTCTGATCAGTCACTTTGTCCTTCCACTGTCTGTGGGCCTGGAGCTCTGGAAGCAGCTGCTGCCTTCCCTGCCCTGGGGCTGGAGCCAGAACACACTCTTCTCTCACTCAAGTCTGAGTTTTCACAGTAACTTTTTATGATGTCTTTGGCATTTGTAGGTTTAAAAGTCCAGAAGCTGACATTGCTGCCAGTGATTCAGTGCCCTGAGGCCTACTCTGACAGGTCTACTCTGTCCCACTCTGTGCAGGTGAAGCCCACATTGGGCTTTGCTCTGCTCTCAGCACCATGGGATAGAAATTCTCAGCATCCTTCCAGGTTGTCTTGGATTGGAGACTTGTTTGGCTCTGTCATTTTGTGGGTTCTATATCTCCAGAATTTATTTAGAGTTATTTTTTTTACTGGTATTTGGAGGGATTTAGGTGGGAGCTCAAACAAGTGCCTCCCTTGCTCCACCATCTTGGCTCCACCCCCTCTTAATTTTACTTCTAATGCTGTTGTCATGTTTCCTTTTTACTTGCCCAACAAGAGAGGGATGAGGTTCATGAGATCGGCTTAGGATGTAAACTGATTTGCAAAAATTTATCAAAGGAAATAGATTGTGATTAAAAGCATATCATCTCATAAAATAGTCATAAACAATTGAGGGGAAGTGAGTCAACAGAAATGTTGATGATAGACCCAATTAAGCCAGTTCATTCCAAAGGCATTTGAGGAAGAAAGTGCCAGAAAGACTACAACAACAAAATTGCAAAAATCACACTATTGTAAGATGGAAAAAAAAAGATCCCAGTGCTTTAACAATTTGTTGCCAACCAAAATCCATTTAATTCAATGAAAACAGAAGCTCTTTTAAAAAAAAGTAAGATCAAAGATAATGTTGCACAGGAAAAGAAGTCACAGATAGGATTTTGATCTGCTCCATTGGTGGGAATATCTATTTCTGACAGCCTCAATTCATCAAAGTATCAAAATATTGAATGACCCTATAACAAATTTTCATTACTCACATGTAATGAATTTTGGCATTTTCTCTTCTTGGCTCTGAATTTCAACTTAGATTTTAAAGTAAACTTCTTTTTATTGCTTCTGAAAGAGAAATGAAGATGAAGAGGATAGAAAATATGTCTTTCAGTTGAGGGCTGACCTGGCTGGTTTGGCACTCAGATTTGATATTGTAAAGAAATGAAACATTCATAAAAGACCTGATTATGACTAAAAGTAGATTTACTTAGCCATAGTACAGAAATGATATTTAATACAGATTTTCAATAGGAGTCCACATGGATTTAGCAGATCGCAATTCCTCTGCTTCTGAGTTGGTCAAGCATCAGGGCTGAGCTGAAGTTCCTCTTGGCTCTTTTTTGTACTCAGGTGACCAGGAAGTCTTGTCAATAGCCTGGACTTTAGTCCCCTGAGCAAATTAAATCTTAAGAATGGTTTTAGTACCTTTTAATCAAAAACAAAACAAAACCAATAACTATCCTAACCTGCAGGAGGCAGAGTTTGAGTATACTGCTCCCATCAAAATGGGCATATAAAAATCTGGCCAATTTAAAATACTTCCACTCAAATATTTTCATTTCAACAAACAGTAACTAAGCACCTATTTCATACTAGTTTCTGGGTTAGTTGCTGTAGATACTAAGTTAGAGTTCACATAGACACTACTCTCAAGAGATTTATAATCTAACAATTGATAGGAGACAGAATAAGAAAAGTTATATTGACATATGATACAAATGAGAGTGTGATAAGTGCAAAAGTGACAGCAGCATCATGATGTTAGAGCATCAAGAACTGAACTGGAAGGAACATTAAAGTTGACTTAGATCTCTGAGCCCCTTATTTCACAAATAAGCAAACTGAGTTTCAGTGATGCTAAGTAATACTGGCAAAGAGTTGGGTGTGAACACACAGTTTACTGGATTTGGGACTATCAGATTAAGAATGCAAATTCTACTGAAGAGATGCAGGATAGAAATTTGAACCTAAATCTCCTGACTCTTTGTCAGATATCCTTTCTATAAACACTGCCAAAGATATGCAATGACAGTATATACATGGTCAAATGTTCCTTGCATACACTGCTTCCTAACACGAGGGAGAAAAAACACCACGGGACAACATAAATTTAAGTAGAAATGCATTGAGTGTATCTCATTAATTTCACTAAATGAAAAAAATTCCAAAATGGGATCATTTGGTTAATGTTGGTCTTGTTTTGGTTAGCCAGCATACATAGCAAACTATTAGTGAAAGAATTGGTTTGTGAAACAGAAAATTTTGAAAGTTATATTTGTCCTGGCAACAAGGAGCTGTATAATTTTAGTTAAATCCTTTAACCTCTCTAGAACTATTTCCTCATCTTTAAAAAAAATAAGCTGCCCTATGGGGGCAGTTAGGTGTTATAGTGAGTAGAGCACCAGCCCTGGAGTCAGGAGGACAGTGAGTTCAAATCTGGCCTCAGACACTTGACACACTTACTAGTTGTGTGACCTTGGGCAAGTCACTTAACCCCAATTGCCCTGCCTTCCCCCCTCCAAAAAAAAAAAGGAAAAGAAAAGAAGCTGCTGTAGATTATTTGAATTATCTCTTCCATTTTTAAGGTAATTTGATTTTTTGAAAACCTATTATTGAAAAATCTTCAATTCACCTTATTCTGTTAAGCTACATATATCTTCAAGTAAAAAATGGAAATCTATAGCCCTCTAATACCACATCATTGAAGGATATTGACTGGTAGTAAGTGAAACCCATCATTTCAATATAAAATACTTTTGCATACAAATGTCAAAGTATTTACAAACATGCCAGAAATTCAATAAAACTACTTAAACTGAGATTTCAATATATTATTTTAAAAATGTTTATAAAGCTTCATCAGAAGACAGTGCAAGAAATGTTAGCTATATTAATAAATATAGACACAAATATGTCTATATTTATCTATATGTATACCTACCTATATAGAATACCATAAATGATCTGTTTATATCTAATAACTAAAGAAAATGGTACATTCATACACCTTTTATTGTTCCCTTTCCTAAAGCTTCCTTTATTCCTTTCTGATTTTTGCTGAATTTATCAGCATATACTCGTTTAATATTCTGAAATACATTTACATGAAGAGAGAAAGTAGTCCTTTGGGGTTGTGTTGTTGCTGGTGATGGGGTGGTAAGAGCATGTTGGCAAGTAGCAATGATTAGTCTGCTAGAGTGGAAAGCATGTTGGACCTGGAATTGGAGGAACTGAGTGTGGAACACTCATCTCTGCTTCCCAGGATTTGGGGCATTGGAAGATGGAATAGGTGGAAATATTAGAAAAGATATTTTCTTCTGTCATGGCTCTGTTTAACTGCTCCACACCACTTGGGGAAACATCAATGGTCACTCATTAGTCTGACCCTCAAAATTATCCTGCATTTTTATACACACATATAGACATATACATGCTTTTTATATGCTTATATGTACATGTTGGGAGTCATGGGAAAGGGCGTGATGGTTAAGGAATGACGAGATAGCACCACTGGGGACAATCATAATCCCTGTAAAATCATTTTTAAAGGAAAATTAGAGGCAATATACAAGAATTGCTGAGACTGAAACCCTGCATTATTTCCCAAGTGAAAAGCAAACAAACAAACAAAAACCAAAAACACATGTCTCTCTCTAAAACACCCATCTTAATACTCCTTATGCTGTTACAGTTGTTATTCCTGGAAATGGTCATTGAAATACTACACTGAAATAAATTCAACATTCTACATTGAAATAAACCAGAAACCACAGTCACCCATCAAGCTGAACAATGTACTTTAATGATTACAGTGGAAACATACATCCTACCTCATATACCTTTTGGCACAGCTTTCCTAGTTCATATATGCTAAGAGATTTTGAAATCCCGCTTCTACTTAAAACTCCAAAGATTGGCACATTAAATGAAGGCAATTAAAATGCAGTCAGGTATAGAGCAAGCTTTCCCCTGTTCTATCCTTGCTCTGTACAGCTGTCCCATCACACACTGTTATTCATATACGGTGTGATTGTCATGAGCAAATGGAAAATTGGATGAAGGGTTTGGGGAAAATTGGATGAAGAATTTAGATTTAACATTTTCTTGAATTTGAATTGAAGTTAGCTGAACCACTTTCTTCCCCTATATCAATCAATCAACAATAATTATGTGTCTGAAATGCAGCATGGCATAGTGGAAAGCCGTTCTTGATGACAGATAGGAAGATCTGGGTTCAATTCTTGTCTCTGACACATGCTGGCTGTTACCCTGGACCATTAAAAATGGTACAAAATGAATGCACAGACTATTTTATGCACATTTTCTAATTTCTCTTTAGGCCTATAATGACTTTCCTTCCCTATTTGAGCATATCACTATGCTAGGTACTGGAGTAGAAGCAAAATAAAGAGACTTGTCAACAACTTAACAAGCATTTATTAATTGAAAAAACTTAGAAAAAGAGCAAGATTTACGCATATGACATTAAAGAGCAAATCCTTCACTTGTAGATATTTAATAATTATGTAGTTATCAAAATAATATTTTTGTGAAAAGAAAAAAAAAAGAAATAAAACACATATTGCTATACCTAGGCTAATGGAAAGGGATCTTAGAGATCATTTAGTCTAACATCCTCAATTTGTGGTTGAGGAAACTGTAATACAGTTAAATGACAGAGTGTTAAATGACATGGCTAGGGTGACCAAGACAGAATTTGTATCGATCTATTTGTATCTTCTGGTGGTAGCAGTAGCATTAATTCCACTGTTCTTAACAAAAATGAATATTTTCCTAATTCAAAGATGTTGAATCTTTTAAATTTTTCTTATTTATGACCCAAGGAAACTTTTTTTTTGTTAAATGTTTACTGGTATAACCATATTTAGTAAGTATCGGATTCCTAGATCTCTATTAACCTGTTTTAAAAAATCAGCTTTTCTTGCCCTAAATCCTAAATATGAGTGTTTAGTGGAGACGATTTATCTTTTTTCTCAACTATGAAATCTATTGTAAGGATGTCTTATCAGCAGTCTATCTGCTCTGTTATTTGAGAATTCACTATTGACCTAGATTGGATTTAACATCCTCCTCACTCCCACGCTTTTTATTATTTCCAATCTGCTGTTATCCAAAAAAAGTGAGCAAGGGGGTGGGGAAGGAAGGAGAGGAGAAGGTAGGAGAAAAGAGAACCTTCTGGTTACTTTTATACTTTCCTGAAGAAATTGAAAAGAGACAGATGTATTGGCCAGTTCCTTGTGTCTCATATGTTGAAGCAGCAAAGAAAACAATCTCCTTAGGTAATTTATATTTCCTGTAGAATGATCTGATGTCATTTCTTCATCTGGAAAACAAATGACAATTGCCATCAATATTTTCTATATTTGAACAATATACTGCTTAATGTAATTCGCTGTATTTTTTCTGTACTCCTAGCATGCAAAATGAGAGGTTACATTAAAAATATTAGCTGAAAGCACTTGATAAATGCCATATATTTATAAAGTGTTGTGCATTGGGTTTCATTCCACATTCAAAAAAAAAACCAACATGGATTATGGTAAATCATGGCAGCTAGCTTTGCATAAACATATAAAAGCAATGGGAAGTTATAAAATGGGTATACATCATTTTTATAGGGGAATGACAGGTAGTTAACTGCGACATACCTGGTTAATTCACACCAATGAAATGTCCCAAAATGTTATTATTGAAGTCCTATTTTAAAAGTTTATTCATCAAGTTATAACTCTCACCCTAATAAGAAATCCTTTTCTCCATTACTTATAATTCAGTGTATCACTTCTTTCTATAACTAGTGTGTCTTCTCCTTCGTCTGTGAATTAACAAGAATTTTAAAAAGAATAAGCTTTGGGTTGAGCAAAAATTCAGAGCTGCTTGGAGCTTTTGTTTGAGGTTGTCATATTAGGAAGAAAAATGGTTTTTCCACATTGATCCAAATTATTTTCCCCATCAGAAAGATTCAAATTCCTAATTTAGGTGTTAGTTCAGTTTATGTGAAGTCATCACGATCTGTGAAAAAGTGGAATATTAGCTAAGCTTCAGGTTTCTGTTGGTTTGTTGTTTTTAGAGTACAAGAATGAGTTTTAGCTACTACATTTCTTTATTCCAGGGAGCTCCTTTCAGGGGAGTTTCACAGCACTGTGCTAGCATCTTTGAGCTTTTCTACCTTCTTCACCTCTGATTGTTTGTCTGCTTCTAAGAACATTCTTTTAATTGAATAGATTTAGAGGCATGGATAATGAGGACAAAATGTGAAGAATTCTTTTTTGAAGAGTCTGGAAAAAGCAAATAGAATGCAGTTTTAATGGACAGAATTTCATAGTTGAGAATAAGGGCAGAACGTATGAATAGAAAAGGACCCAGTAATACATGGTAGTTGCTTAAAAAGCATGGTTTTGCTGTGCTTTTGCAGTCTGATGAAAATGAGATAGTAATTGCACATAGTTTTTTTTTTTTTCCCCGCACCTAGAAAAACAAGTTTCTTGTGTATTGTACAACCATACTTCTTAGTGATACTGAGTTCACCACTCTGCATTTGTTTTGTCCCCTGCCATGGGGACCACCTAATATTTTGTCTACTTGCAATCTGAAGGGCATTTCTGTAGACTGATTATTGCTCATTAATTCTTTAAGGAGGGCATTCAGAGATTAGAAACAATTTCTTATAGGCATCTAATCAATGATTCACAATCCATTTACAATTGGCCCCAAGTAATTAAAATAAGTTACCTTGACCAATAAATACAGCATATTGGTACACTAACTATATCTTAAGCAAATAATTTTCTCAACTATCAATTAGGAACAAAAAAAAATGTACAATGTGGGAATGCCGTATAGAACCTCTTTAAATAGAATAGAATCTCTTTAAAGAAGCTGAACAACCTTCCTAGCAGGTGTGGAAATAGTCCAGGTCAAATTCAATTGCTCTTGGCTGTAAGTCACTGCCAGGCCAGAGTCCTGAGTTCAAAATTGTTTTAAAAGAAGTTGGAACTAACTATATGAATCTTTCCTGTCAATGGCCTTTCTTTCTATGGCTCAAGCACTACTTTCCTTAAGCTTATAGAAAGGGTATCCATTACTTCATTAATTATTCAGCAAAGGATTTTAATTATCTTAGTGCAATATCTGAATCACTCACTAGTTGGTCCTCTATATGAACCACCAGACAAGGCCTTGTCAGGTACTCTCTGGCATATGCTT
This sequence comes from Phalanger gymnotis, assembly GCA_028646595.1. Taxonomy (NCBI): domain Eukaryota; kingdom Metazoa; phylum Chordata; class Mammalia; order Diprotodontia; family Phalangeridae; genus Phalanger; species Phalanger gymnotis. The sequence goes on from CM053623.1 coordinate 362,777,518, forward strand.
GTAAAAATAACTCTTTTCAAAGGAACTGCAGTATCTCTTCTGACCATCAGAGGGTGAAAGCCTGCAAAGAGATAGAAATCCCCTACTTCCCAACCCCCACTTTCTACTACCAGAGGTCATTTGCATGGACAACCACACTAAAACAACTTTGATGAGCATTCCATTGCTTTCTGTGCACTAATCTAATCTAGGTGTTGAAATGGACTTTCTTTGGTCTGGACCTGTGATTTGCTGAATTTCTCCCAGGGAGTTTCCTCTACTAGAAGATTGTGTAAATGTAGATGAGCAATTGTTCTGAAAATCTATAGTCTTGGAGAGTAGCCTAGGACTGTAAAATGATGTATTGCTTGAAATATTAAAATATGAAATCTTCAGGCTCTAGTTACTCTGAGTCCTAACCCCTTAGTGGATTCTACTTTCAGACCATTTCCCAATGAATTCATAGATTTAGTCATTTGCTCACATAGAGTTTTGATATTATGGAAATAAATATGACTTTGGGCAAGCCATTTAACCTCTAAAATGCTGCCTCAGTTTCCTTATTTTTGAAATGAAACTACTGGATTTGATGGTCTCTGATGTCCCTTACAGCTCTAAATATATTCTCCTGGTCATCTCAATACAAACATACCTACACACACACACACACACACACACACACACACACATATATATATATATATGAATTTTCCCATTTCAGACTCACCAGCAGTTTGTGAAAAGGAATGCGTAGAAGGATATAACTACTTTCTATCTTAAACTCATACATTAAAAAGGGAAAGCAAGAAAGATGATATTGGTAAGAAGGGTATTCCACTGTCCATCTCATAATGATGGATGAAAAAGTAGTTTCTCTGATTTCACTAGAACAGTGAGATTTATAACAGTGTCTTGTCTTAGCAATTCTAGATATTTCCTTGTGCACCCCTGTCACCATCTAGGTTCCTGACTGAATGAGCTGGTTTCCTGTGGTGATATCACACTAGACATGGCTTTTCACCCCGCCTTCCAAGCAGTTATCATAAGAGATGAGGAAAGATGTTAGGAAAATTTTAAAAAGTGCTAAGTTGTTCAAATAGTGTGCCTTTATTATACTTATTATGACTTCTGCTTCCATCACAAATGAGAAGCTTACTGATATCTCAGATTAAGGTCAAGAAGTACTTATCTCCCTTGTTCTCACAGGAGAATAAATTCAAGAATATAAATAGGACATGGAGGGGATACATTCATACATATGATACAGGTAGCTATAGAGGTGCTTCTGGGACATGAACTCCTGATTTAAAGACATCCTTTTTACTTGAAGCACCCGATTATGTATTGCTTTCCATAGGCCCACTTGAGCACTCTCTTAATGGCCCTCCACCTTCCCATATTCTACAAATAACCGAGCTCTCATTGTCATACTCAATCTCTTAGCATTTTAAAGTAAGTCAAGCATTTTTCTTAAACCGTTGACAGGAGGTAAAGTAAATATCAACACCCCCATTTTACAGATAAGGAAATTGGGCCTCAGAGAAGTTAAAGGAGTTACTTAAGATACACAAACAGTAAATGTTAGAGCCCAATGTTTAGCTCAGTTCTCTGAATTCTAGATTCAGTACTCTTAAGACTACAACACAGAATTATATCTTAGCCAATTTTTTTCTTATACCTATTTTCTTCATACTTTTACTATATCTCTTTTACTCTCTGTCTCTGTCTCTCTCTCTTTTTTTCTGTCCCCCTATCTCCCTCTTTCCTTTTTTTTTTATTCCTTCCCTCTTGTGAGCCAAAAAAAAAAAGACCCCAATTGTAGTTAAGTATAAGAAAAGTGCTAGTAATACAGCAATATGCAGGAAAAGGAAAGCCAACAATTCTGAATGGAAATAGACATTACAATGAACCAATGTCATCCATCTTGGAAACCTTCATTCTTTACTTTCACTTGGATCTGAGTCAGATGAATCTTTATCGCAGTCATTGCAAAATTTCATTTACCTCTTCATCCTTCAGTAATTAAATCTATTTTTTCTTTAAGCACTGGCATTCCAAATGAATTTTGAAAGAACACTTCTTCATTCTTTCCTCTGTTTTTCTTAAGTGACTATGGGGGAAAAGGCATGATATAGTGGAAACACCGCTGCCCTGAGTGGTAGGAGACGTGGATTCAGGTCCCGGTCTTCTGCCCATAGATCTCTTATTTCATTTGTAAAATGGAGTTGTAATAAGTGATTTTTTTCTAAGATCTTTTCCTCTATTGACTTCTTATGCTTCTAGTATTGCAGTAGTGTGCTTTTTAAAAAATTTGTAAATATGAGGAAGTACATATTAGCTACATTCTGCGTTTAGTAGATTTTGTTTGGGTTTTTTTTTGTTTGTGGAATTTATTTAGGAAAATAAATTGAACTCATAATATCATTTTTCTTGGAGACTAACTGTAATCAATATGATAATAATTATGATTAGATGAGTCCAACTATGTCTAGATCATGAATGTTAGGTGCTGTGGTTGTTAATTAGTTTTGTCCGTATTCCCAACAACTTGGTTGCAAACAAAGTTTTGCTGCATGGCCTATCTGTAACTGAGAGCCTTCCTATACAAACGAAAGGATATTTGTCAAGGATGGGTCTTTAAAGTTTGCTTCCTCCCCTGTGGAGGAGTGGCCTGGACCACCAGATCGGCAACTGTTTTTTTTTTTCTTTCTTACTATGGTTTTTTGCATGAGGGGAAAAAAATTGGTGAGCTTAGTGGAAACTTTTCTCTTAACAAAGCAGCTTTAGAAAAGCTTGAGCAGCTTTTCAGAGAGGAAACAGCATAGAAATGCTGCAAGGACTGGAGCAGCTCCTCACAGATGTTATCAGTTATAGTGCTTTTTGGGATTTTTATGAGGTGCAGGGTTCATGATGGGGGTGCAGACAAAGGTAGCAATTCAATGCTTTCCATCTTTTATCATGTATTAAGGCCTGATATCTTCAATAATCACAACAGCAATGACCCTTTTCCTGTAAGTTGGGAAATTATCTCAGAGTTTATTTACAATTAAGGGAAAGTGAGGACATCGAGGTAAAATAGACAAATGATAAGAGAAGATTTCGGTGTCACAAGAGTTAATCATGACTCTCGATATTTGTGGATTTGGAAAGGCAAGGTCTTATACTCAATTGAAGGCTCTCTTTTGAATCAGGAAGACTTGAATTCAAATTCTTCCACTGACACATGCAAGCAATGTAACCATTGGCAGGTCATTTATCCTCACAGTTCCCCCTTCACATAATATTCTCTATGGAGTGTCTGCAAGAGGACGTATTAGGGAATGGACAGATGGAAATCAACATCATCGGTCAGGGAGAGGGAGCAGTCATGTTAATGACAACACGAATTCGTGTATTTGTTGAATAATAATGATGAGTGTGCTAACAATAGTGATAATAACAATTATTATAGCCTAATGATACCATGAATGCTAGTTTATATCACACCCTTACATGAATTATTGCCAGTGCTATGCTTTGGGAGTTGGATTACTATGGATAAAGGACAAGATTATATAATCTCTAGGTCCTCTTTCTGCTTGCAGTTTTAATGGATATTCCCCAAAGTAAGCTCTGTTAGATATTTAGTTCACAGTTTTACAGTGAGGCTTTTTGGTTGGTTCCAGTGCGTTGGCACCAGATAAATCCCTTAACCATCTTATAAAGATTCTCCAGAGAAACTCACACATGGTGGGGATGGGGGTAGGGATTTTAGGGGTACAAAGAATGGAATGAAGACATCGTCCAGACCAGAGCAGGCCCGGGCCTTTGGTAGGGTCATAGATGAGTTATTGTTGTTCAGACATTCAGTTATGAGTGACTCTCCATGATCCTCTGGACCACAGCACGCCAAAGCTGTTTATTGGATTTTCTTGGCAAAAATAATGGCATCGCTTTCCATTTCCTTCTCCAGTGGATCCTTTTTTTTTGGCGGGGGGGGGGGAGGTCCAGGCAATCAGAGATTAGGTGATTTGTCCAGGGTCACACAGCTAAGACCTGTCTGAGGCTGGATTTGAATTCAGGCCTTTCTGACTTTAGGTCCACTGAACAACCAGTTGCCTCAAAGCTCACTTATCAGCAGTTAATTTTTCCTTTCTAGATTGGTAACCTGACCTAACCTTCAAAATAATTACTACCATTCAGTTACATAAGGATCCTTTGGAACAAAAAACATACAGAAATCAATATATTCTTTTCCAGTAGAGCAACAATAAGCCCAGTATATCATTTGTATTTCCTTCTTATATTTGAAAAACACAAACAAACAGAAACCCACAATGCTATTGTCACTGAGGTTAGGATAGGATAGTATGAAGAAAAATTGGCTGCCCTGCCAATAAACAACTATTTAGATACATCATAGGTAACATTCAATCATACATTCCCCAATGATTGGAATTAATTATAGAAACTTGATACCTTAATTTCCTCATCATTTCTAGATATTATGCCAAATGTTCAAAATATGCTTGCTATCGAAAAATTTATATAATAGGTAAGACTTGACTCAGTCAGTCTGGTAATAAAGGTTTAAGTCTGAAATGAAATGAGAGAATTGTAGAACATTTGATAGTTAACAAAAGACGTATATTTAACCATAATAAAGAGAAGGATATTTAGAGTAGGGGGAGGATATTCAGTAAGAATACAGCATTGATTCAGTGACGTATAGCTTCCATGAGTTCCATGATGCTCTTATGGTAAGAATCCTGATGGAGGAACTGGTAACTGATCATTTTCCATTGTATTTTGTTTTGGTTTTGTACATAGACTCTTATAGAGCTACATCAGCAGTCTGAGCCTTTCACCCTGAGTCCTGAGTCAGTTAAATTTAAAAGATAGCTTCAAGACATTTTAAGGAAAAAAGAAAGAACAAAAATAAATTTAAAAAAGAAAAAAACAAGCGAGCTCTAGTCTAACCTGTGTGGGGTAAGGATTTATGATATTGCTCATACCATACACTAGATAGTATATCTTCCTTCCAATTAACCCCTAAACTGAGATAGCCAATTGACATCATTTGTACTACATTCATGATCTTGTAACCATAATTTATAAGCTTATCACTTTGGTATGTATTAACTCATCTGGCCTTTCTACCAGTTTTTTGTCTGCTTTCTCCAAAACGGAGCTATCTTTAAGACCTCTTTTGTCATATAATCCATTTCAGATAGTTTATATCACCCATTACTGATACATCTTGTGCCCATGTCTCTACTTTGTAAACCAGAGCCCTAGCTTACCCCACCAATCTCATTTAATCCTCACAACTAACTTCTGATGTAGGCGGGGTTAGTATTGTTATTCTAGAGACTCAGAATTATAAATTTCAGAATTGGAAGGGACCTCAGAGGTCACATAGGCCAACATCAATTCAATTATCTATAAAATCTATTATAAATGGTCATCCAATCTCCACTCGAATATTTTGTAGTAAAGAAAAACCCATTGCGCCTCAGAGAAGCCCTTTCCACATTCTGATAATTATAATTGGTACAATGAGCTGAGGTCTAATTCTCTGTACTTTTCACCTATTGCTTTGGGTTCTGCCTTCCGGAGTCAAGCAAAATAAGCCTAGTCCTTTATTCACAGTACAGAACTTCAAGTAGTTGAGGACAGCTATTATTTTCCCTTGCCCTCTAACATTATCTTCTATTACAGATGATCAAAATGAGACTCCAGGAGATATTAAATGACTTGACTAAGGACACAGACCTTAGAGTCACAGAAAAGAAACTTGAATTTGGGATTCTTTCTCTAGATCCAGCTTTCCATTATATTATGCTTCTTCTTTCAGAGCAATAATCCTTTTGGTATCAGTAGTGTTAACAGCGACAAAACAATTTCTAATCTTCCTTGTCAAAAATGTAAAAAATGTCTGGATGGCTCCCAGTTCTTTTGGAATTACAGGTAGTACATGGTCACAGCTAATTGGTGTGTTATTCTCTCATCTATAGTCTTTTAATTTGCATGTACTGAACAAGACTTGTTTTATATCTCCATTCCATCCCCACCTTAATGACCTTGTGTTTTATTTGGGGGCACTAGTTTTTCTGTTACCAAAAAAATAGAAATTATGGGTAACAGGTAGTGCTTCTAAAAGAACAGAAAGTCTCTTTTTTTGTTTGTGGTGAGGCAATTAGAGTTAAATGACTTGCCCAAAGTCACAGGGCTAAAAAGTATCAAATGTCTGGTCTGAGGCTAATTTGAACTCAGGTCTTCTTGATTTCAGGGTCTGTGCACTATCCACTGTACCACCTAGCTTTCCCTACATGTCATGTGCACAACAGAGCATAGGAGAGAATTGAGAATTTATAGCAATAACTTATTTCAAGAAAGCCTATATATTAAAAACTGTGTGTTATGTTGAAAGCTGTCCACCTTTTCTTTGCTTCCTTGTCAGTTTTCTTTTGTTCTCTGCTCTACACTTTTTGCTTTGTTCTTTTTCCCCTCTTCCTCCCTACTACCTACCACCCAAAGGCTACAATTGAGCATAGATGTATTTATATAGGTATTGATATATACATATATGTTAATATATATGTATATATACACATACTTATATATGCATACATATATACATACATACACACATAAACATATACTTTCCCTAAGAGATTCTATTCCTAACCTTGTTTTTATGTTTGTGCATATCTCTTTTTCCTATTTCACCTAACTGCTCTACTTTACTTCTACCTGCTACCTTGCCCTCCTATTGCTTAAACTACCCCCACTCTAGCAATTCTTCCTTTATCCTCCCCTCCCCTTAAATCTAAACACCCTTTTATATGCCACTTTGACCTATTCCCTCACCTTCCCCTCTAAAGATCCCTCCTTTTTTCTTTCCTCCTCATTCTCTTAGAGTTTTATTTCTTTTCAAATTTAGAAGACTTTTATATTTTTCTAGACGTATATGTATTGTCCCCTCTTAAACCTATTCCCAGCGGAAGTGTGTTTCCAGAACTAACAACCTGTATTAGCAATCAAAATGGGCTCTTAGCACATAATTCAACCAAGTGCCCTTGAACAGTTTGGCTTTTATTTCCTTGATTGAATTAGGAGTCCTTGACAACCTCCTTGCCTCAAGGTTTCCGAAAGCCTCCTTTACATGGGTTCGAGTGACATGTTTGTGACATCAGAGGCTTTTAGACCATGTGGGATTAAGTCGAATTTTTTGTGACAATTTTAGGTTACATGGGTGAGTCCCATGTGTGACTCACCTTTGACAATGAAAAAGATGTAAAACCAGGGGTTGGTTTTCCTTTTTCAGAGCTCTGACCAACAGCAGTAGTGGCATGCATGACTCTGGGCCAGCCGTTGTTATGACCTCCCTGGCTGAACTCAGAGGTTGGGAACTATGAATTGTATTTGGTTTTTCTGTCGAAGTTTGTAATTTGTTTGTATCAGCTCTGAAGTTCAGGGTGCTGGCTTTTCCCCTTGAACTAAAGTAAGCTTGTTAACCCCGTACCATTGCTTTCTTTAGTAAAGCAGATCAAAAGGACCTGGGCTTGCAGAGTTCTGTGAGTTGGTTGTTGTTGGTTTTACACCCCACACAGTGGCTGTTGAAACACAACTCCCCTCCCCTATCTAATTATTCAGTCTTGAGTCTTCCTCTTGTACCTCATTTGTATAAGATAATTACTCTTTTAGCTGTTCTTGAATGGTTTTACTTTTTAAAGTCAGATCATGCTCAGGGCTAACCCGATCTTTGTCATAAGCTACCTGATTACTAGTAACAATTTTAGACATAGGTTTTACATTTTCCATACATAAAAGGTAAACATTCTATCCTTATTTAGTCCTCTGTCATTGGTATGTACCTTATATTTCTTTTGGCTCTCTTATGTCAAATCTTCTATTGAGTTCATTTATTTAACAGAGTCCTGAAAGCCTGACAGTTGATCCAATGTCCATTATATTTTTCATTCAGAATGATGCTTAGCTTTGCTAGGTATGATATTTTCTGCTAGAGGCCTACTTCTTTTGCTTTTCGAACAATAGTGTTCCAAGCCCTGTAATCTTTTGGTGTCACCAATACGAGGTCTTGTGTGATTCTAATTGTGGTACCATCATATGTAAATTGGTTTTCTTCTTATTGCTCATTATATTTTATGCTTGATCTGGAGGTTTAAGAATTTAACTATCATATCCCTGTGAATTTTCTTTGTAGGCTCTCTTTCAGGTGGCAAACAGTGGATTTTTTCTATTTCTACTTTCCCCTCTTGTTCTAGTGCTTCAGGGCAATTTTCTTTATTTCTTGTATTATTGTGTCAAGATTCCTTTTTTTTTTTGATCAGAACTTTCAGCTAGTCCAATTATTCTTATGTTTTCTCTTCTTGATCTGTTCTCTAGATCCGTTTGTTTTTCTAATGAGATGTTTCATATTCTCCTATATTTTTTCATTCATTATAATTTTTTTTAAAATTTCTTCATCTTTTATAACTTCACTGGCTTCCCCTTGTCTGTTTCTAATTTTCAAGGATCATTTTCTTCCTTAAGATTCTGGATCTCCTTTTCTAGTTGATGGATTTTCTTGTCATAATCTTTTTGATTTTCGTGTATTATTCTTATTTTTCTTTATATTTTTTCCTCAGTCTCTCTCACTGGATTTTTAAAGTCTTTTTAAAGTTCTTCAATGAATTCTTTCTGAGCAGGTGACCATTTGACATTACTCTTTGGGATAGAAGAGGGTTTTGTTGCTTCAGTATCCTCCTCTGAAGTTCAATGAACCCACTCTTGTCTATTCCCATAATAGCTCTCTATGGTTGGATTCTTTCTCCTTTGCCTGGGCATTTTTTTTGTAGTGATTTAGTTTTTACAATCACCTCAAGTCCTGGGGTGTGGGGGATGGTGCCTCTGGCCTCTGATCCACTTCAGTTCTCCCCTCTGACCTTGAACTCAAATAAAGATCTCCAGCCTCCTGTAAGTGCCTGCAGCCAGCAGAAGTGGGGGCGGGGCAGAGAGGGGACACTGCTTCTGCAGTCACCCTGGGGGAAGAAGAGGGGAGGTGAGGAGCCGGTTTCTTCTTGCCCCAGCTCCTCTCTTCAGCACAGCTGAGTCTGGCTTTCCTTGTCAGCAGAGGTCCTTAGATCTTCCCCAGGTCATGGTCCCCTGGGTAAAAGTTCCTGCATGGGGCAGAGGCAGCCTCCCAACCAAGCTAACCATAGGGCTTGTGGGTTGTTGTTTAAGCAGCTCGCAGCTTGTTGTTAAAAGCAGACCCTAGCCTGGAGGTGTTTATTCCTCATAGGGAGGAAATCTAGTCCTAGGACTTTTCTTCAGGTCTTCTCTGATTGTCCCAAGAGGACCCCTGTTCTGCCCCTTCTTTGATTTGTTTTCACAGCTCTATGTTCACCCAGAGGCTCTACTTTATCCCTTTTGTGAAGGAAAATCTTGAGAGCTTGAAATTTTCTGACCTAATCTGCAGCCATCTTCCCTGAAAACATCTTTTAAAAAGTTCTTCTTCTCTCTCCAAAACAGACATACCAACATACGCAGAACTTAAATACATATGTGTGTTTTTAAGGCAGCCAGTTTTAATAGTGAAATGTTGCCTCTTTTTGTGCAATATCTAGAGTACAAATGTTCTGAGGAATCCATCTATGCATGGAAGAAAATAAAAATGTGTCTACAACATTTGCTTAAAATAAGCCTGCACTGTATGCAAACATGGCTTTGTTAGCCCACTGATTTAATCTCATCATACAATAGTGATCCTTGTCAGTTATCTAGGTGTTTTTCAACTACTGTCACTTTTAAAATGAATGTTATTTTCTGTATTTGTTCCCTGCCGGTGATCTTTACCAATAATGGGTTTGCTTCTATGGAAACCCAGGGAGTGAAAGATCATTATGGATTTAAAGTATTTTTTTTTTTTTTGTGAAGCATGCTAACTGTTGAAAAGTACCAGCTATATGCATCCAGATTGTGCAGCATCATATAAAAACACTGGACTTGGAGACAGCCCTGTGTTTGAATTCTAGATCCTTTATCAGGGAGATCTTACTAATGAGTTGAAAAAAACAAAGATGTTAAAATGCCTTTTATGTGGCAAGTATCATGCTAGTCTCAGGGATACAAAGACAAAGACAGAACAGGTTCTGCCCCCAAGGAAATTACTTTCTATCCAGTGAAACATTTACACATATATGTGATAAAAATCAAGCAAATTAAAAAGTAATTTTGAAGGCATGGGTGGGGGTTGGAGAGAAAATTACATTAGCAGTTAGCATTATCATTGGACTATATATTGGAGATTGGGACGGGCTCTTAGCATTCGGTTTGCCAAGTGCCCTTGAAGGGTTTGGCCTTTGTTTCCTTTGATTAATTCAGTGTCCTTGATTGAATCTCACTAGGTGCTAAGCCCCAGGCCGAAACCCATATCTAGGTACTAAGCTGATGTGGATGTGATTTGGTAACTAAGGTGGGGCTCCAGGTGGGGCCAATGAAGGGAGGTGCTAACACCAAAGCCAATCATAGGAGCCTAAGTTATGGTTGCTCAGATGACTTTGATGATGACGTCTGAAACTGTATAAAAAGGGAGAACAAAGCCATTTGCTTAAGGATCTCACTCGTGGAGGCACGCTTAAGGATCTCACTCGTGGAGGCACGAGACTCTGGGCAGCCTGTAAGGGCCTTCCAGCTGAACTCAGATGTTGATAGTTTTCTTGGTAACTATGAATTGTATTTGGTCTGTTGATGTTTGTAATTTGTTTGTATTTGCTCTGAAGTTCAGGGTACTGGCTTTTTCCCCTGAACAAAGTGAATGGTATTTGTATGCTGAATTAAATTGAGATTGTTAACCCCTTAACGCTGCTTTCCTTAGTAAAGCAGATCAAAAGAACCTGGGCTTGCAGCATTCTGCGAGCTGGTTGTTGTTGGTTTTACACCCCCCCACAGCAGCTGCTAGCTGGAATGTTGAAACCGGCTATCAGAAAAGACCTAACATAGCAAGTGCCACTAGAGCAGAATTTTAAACAAAGTGATGGATTCTCACAGGGAGAGATGAGCAAGTAGTGTATTTCAGGTATGGTGGGAAACATCAGTAAAGTCATGAAGATAGGAGATAGAAAGCAAGAAAGCCAATTTGGATGGAACATTGGATGTTTGAAGGGAAAGAATGTGCAATAAGACTCAAAAGGTAGATTGGATTCATATTTTAAGGACTAGAAACAAGAGAGAACCACTAGTTCTTCTTAAGCAAAGGAATGACTAACCCATCCTTTAGTATATGTATTGCTATTATGGGGAGTATAGATTAGAACAGAGAGCACTGGGAAATGAAAGACCAGTTAGGATACTACTAATAAAGGCCTGAACTGGGGTGGCTATGTGAGAGGAGATAATATGAAATGCGAGAGGTATTATTAAGGTAAACTTGACAAGATTGTAACTGGATCTATGGAGAAAAGGACAATGAAGAGTTGAGTATGATTCTGAGGTTGTAAACCCAGAGGATGAGAAGGATGATGATATCCTCACCAAATAAGGAAGTTCAGAAAAGGGGTAAGATTAATGGGAAAGTTCAACTTTGTACCTACTGAGTCTGCGATACCTATAAACATACAGTTAGAGTTCTCTAAAGGGCAAACAGAGTTACAGAATGGGGCCAAGATGGATGTATAAATTTGTCAATGTTCTACACAGAGGAAAAAAAAACTGCACCTGGCATTCTTAAGGATTATAGCTTTGATTATAAGATCATACCTTTAAAACTATTTGAGACAGCAGTTATTTATGATCATAGAAACAAATTCTAGACCTGGAAAGCATGTCAGATACTATTGATTTCAAACCACTTCCCCACCTTCACCCATTTTACATATAAGAAAAATGAAGCCCTCTGTGGTTGAGTGAATAAGTATTCAAGGTCATATAAGTACTAAGTATCGGGGATGGAATTAAAACCCAGATCTTCTAAATACAGTCAATGCTCTTTCCGTAATAACATGCTTTCTGTATTTAATGCAAACTTCTGATTTTATAGATATGGAAATGAAAACCCAAGGGGCTAAAAAGTTGCCTAAGTTCACCTAGGTAATAAAGGTTAAGATCAAGATTTCAACTGAGGCAGCCTGACCGCAAATCCAGTGTAATGTAGTAAAAGGTGTGTATTACTGCAGAGTATAATATAAGTATGAGTTAGTATGATTCCCAACTACATTTAGCACTCAACACAGATCACAAGGAGTTAGTTCAGATAGCAAGTAGCTCCATCCCAGCTTTAGCATGTTGTTGTTCCCTCAGTTGCATCCAACTCTTCATGACCCATTTTGGGGTTTTTGTGGCAAAGATATTGAAATGATTTGACATTCCCTTCTCAAGCTCATTTTACAGATGAGAAACTATGGCAAATAGGGTAAGGGACCTGCCTAGGGTCACATAGCTAGTAAGTGTCTGAGACTGGATTTGAACTCATAAAAATGAGTCTGCTTATTCCAAGCCCAGTACACTATCCACTGTACCATCTAGGTGCCCACAGCTTTGATTAGGGGCAGAAAATATTTTGTCTTGGCATTGGCTTCAAACGTTTCCTATGTATGACATCACTGTGTATGCTCATGGTTTGAGTAGCCTATATTGAAGGAAGCTAGGTGACAGAAAGATGATAACAGTGTCCAGATGATTCTTTTTACTCATACCTAACTTCACATAGTCTCCAAACGTGGTCCATCCCAAACACCTAAAGTGGCAACTCCAAGCAGCATAGCTACCTTTTGGCCTTGCTATACCTATACACTGTGGTATGTTGAGGCTCCAACTGACATCGAAGGTGCAAAGTGAAATGCAGCAAACACTATTTCCACGGGCCGCATGCCATTTTGTCTCTGTAAGTTGACTCACTTACCTTCACTCTCCACTCCTGTGAATCATCAGATATCAGTGGGGCAAGCAGTGTCCACAAGTGTGTCATTAGCTAATCCAGATCATTAGTTACAGTGGGAATTGGTTTATCTATAATAAGCTCCTGTCCTGAGCAAAGTGCCCTGGTATTGACTCCATATTAGACCTGGGTTTAGTAGCTATAATCACTCCTGTGTGAGTGAGAAGTGGTCGATGTCCTTCCTGCTTTGTTCTAGGTAACTAGGTACATAGACTAATATATTTTATTATAAATTAACTTTATTCAACAAGCATTTGTTAAGTAGCTATTATGTATCAGGCACTTTACTAGGTGCTATCACTTAAAAAACAAAAATGAAAGAATACCTGCTCTCCTGAAGCTTACATTCTACTAACAGTGAGAGAGAGATAAATATCTATGGATAAGTAGAAGTTTGTGTACGTATCAATATCTATCTATAGCATAATAGAGCGTGTCTATATTGCATATATCACAAAGTAATTTCATTGTGGTGAACACTACACTTTAGGGGAATCAGGAAAAATCTATTATAGGAGATGATACCTGGACTGAGCCTTGAAAGAACTTAAGTATACAAAGAGGGGGAGGTAATGAGGGGATGCATTCTAGGCACAGGAGTTATTCTGAGTGAAAAAGCAGAGATGAGAAATTGGACATCAAGAAAGTAAGTTGGGCTGAAACAGGTAGTGAGTGAGTGAGAGCAGGCATAATCATCCTTGACAGATAATAAAATTATGAATTGCTTTAATTGCCAAAGAGAGGAATTTGGAGTCACTGAAGTTTATTAAGGAAGGGAGTAACTTGGCCAGACTAGCACTTTTTCAGTATTAATTTTGTAACTATATGTAGGATACATCAATGAATAAAGGTCAGTTATAAAAAGACAATCAGGAGGGTTTACAGAATGTGAACACTACATTTAACCACAAGAGGTTTGTGCTGAATACTTTCCTTTTTCTATCCATTAATAAAGACCATCTAATCAACCCAATGCTCATCACCAAAGGTCATGTGCTCCATCCAACACTGATGGGTATTCTGTGATAACCACAAAGCTCTTTCTGACTCAGAGATCTAACTACTTCTCTTATGTAAAAAGAACTCCACCCCTTTGTGGGTAGCATGAATAACTGTTAGCCTAACTGTTTAGTTTGTGGACTTATGCAATCAGACTTTTGACTCACGATACCTATATGAGGAAGAGAGGACCTTCACTCCTTCTCCTGACTCATATTGACCTTTTTCACTAAAAGCATACTGCATACATGTGTCTCCTTCATAGTAGAAATGTATAAAATTAAATGCATTAGAATAACCAGAATAGATGTTTCTTTCTAAACCACAAATCCTCCCGGGACCCTTGAATTAGCTACTGAAGGATTTTATGGTAAGGGCAGATTTTGGCTGAATCTTATTACCTTACTGCTCTTTCTTCATTATTATCTTTTATAGGCATGGCCCCTAACATCCCTCCCTGGCCAAGTATACTTATTATATCAGAAAACAAGCAAGTAAACAAACAAAATAAAACATAAACAAGCAAACAAACAAAACCACAACAACATATTTCTCACTATTTTTCATTCCAAATAGAGGTTCACTAAGAACTTCATAGCTGGGCATGAGTAGTATAAACCTATTTTTCTCCTGAGTACAAGATTTATCCCTCCTCACATGGATCCCCCCTGGTATCTCTAAGGGGAAGTGACAAGACAAGAGCTTGGGGAAAGTGCTACATGCCAAGTTTATTCAGAAAAAAAAGAGGCATGATTAGAATCTAGAGGAGGCCAACTCCAAAGAAATACAAAATTTAAGCATTTTGGCAAAACTTAAGACATGCAATATATGTCTACCACATGGAAGATAAACAGAATTATGTAGGATTTGGGCTTTTTGAGTTGTTTATAGAGCTTCTGTCCTCTGCAGCAGTTTCACCCAATTTATTCACATATCTTTGACAAGAATTATACTAAGGATTTGGATTTTAATTGGCCATCATGACTAGATTGAATGCCTACCATCACTTAGAGACCCGGTCCTTGCTTGTCATAAGAACAGCAAGATATTGTTTCCTTCTGTCTCCCACCTCCTTTCCCCCATAGAATTACATGCCAATGCATGCAATAGCTTTCTTTTTAAAACTTAAGGAGAAAATCTACGAAAAAGGTCTGTAGATGACTGTTGCAATTCAATCGACCCATAATGGTCCCTGCCTGAACTTCTTTTAATGTCATTTTCTTTCAAGGGCTTGGCTTTTTATTTTATTGGAGATTTATGAAACCTCTTGCATGAAGTCATTAAAGCCGTGGCCACCTTGCACAGCAGTCTTATCATTTAGCTTCCCTGGATTATTAACTGGGCAAGGCTCTGTATATGGTAATTATATTCTCAATAATGGGACCCACTCAGCACACGTTTAGGTTCCATTTATATTCCTCCCTCCCTTTACATTTCAACGTAAAAGAGTTTGCAAATAGGCGTACACTGTGACTTGAACCTGGAAAATGAAGCTTTTATTGTGCCACCAGATGTTCAAAATATCTGAAAAAAAAAAAAACATTGTGCAGTTAAGTAATGCAATCTTTCATAAGCCTCTCCCTGTGGCACACGTGTCTTTGTTCTTCAGTATTCTAAGCAGGAGCAAGTTCTGGACAGGCGATGTTTTATTCTCTGACCCAACTCCCTGAAGATTTGGGTACTTCACATTGCAGAATTGCCTCTGTATTCCATGTCCCTCCCCCCAGCATTTTTTTTTTGCAGTGGTTTATTTTGTCTGCCAAATACTGGGCTAGATTATAGCAGGGGGTATTCCTGTGATTTCTTGGGCCTCTAAATAAGCAAGCAAGGATTACTCTTTTTATTTTACATCCTAAAGCTTGACCCTAAGAAGGGAAAGTCTTTTGTTTTCCAAATCACAGTTGGAATCTTGAAACCTCAGATAACCACATTGCTCATTACTTGAACACCTGTGTTTGACTATGACAATAATTCACATTGCAAGAATTCATAGGAAAATTATCTTGTAATCCAGATTGTTTCTAAATTGTTTGCCTGGGCATTTTCCCCCTGGGCTAAGAACCTTTTGTTAGCATTGCTTGTAGTTATCACAATTTGATAGGCAGGTGGATGATACACTGAAGAGTTTCTTGGCCCTAGAATCAAGAAGATCTGAGTTCACACCCAGTCCCAGACATTAGCTATGTGACCCTGGGCAAGTCATTTAGACTATGGCAGCCTTAGTTTCCTATACTGTAAAATGGGGATGCTAATAGCACATACTTCCCAGGATTACTGTGAGAATCAAATGAAATAATTCTAAAGCACATACTACAATGCATGGAATATAATAAGTGCTATTTACATGTTAGCTGTGATGATGATGATGAAGAAGAAGAGGAAGAAGAAACCAAGGAAGTTGCAAGGTTTGTTCTAGTGACTGCCAATAGACATTATTGCAATGTTATAGTAAAGGACAAATTTGTGAAAATACAGGTGATTGGTTGTGTGTTATTAATAATGGTTCTTATTTGTATAATACACAGCTAATAATTGTTTGAGATAAAATTTGAATTCAGGTTTTCCAGACTCTAAAAAGTGAGGAAGATTTCCATGATAGATGGATATGATACATTTCCAGGAAGATTTCCATACATAGAGAGCTCTGTGGCCAAAGTTTGGGAAAATATGGATGAGATATGTTGATGAAGTACATAGTACAGTTTTAATCTTTGCTGTGTACTCCAGAATCTACAAAATCATTTGAGTATTGAGGACTGAATATAGAACTGGTCCAACTCTTGAAACTATTCCCGTGTTTTGATATCATAGCATCCTAGAATCAAATAATTTCAGTTAGAGGAAGCAAAAGCTATTTCCCATGTGTGAATTCCAGGGTTGAAATCAGCTTCCAAGATAAATTTCTGGAGCATGGTTAAGAAGACTCAAGAGGAATCCACAATTTTGACATTGTGTACAGCTTCATGATACTAATTATTGATATTTATGTGTAAATATGTTTTGTTCCCCCAAGCAAATTGTAGCTCCTTCGGAGCAGGGTCAGTAGTATCTTATTCTTCTTTGTAGCCTCTTAGCACACTGACTTACATAGAAGGCCCTCAATATATTTGTGGATTGATTTGCTAATTTAGGTGATCCCAGAAAGGGAAAAATAGGCAGGCTGATAAATGCTTAACATATATAAATATAAATATATTAATATAAGTTTATAAAAATATATAAAAGAATATAAAAAAGTATTCAGAATATACTTAGTCTTCATATCAACATTTTATCCACTATTTTCTTAACACAACAATAAATCAGGTGCTGATATATATTTTTTTTATTTCTACCTATTTCCAAAGTATAAATGTTCATACTGAATATGTAACATTCAGTTCTCTCAAGCTGTACAAATTAGCTCAACAATGTCTCTGGGAGGAAGAGCATGGAGGATGACACAGAAGTGGAATGATTTTGTGGTTTTGTATATAAACAAGCTTGAGTTTAATGGAAGGAAGATGGGGTGGAGTAGTGATTCTCTTGCTTAGATTAGGGAATTAGTGGACATGCCATGTAGGACTGGTTAAAATATCAGATATGCGGTCACAAGGTTGAATAGACTGAAGTCAAAAGCTAGGTGCAATCATTTAGATAATAGCAAAAGATGGAGTAAAGCAAGGTCAGGCAGTCTAAGACCAGCACGGTCAAACATTTAAGATAACCTGAGGCAGAGCAATAAGAAATCTTCCTGTGATTTGTCTCCATCTTTCTGAGACTTAAAAAAAAAATTTCAGATAGCCTGAGGTTAGCTTAAAGACGTAGAAAAAAGACTCTCAGGAGTTAATGGACATAGATTGGATATCCCGAAGTAGGTATGCCTGTCTTGGGAGGTGAAAGGTCTCTGCTCACTGAGGATCTTCAAAAAAAGGCCCGTGAATACTTGTTGAGTGTGTAGTGATGGGAATTTATTTTTTAGGTAGGAATTAAATTACATATCCACTGAAGCCTCTCCCTTTTCCCATATCTGAAATTCTGTGATCAAGTAGTCATTTCACTTAATTTAATTAGTTAGAGTGGGGAGGTCTAGAAAGTTAGGTGAATGAGATTTTTGAAAACTGGGAAGCAAGAGAGTTGTCACTATTCCTACTTGGCAATTTTTTGTCATTATGAAACTGACAGAATTGTTTAACTGTAAAAACGGCTTCATAGAAATTTGGCAAAATAATAGTCTTTCCTTTACATCAGAAGCTATTGTCTTGGTGATAGATTCGCTCCATGAACAAACTTTATTACAGACTGCAACTGCTCAATAAATATATAAAAATGGCAAAACATTCTTTAAAAGTTTGGTTCCATTTGAGTTGCCAAAATAAATAAATACTTATTTATATAATAAAGAAGGTGTTTTGCATAGTGAATAGAGAGATGTTTGGAGTCACAAAAATCTGGGTTCAAGTCCAGTCCCTGACACATACTACTGGGGTGACCTTGGGCAAGTCCTCCTGAGGTAGCTTTTTGACAGGACCTTTGATATTGTCAGTAATGATACATTGAAGAAATCACAAGCCTACCCAAATGCATGCATACATATAAACACACATGCATTCATAAATACACCTATGTGTGAGAGTGTTTATATATGCATCTTGTGAATATTATATTTTTTATTGTTTTATGTATTGACACCCTCATACATACTCTATAATTATTTCAGCATCCTTGATATTTATAGGAGTTTGTGTATGGTCAAGATGTCACATGGGGTGGACAAACATGAGAAAGGTAGATGAAAAGTGAGTTATTGGAGTAAGTTGAAATAGAGAAATAGTTGAAATCAGAGGTTCAGTAGTGTGCCAAAGTACCAATATTATTTATGGTGATCAGAAAATGTTTTTTTTTCTTAAAGATTTAGGCAATACCCACATTTGCAATGATTAAATAAATAAATAAACAAGCAATAAGATCAATAAATGACAGGAAAGAATTTCTGACTTTTAGCTTGACTTTTCTAATTAATTTGTGTTTTATTATTATATTTGGAATGGAAAGCATAAGT
This sequence comes from Phalanger gymnotis, assembly GCA_028646595.1. Classification (NCBI taxonomy): domain Eukaryota; kingdom Metazoa; phylum Chordata; class Mammalia; order Diprotodontia; family Phalangeridae; genus Phalanger; species Phalanger gymnotis. Next base: position 362,796,456 of record CM053623.1, read on the forward strand.
CAGCTGTAGCATCTCACAAAAGATTTATATGTGAGAAGTGGCATAAAAGAAAATTTCAAAGATAGAGGACACAGAGAGGCCACAAGTTTATCTTATAAAGAAAATGGAAGCCACAGCTGAGCAGCCTAAATGGTACTTCACATTGGTACCTGATATACATTTGTGTGTGTGTATATGTGTGTGTATGTGTGCATGGTTAAAAAAAATATGTATATATGTGCGTGCATATGTAAATGCATGTGTATTAGAATGTATATATGTATGTCTGTAATATGTCTATACAAACACATACACATATGTGTATGTGTGTGTATATATATATGTACATACATACATATACACACACACACACAGGGAGGTGGGACAGCATGTCTGAATAAGAGGGTGTAGAGGGAGTATTGACTCTAATCAAATCATGAATTTAGAATCTATGGAGGTATACCAGTATTTAGACAATTGCATTACCTTCCCCTTTCTGGATATAGACAGCCTCACTGTCACAATGTGTTGTAAATTGGAAGTTAGTCTTAGAGCCCTTAGAGTCATAACCTTATAATCCAACTTCCTAATTTAACAGATGAAAAAAATTAAGACATAAAAGTGTAATCTAAGCTCCTAACTTTATAGATGAGAAAATTCAGGCCAGAGAGACTGTTATTTCTCCAAGATGATTCACCTGGAAGTCCTGAGATCAAACACTAAATATGACTCCTAGTCTGTTTGTAATTTCCAATATCCCTCTTATACAGCCATTTAGAAGTATTTTTTAAAATGAATAAAACCCCCATTACTTTTACAAATTATCTTGAATATGGAGTATTCACAGAATTCCTCAGGGTATAATAACAGTTTTCTCTACTTTGTAACAGGAGGCACGAGGAAGTAATCATTTAATTGACTTTCCTGAAGTCGCATGAGTATGTCACATATTTGGAAATTGAATTTTAAATGCCACATGTTTCTTTTTAGTTCTGACAATCGTGCTGGGTTAGACTTTGATCAAATTCTAACTCACACACCTTTATATTAATCTAGTGCCAAGCGCATTTTTCAGCTTTTACATCTTAGGATAAATAATAACTGACATTTATATAGTACTTTAAGGTTTGCAAAGTACTTCTCATGTTCTATTTCATTTGATCCTCACAACAACCTTATTGATAAGTAATGGAGTTATGATCTTCCTCACTTTCAGATAAGAACTTAAGCATCAGAAAAATTAAATGACTGGCTGTGGTCATAGTTATTAAGTTTCAAAAATAGAACTTGAACTTAGAGCTTTTCTCACCCTAAACTCCAGCAGCTTTTCCACTCTACTCCCTCCAGCGCCTTAGAATACTTAAACCCAAGAGTAGTTAGATGCCTTCACCATCACTCAGCTGGGTATGACAATAGACTCCTTTCTTCCAGATTCTACTCTCATGAAGCTGTCAAAATAATCTTCCTGGAGTCTGACCATGTCATTGCCTCTCGCTTCTCAAGTGTCTTCAGTGGCTTGTTACTTATTGAATAATAAAATACAACTGTCTTAGCTTAGCATTTAGAGCGTTTCATAGTCAAGCTCTAGCCAGTCTTTCCAGCTTTATTTCACATTATTTCCTTTCAGGTTATTTTTTCTGTGTTCCTAGAAAACTGGCCTAAAATAGCTGCAACCCAACCTCGACATCCTATCTCCTTTTTCCATATTTTTTTCCTGCAGAAATATCTGAAATTCCTTTTGTCTTTAGTTCTTCTTAGAATCTATGGTGTTTTTAAAGTTTGGATTGGGAGCACATCTTATGTGAATTCTTCCCTCATCCTCATAGTTGTTACTCTTCTCTCCTTTATCAAATCTTTTGGTATTTGCCTGTGGGGGGATATGTATGTCTACCAAGTGTCAGACTACAAGATTGCATATCTAATATCTGGACAAACTTCATCTAGACCAGGGATGGGGAACTTGAAGCCTAGAGACTGCATGTGACTTCCTAGGGTGTAGCTTTTCGACTGAGTCCAAGTTTTACAGAACAAATCCCTTTATGAAGAGAATTTGTTCTGTGAAATGTGGAGCTCACTAGTCTCTAGTTTCCAAAATCCTCATATTTCTGTTTCTGAAAGACAAAAGAAACATAAACAAACATTTAACTTTGGTAGTTGGTTTAAGAGGAAGGAACAATCTACCAGGAAATATTGCTCTGTTCAAAGTCATATTAAGGAATTCCCTTTCCAGAGATAAAAAAAATCTTTTCAGTGAAAGGCCTAGTGTATTTCTTCTATTTCCCTTTTCCCGTATGTTCCCTGTCTTCAAGATTCTGCAGCATTTGGCTTATTTAACAAAAGTGCATTTATAAGTGAGGAGATCTCCCAAAGGTTCATTAATGTCCTAGAGGATTTGAGGAGCCTAACCATCTTTGAGTCTGTACTCCTTCATTCAAAAAGAGGCAAGATTTCATGAATCATGTTTTCACTTGAATCTGAGCTGTTAACTTATAGCAAAGGAGAGAAAACATTTTCTGTCAATAATCAAAATATGAGATGATTATTGGGTTAGCATGAAGAAGGATGGATTGGAATAGCATAGGAAAGTGAAGAGGGAATGTTTTCCTCCATATTATGAAGTGACATATTACCACTAGCCTAAAATCATAATATCCTTGGAAAGTATCTTGGCTGTTGTAGTAGGCATGTGGTAAAATCTAAAGAATGAGACTCCTTTTGATGTTTATAACAATTTACTACATTGACCCCTTGTTATCTCTCAAGCCTTTTTTTAGATTTTAATTCTGTCAGTTAATATATTACTTAGAACTCTTTGTTATTCATGAATGTTAAAAGTATATAGTCTATAAAAACACTCAAGTCATTGGTTGATGGAAGAAAACAGAGCAGAAGAGATAGCCCCATAACAGGGCAACACCTCCCTCCCTCTGGGTTGACATTGATCAGCACTCTCTACAGTTCCCACTAGAATACCTCTGCTGATGGAGAACTCACTGCCTCTCAAAGTTATCTATAGTTATAAAGTACCTCCTTCAATCCCTTGTAAATTCCATCTATTGTTCTGGTGCCAAAAATAACTAACCTAACCTTTTCTCCCATCTTTAAATGATTAGATGAATCTTAGAAAAATTCAGAAAAAAAATAAAACTATTAGGACTTTGCTTTGCATTTAGTAGAGTAAGTATACCAAGGTAGTAATCAATTCTGCTGCTTTCCCTGAATTTCAAAGTCATCAAAGCAAACTTTACATGCTAAAATATGTATTTTGGAAAGTCAACCTTGTTTTGCTTATTCTTGGGTATTTTTTTCAGCTTTCATTTTGAAAATATTCTCTGAACCTGACTAGAATCAAATTACTTCACTACATCTACTTCTAAGTGGACAAGTTTTCAGATAAATACTTTAATACAAACATACATTCAAATACACATGTGTTTACTATACATATACACATACACACATGTATACTATACATATACATATACACACATATGTCTATGTACACACATATGCACTAGTGGCACGATGATAATAATAGTATTATAATGATTCAGGGTTTTCAAAGTACTTTACATATTAATCCATTGTACATATACATAACAAATACACATATATATTACAATGCATGTATGCAAATACAACATACACACATTCATATGTGCATACACACACACACATACACACTCACATACACACACACCTAACTTTGCTAGTGTGCTTCAGCTACCTTTTTTCCCTCTGCTTCTGTTGTCTCCTCTTCTCCCATTAATTAGTTCCTCCTAGAACCATTATTCTGAGGAAGGGCCCAAACTAGCCATCCTTCATTCACTGAATGCTTATCTCTCCTCCTCCTTTTATTAATTGTATTTCTTCCTTAGGAACCTCTGCTTCTTCTCCTCTCACTCGTAACCCATGTGCAATCTGACTTCATACCTCATCATTTAACTATTATAGATGTCTTTAAAGTTATTAATGGTCATTTAATTGTCAAATAGTGGCTTTCTTCTCAGTCTTGTCCCTTCATGACTTCTCTGCATCATTTGACAGTTTTAATCACTCTCTTTTCTTAAATGATCATTCCTCACTGGATTTTTGTAACTCTACTTTTTATTAGTTCTCCTTTCTAAGTCTCCTTTGCTGGTTCTTCATCTATGCCCCACCTACTAATCAGAAATTTTTCCTAGAACTCTGCTTGGGTTTGTTTTTTGACCCTTGTTTCTTCTCTTTTTTTACAATCTCACTTGATGTTCTTATTGGCTTCCCTGGGTTCAATAATCATCTCTGTACAGATCATTCTCAGATCTCCTCACTCCCACATCTCCAGCTACCTCTTTCAAATCTTAAACAAGATGTCCCATAAACAGTTCAAATTCAATATGTCCAAAATAGATCTTATTATCTTCTTTCCCCAACCACCTGCCCAGCTTCCATACTTCCATATTACTTTTGAGGACATTGTCATCTTTCCAGTCAGTAAGTTTCACAGCTGTAGTGCCAGCTTTGGCTCCCTAGGCTCTTACTCCATGTATCCCACCCATTGTCAGATTGTTGTTGCTATTTCTACCTCTGCAAAAAGGATTATATGTGCCCCCTTCTCTTCACTCACAATGTCACTACCCTAGTTTAGATCTTCGTCATTATTGCAAGACTTCTGATGGGTCTCCCTGCATCAGATCTCTCCATATTCCAATTTATTCTCCACTAAGCTTCTAAAGTGATTTTCCTAAAGCATCAGTATGATCATATTACCCCCTCAGTAAAGTCCAGTGGCTCATCATTGCCTTAAAGATCAATGTAACATCCCTCATTTGGTATTTAAAGGTCTTTATAATTTGATCCTTTCCTACCCTTCTGGCTTTCTTGTGCTTTACTCTCAAATTACTCTATAACCCAGTTATACTTGCCAAGTTGTTTCTACTGTATATAAATACTACATCACTTCTCTCTATGCCTTTCTAGTGATTGTCTGCCATTCTTGGAATGCTTTCCATCCTGACATCCATCTCTTATTTCCACTAACTTTTTAAAATCTCAACTAAAATCTGACTTTCTATAACAGGTCTTTCCTGGTTGCCATAGCTGCTATTGTCTTTCTCATCTATTATGTCTATATCTTATATGTCCTTAGTTATTTTTACATTGAATCTCCCTTTAGAATATTAGCACCCTGAGGATAGGTTGTTTCTTTTTTCTTTTGCCTTTCTTTGTATCCTCATAGCTTACCATGTTGATCTGGACATAGTATATAACTGATGTGTTTTTTTTTTTGATGGATCATCCTATGAAGTACATCTATTTTTCCCTCCTTTCACAGGCAGGTTTCTAATAGAATGTGAATATTCCCAAGAATTTAAAGGTACTTGAATGATCTTTGCTTTATTGAATTCTACAAAGTCAGGTTTTTCATGACTAATTTTTGCCTCTGTGTGTAATATAAAAAAAAGTGGTCTCATGGTGAAATGTTATTGAAAATGAATTTAGAAAAAGGAAATGGCAGCATGTTTTGTATGTAATCCTTAGCTTGTCAAATCTAATAAAGGAAATCATAGGAAATATTTTGTCATAATTAACTTATTTGGTTTTCTAAATAATATTTAAAGAACTTAAGTGCCACAGGGATAGACTACCTCTAACTATTGTTATTAGTATATTGTTTTATAATATCGAATATCAGTAGTGGTTATATTCTCTTGTTTTTCTTCAATGGGTGTTTGCTTTTGATGAGTTCAGCACTTGGCAAATATTATTTCATTAGCTCTCACAAAATTCCTGAGGTAGGTGACATGCTATGTTATTATCCATAATTTACTGTTGATGGAAGTTAAATGGTTCAATGACTTACCCAAGGTCACAGAATAAGTCAATATTACAGCTAGGACTCAAATGAAAGGTTTCCTCATTTCTGTGTGCAGGGCTTCACTTGGAATTCTACATTGTCCAAAATAAAGACAATGTTTAAATCTCTAATTTCACCACAAAAGATGTTATGTGTACTGGAAATGAACTTCCTCATCATTCTCTAGGATCTTAGATATAGCACCATTGATGTCATCTACCCCACCATCAGTGTCATAATCACAATTAACAGCAAACACATCAGTAGAAAGACGTCTGCTATTTCTGGCATAGTGAACAAAGGTCCAGACTTTAAGTCTGGAAGACCTGAATTTGAATCCTGTCTTAGAAAATTACTAGCTGTGTAACCCTGGGCATTTCACTTTATCTCTCTCAGCCTTGGTTTCCTCTATTATAAAATGCAGATAATATTAGCACTGCCTTATAGAGTTGTTTTGATGACAAGTAAGATAAATCTTAAAGTATTTTGTAATATTAATTATTATATTATTATTATTTTGTTTCTGTTATATTTCTATACTGGAGATAAATAAATATATGTGACATAATTCCTGACCTCCTGCTCTTTAGCTGGAAAGAGAGAACATTTACATAATATGAAAAATAATAATACAAAACCTTTTCTTGGTTTAAAACAATGGTACAGGCAGTGCTATAAGAATGTAGAGGAAGGAGATATCCTTCCAATATTGTGGATGTTAATGAAGACTTCATGAGTAAGGTAGAATATAGAATGACCATGGAGGGAAGATATAAATAAGAGAAATGGAGAAGAGGGAAGTCAGTCAAGATGGGGGATGGGGAAGGCAGGATCAAATAAGGTGAAAGTCTATATTATTTGAGGAATGTTGAGGAAACCAGTTATAACTTGGTGTAGTAGGAAATAAATGTTGAGAGCTATGTCAAAGTGAAATTGTGTAAAACTTTGATTGACAGTCAAGAAGATAGGAATGGTGACAACAGGAAACTAGAGTGTCAGTAGCTAGGGCTTTGGCTTTTGGGCCAGCAATTGAGGGTATAGAAGTCAGAGGAGAAGAGAGAAAAGATACGTTGGCTTCTGGAAGCTGCAGAGGTCAACAAGTGTTTTGAGTAAGGATGCAGGGCTGACCCTGTGGAAATTTCCATTTCACTTTGACTGCAGAAATGCTTAGTCAAGGACTCTTGCATAATTGAAGGTGTGTGTCCCCGAAAGACATGAAACTCTTCCTCAGAAAAGTGAGCCGAGATTGTGTTCTGTTACTGTATCACACTATTCTTTTTGATTATGGATAAATGATGTGTTTCTAAGCTTATTATTCTAAGATTGATTTGCTAGCAGACAACTTTGTTTTTAATTTCATTACATATTTTCAATTAACAAAATTCATTCGTCCTCCCTCCCATTTCTCTTCCTCCAGTTAAACAAAATGAGAAAAGATAAGAAAAAGAAAACCCATTTAACAAATATTCATAGTCTAGCAAAGCAAAATTTTGTCATTGGTCATGTCCAAAAATACGTCATGTGAAGTCATTATGTTATTTATATTGACCTTTGAACTTACTGCTATCTCTATCTGTGCAGATAACAACATTCTTATGCTTTCTGACATATGTATCATATCCCATTCTCATTTTCAGATAATACCTAAATCATTTCAACTTTTTCCAAGGATCCCTAGGGACAACAGTAGATATTAGCCCATTCCAAGGTTTCATTCATTGCCTACAGGACTCTTTGGGAGAACGTATCTTTCTCTGATCATAAGCCTGAGGAAGCAGGGGAATGCATCTGGAAAAAAATGCTAGAGCTATATTGGGTACACGTTTCTGAGTTGTATCTCACAGAACAATTCCAAAGAGTTAGTTCCTTAAATTAGAACTTGGGTTTTAAATACTATGACAATTCTTTGACTGTCCATTATAGCTGCTGGTGACTTTTAGGATTACACTTAATAAATGAAGCAACTGGTCGGTGAAGGTGTAAACTTATATTCATTAAATCCTGTGAGTATCCCAGTAAACACTTGCAGGAACACTTATGCTGGAAATGTTTTTTCTAACAAGCACCTGAAAACTGGCCAGGGTTCTCTTGGCAGCCTGCCACCAAATAGCTTGCTACTATTAAAATTGATTTGGCCAATATAAATTACCTGCCATTTATTAAATTTCATATTTAAGCAAGCTACTATGCAGATATTTGATTCTAGAAGCTGTTTTGATAATTATACCTCAGTAGGACATTTTTTTTGTAATGGTAGTAGCCCAGAGGTTTTAAAAAAAAAATCTAGATCAGGTTTAAATATTGTTAAATTATCCAGAGTCTCTCCAGAAACTACTATTGCCTGTTTTGAGAAGCAATGTTCTGTTAATGGAGCTTTTTCGTTTTTTTTTTAGACAAACCTAATGTTAGAAAAGGATGCATTTTTAAAAAATCATCTATTTTGGTATAACAAGATGCTATTTAAAATTCATTTATACCCAGAGGCTAAATGTATCACCTTATCTGGATTCCTGGAAAAACACACATAGTGAAGTTTCCAAATTCTTGGAATGTGCATATACCATTTGAGTTAATCTCCAAAGAAAGGCTTAAGGGCTCAAATTACTACATGCTCTTCTCTCCACTAAAATACAGAGCCTCCCTTATCTTAATTGAGCAAAATGTTATTAGGACAGGAGAACTGGAAACAGGGTTTTCTCTACTTTGGGGCATTATCATAACAGGATGTATGATTTTGATCATCCTTTTCATCTTAAGATCCCAAAATAAATTTGTGTGATCCCATCATTTCCCATAGTCATTCTTTAACATGTCTACAAAGTATTGTCCACTACTTGCCAGCAACTTGAAGCACGAAAGAGTTGACAAAAAGAATGTCCTAGATCTCTTTCATTTTCTTTTGTCTCTGGGTAGTACATCCTAGGTGTCTGTGACATTAATCTATACCACAGGGACTAGGCTTATGTGTGTTTTTCTATAGTCCATATTTTCTCTTACCAATCCTTATAGCAAGTAGGCTTTTGTTCCTTAGAGACCTCTCTCAATATACTAAAGATATGTTTATTTTCTAAAAGATATTAAAGATTGTATTGCCAAGCTGAAAATTATAATCACTAAAAGAGTTCACTCAAACAATAAATTGCTTATTTGTAAGCAAATCGGGGGCAAATTTATGGTTTAAGTAACTGCTTTGGAATACAAACTAAATGGAACTCATAAAATTGTCTGCTTCCTATAAAATAGAGCACTATAATGTTATCTGAGCATCAAGAATAAACTGTGAAGGAAACTTAGTCCCAAGTGTATTACATATGCAGCTATGCATGGGCCTCAAGGTTATACATGAATTTAACGAAGGGGAGGGAAGGTGGTGACAGCACTTTATTTCTCCAAGAAACACGGGGAAGTTCAAAACATAACTGATCTAGAAATAGAAAGACTGAGAATGAGGCAATTATAGAATCAGGAAACAATAGATCAAGAGAAAACAGGAGAATGTGAAGAATGAGGAGATAGAGTGTGAATGAATAGTTGGTTTATAAACTGTGAATTAGATTCAAAATTTTTCAATGCATTTTAAGTTTAACAGAGTATATAATTCCACATCTGACAGTGGGATACATATAAAAAGTGAGAGCCATAATACCATATAGCCACCGTGCATTAGATTTGAAACATGACTTCACACTTGTATTATGTTCTCCCATCTTCTAATCTTTTGGGAACAAGAAGTGAATAAATTTAGCTTTCTATTTCTTACTTTGTCAATGATGCTATAATTTATACTCTGGTAAAGAAAAAATGGGAAGGGTACAGTCATGGCTAGTTTTATTTCCATTGTCTACTTCAGGCAATAATCTTGAAGAAAGGTTATTTCCTCCTGCATTTCCCATAATTATCGAAGTTGATGAATATACAGTATGACTATTTTGTTGCCCTTTTTTAAGAATATCTTTATTTTTTGTCATTGCTGGAAACTCTGGGAATACAGAAAAAAGAAATGTTTCATGGACTTTTATCAATACCATGAGAGAAGAGTATCATTCCTATGATGCTAACAATAAAATGGTTATCAGTCTTGTAGTGAGCCAGTATCTCTCTCCCCACTTCTCTCTCTCTCTCTCTCCCTCCTTATATACATATGTGTTCAAAGATATATTATATATACTCATACACACGTCTATATAAACATATAATTACATATATTTCCATATCTGTGTTTATGTATGTATATATACATATATATGCATATATACATACATATACATACATGCATGCACATATACACACACACACTCAAAGATCACATCACAAAGCACAGAGTTGGGAATAGTGAACACCTTATCTTCTCACCTATCACTGCCATAGATCTACTGGGAAGTGAGGGGGAAATGGTAAAGCAACACCAACATATATCAAAGCTAAATATAAAAGGAAACCTGGGAATACATTTTTGTGCCATTGCTTCCAGAATGCTGGCACTGAATACTGTGGCACAGATGGTTGGAGTGGTATTCCAAATAAAGACCTGAAGAAAGAAACATTCTTCCTAGAAGAACCTTGAAGAATCTTCCATTTCCTTCCTTCCCCTCCACTTCTCTCCCCTCCCCTCCCCTCTACTTCACTCC
>CM053623.1:362814234-362829291 GCA_028646595.1 Phalanger gymnotis
TGAGGTGTTCAGAGAATCTCTGGGATAATCTATTTTCCACCTAAGACCAAGACAAATTTAGGTTTGATTCTTGGGCTTTTTTTTTTTTTTTGAGGCTGTTGAGGAAAGATAGTAAAATGGGAGAAATATTGGGAAAAGCAACAAAACACTGCAAAGACCTAGTGTTCCACATAAAGTTAATTTAAAAAAAGTTCTGCAAACATATATTGAGAATCTACTATACGCTAGTTACTGTGCTAGATTCTGAAAATACAAAGACAAATGAAATAAATTCTGTTCTCAGAAGGTCACATTCTATTTTGGTATAACTCCTGTTCTAACAGCCATTGGTATAAGACTCTTTTCTTATGGTTGGGATGAGAGGTCCTGCTCTCTATAAGTGGCAGGACAAAGTTGACAAGAGACAATAGAGACTCCAACATTCTCTTTTTGGTCTTGCCAATGGAGAATTTTGATTGTTAGAGTTGCTTCAGACACTCCTGGCTTCTAGCTTTGAGAAAAAATGGTGGAAGAAATCAGCTCCACTTCAGGTTGCTGAAGGAAAAGACTCTAGCAAGACATGAGTGGAGCAAACAGTCTCCTTTACATCTCTATGCCCGGTTATGAAGACTTAAAGTAGTTTCCCCATTGATGAGATCCAAAATCCTCTGTCTTGGATGAGGTGCGTTACCTCACTTCCAATGGGAAAGCTCCTTCACTCTACATTATGTGGAATACATCCTCTTTTTCTGATTTTTATTTTGCTAAAATTTGAATAAATAGGCTTCTTTGCTATTCTTTATGTATGTTCATCATGGAACTGGTATTAAGTGGGGAAGGGATCAAGTACTGGTTATAGAGCGTGGGGTTCTCTTACTTCCAAAATGACAAAGCAATCAGTTAGATGGAACCCATTAACATCACCTAGACAAACACATTTAAGGGAGGAGATAGTTATACTTCTAGCCTAGTAAACCCTTTCTCTGGGAAAAACAAAGTGTTCCCTCTGGCCCAGCCTCCTACTTCCCTTCTTGGCAGGAGTGAAAGTCTCCCTTAGAGAAGGGTGGTCAGAGAAGGAACAAGAGATGTCTGTTCTGCTTGTTTTGAAGCCATACAATGGCATCTACCCTGCAGCATGTGAAGCATCATCACATATATGGGGCCCAGTCACCTACACTTCTCATACTCATTGCATTGAGAAAGTAGCATGTTTTTCTGTCTTTCAGTCTATATATCTATCTTTTATCTATCTCTCTAATCTCATCAATCTATTCACAATATATGCACATATGGGTATATATACATACTTACACATACACATATATACATACATACAAACATGCATCTACAAATATATTACACATGTAAGTACATACATTTATATATGCAAGCATTTCATATAAATACATGGTTAATTTGTGGAAAACAGTAGTATCCAGGGAGATCAGCAAAGACTTCATAAGTTTTTAACTTTATAGTTCTGGAGCAAATTTTAGTAATGCAATGTTCCCTAAAAGAAATGATGATTGAAAGTTAAAAAAAAAAATACGGCTTCCTATGAAGAAAACAAATTGAATCAATCTCTTTATCCATATTCACTGTAAAAGAAGCTGAAAGAAAATTGTTCATACATCAATCATTAATTTTAGGAGGAAGCTGATGACTGTGAGTAAATAAGGATTTCAAATAATACTATATGGCTAAGCCCCACACCCAACCCCCAAGTTTATCTTTGGTTCCCACACTATTCATTCATATGTAGCCATTTACTTAGGTCTATAGATCCATGATGTCATTGCTATGGATCGTAGGATTTTATAAATTTAGATTGTGAAGGAACCTTAGAAGTCATTAAATCCAAATCCCTGATTTTACAGATTAAGCCACTGAGGCCCAGGGAGGTTATTTGACTTGCCCAGGGTCATACTGACAGTAAGTATCTGAGGCAGGATTTGAATGCAAGTCTTCCTCATTGTAAGTCTGGTGCTCTAACATACCGTGATGCCTTTCTTTCCAAAAATGCCTACCTACAGGAGCATGATTCAAAATTAATAAGATTTTGAAAACAATGTGACATGAGAAATGTTCTAAGTATCTATCTATGAGCAGTTTAAAAGGAACAGTGACCCTCCGTAGACGTTAGACACAAACTTTCCTATCATAGCTCCCACAGCAAGACATTCACATATAACCTGCTACTTCCTTTCCAAGAATTTTAAGGGTGGTTTTTTTTTTTTTAAGTCAATGTTGCTAGTCCACAGAGAGATCTATTTTAATCTCAATAGGCATCATTATCTGTAAAATAGGGCTAAGAGCATAAAGCTTCTTTGGAGAGTTGGTATAAAAAATAATACTGATTTTTTTCAATCTGTCCTGCACACCATGAAAAACTCAAAATGTACAAAAATTGCATAAGAATAAACTGCTCAATCACATGCAGCTTATAAACATTTTCCACTGCAACCTGGTTAGTTCTCTTTTAATTCCTTCACATCTCTTACATTCTAGCAGCTTTTGCATTTTCTCAAGTGCCCCCAAATGATTGCCCTGGTCTTTAATTTTCCTTGTGGCAGGGATAGTTGGGATGTTTTTTCAACCTTGTTTGGACATCTTTCTTAGCACAAATTGTGGGTAAACAAGGTCCTTACTGGCAATTAACATCCAAATAAACTGGTGATTCAAATTCCTGTGTTTGTCTAGGTTTTATTCAACCTCTGGGATGAATCAAGTGCATTGAAATTCAAATTCAGCTATAAATTTGAAGCTGATAAGCAATTCTCCTGTTAAAAATACTGAATTAAAAATGGTAATTAGAATTTTTTTTAAATGCTCTCCTGAGTTACTCTTGGTTAAGAAGCCTTTGTCCTTCCTTCACATAGTAGATATATGTAGCTGTGGATATTCTCTCTATTGCTCAGAGTTCTGGTGATAGTGTGAATATACTCTGGGGTATTCTTCAAACTATCACATGGTGATGGTCCCTTGATTTACCCCCTTCACCCTTAATGGCAGCAGATATTACTACCATCATACTGGGGTACTCCATTAATTTAAAAAAAGTCAGTTTCTGACTCATGCTCCTGGCTACAGCTCACTCATATGGCAAGTAGTATACTAATTCTTTTGACTGTACAGGACTGGGGAACACAGGGGTGGGGAGGGTGGTACATGGGAAGTACTGTTTTTTTTCACTCAACTGTTACCCCTATGTGAAATAGAGTCTCATGGAAACAGACTTAAGCCTGGCCATCTATGACCTTTTTTCCTCTTTATGTTGCATTCTCATAGTAAATGGTCTAATATGGATCTTGAGGTCCATGTGTATAGGATTAAAGAGGACTTAATGATTTCACAAGTACTGGGTCCAATGATAATAGTACATGGCCATAACAGCAAGAAGCCCCCAGAAGGGAAAGTTTCTTCATCAGAAAAGATGACCACCTGTAATAGGTGGGACTTTTTGCTGTTCTTTTCTTAAGTGCCTTTAATGATCCTGGCCTTTGTTTGAATGGGGCAGTTAAAGTGGGATCTTTTTGTCTTGGAGTATTTCTCAGCACTGAGACAATTGAGAGTCATTGATTTGTATATGATATGATACTGGGGATGGGCAACTTTCTTACACCCAGACTGGGTGACATCAGGGCTCTGAACAGGATATAATTGAGGAGAGCTTGGCGTTTGACTTTTGGGGCACACTCACGGAAGGAGAGTTGAGACTCTGGGCAAGCTGCAAACTGCCCCTTAGCTTTGCAACTCAGATGTTGGTTCTTCTCTGGTAACTATTTATTGTGATTTTAATCAGACAAGGTCTGTTGATGTTTGTAATTTCTGTTTTTATTTGCCTTGAAGTTCAGGGGACTGATCTTTTCCCCCTGAACTGTGGATGATATTTGTATGTTTGATTAAACTGAGATTGTTAACCCCTTAAAGGTGCTTTCCTTAGAAAAGCAGATCAAAGAACCTGTGTTGGCAACTTTCTGTGTGCTGGTTGTTGGCGGGTCTTACACCCCTAAAGTAGCTGCTAGAAGATTGTTGTTACACCACCTCTAGGATGTTTGTCCCAAGTGCAACTATTCTGAAGACAGATAGATGTGTACTAGAGTGGTTTAGACAGGACAGTGCCAAAATGAAATATAAAATTTCTAATTAGCAATACTATGAACTATTTTGTGCTTTTATAAGGTATAAATACTGTACTATCCTTTTATCAGATTGTATTAGTAGTTATAAACTAAATTTCTGTATCCTGTTCTGTCTTTTATGTTTATCCATTGTATGCCTGATTCATTTGTGTACCTTTTTACTCTTTTCCTTTCTAAGGAAGCCCTAGATGTGAGCCATTAAGTTACGGGATCCTGGGGAATCAGAACAAGGTATTTAATAAGAAGAATAGCTTAAGAACAAGAAATTCTCTCATTTAAGTCAGGATTTCTCATAACTGAACCTAGTGTCCTTGGGTATACAACAGAGATGGCACAGTGCTCACAGCCCTTGTAGTGACAGAACAGCAGTTTCCAGGTTAGATAAAGCAGAGCTGGAAGGGAAGATAGACACCAGAAATTTTCCCCCAACCACAATCATTTGTTGTAAATATGAATCTGAACTAGAATGCTGGCAGAAAGACAAAAACTATGTGTTTCCCCAAAATGGCATTATAGAAGAAAAATTTTCCTATACTTCTTCTTTGTAGCTGCAACACCCAAACAACAAAAGAAAGAACAACCTTGATCCCATGGAATACATTATTAAACTTAGCTACAAGTTACACGTGCAAATGCAATGCTCTCTGAAGAATTTGCTGTACATTTGACTGGAAGTGAAAATGGAGGGTGTGTTGGGAAGAAATTAAGGTAAATCTGTACCTTTGCCTATATGCATTATAAAAGAAGTTGGTAGGAAGATGAAAACATTATATATATTACATGTACATTATATATTCATATTCATTATATATAATATATTCAGCTTCCTACAATTTCTATACATATATACATATAATACATACATGCATACATATACTATATATGTAAATATATATGTATATCATATGTAGACAATATACATATATACACACCTATCACCATTATGATTTTAAAATTCAATATAACTAATAGCATTTCTCTGACTAGCCAATAATTAATAAAATAAATGTTTTAACCAAGTTCATATGGTCAGAGGGCATGCTTTTGGAATATGTATAAATAAAAGTTAATTTTGATTAGAGGCTAAGGGAGTAAACATTTAGTATGTGCCTACTATGTGCCATATTCTATATTGAGCTACACAAAAATTATCTCAGTTGATCCTCACAACAAATCTATGAGGTAGTACTAATTAAAACATGTAGAAAAATATAGTGGGGGGAGTACAAAAACAAAGGAAATAGAGTTGAGATTTAATAAGTTACACAGTGAGAACTGATAGCTAACAAATGGCATAGGTTGAATTTATGCTTTAATCCTCCTAATCTGATGTGCAACATGCTATCATGCTAAGGTAGATACCAAAATGGATTAGCCATGCAGTGTTCTGCCTAAATCTTATGGGTGATGGGTTGGGGGGGGGAGCGGAATGCAAAGTACTGGTTCTGGAGTCAGGAAATGCATCTTCAAATATTGTCTCTGATGCTGACTACCTGTGTGACCATAGCTAAGTCACTTAACCATCTTGGGTCTTATTCTCTTCATCTTTTGTAAAATGGAGTCAGGGGGAAGAGGGGAGATGACTACATGGCCTTTCATGTTCCCTGCTCTAGATTTATGATCCCATGCTTCTACTGGGTTCTTGGCAGTGTTGGAAAACAGGTTACCTATGCACAAATTTATCACCATCAGCTGGCAGCTTAAGAAAAGAATTAGACATTTTTATTTACTGAATCTATTTTAAAGTGAAGTAATTTAATGACATGATATAAGGATGCAATTTATTTAGTTCAGTTTATATAATGAGTGATCATATTTTAGTGAACTTGGTGATATTATTAGGTGATAAACTTCTTGAAGGCAGGAACAGTCTTTTGCCTCTTTCTGTATCCTTAGCACTTAGCAGTTTCTGGCACATAGTAGGCACTTAAGAAATACTTATTAATTGAAATATTAAAAAATGACTTTAAAAAAATCAAAAGTGAGGCAGTATAGTACAATGGATAGAAGACAGGCTTCAGAGTTAGCACAGCCTCCACATTGTGTATGTGAATTCTCTCACTCATTCTGGCAGCACGATTCAGGGCAAGTAACATAATCTTTCAATGTCCCAGGGAACTCTCTAAGAGTATAAGTAACAAAAGAGCTGCTGACCTGCATTGGCTAGAGGGACTTTCCTCACTCAGAGATTTCCTCTACCAATGAAATTGCAGGTACAAACCTAAAAAAAAAAATCAAAGTCATCAGACATAGTTTTCCAAAGATGAATTATGTCATTCCACAGAAGCTCAAAATGTCTAAGAACTCAACTTGTGACATCGTTGTCCACAAAAAAAATTTAAATGATTAGAACAAGTAGAAGTAATGCAACACAAATGTAAGTTTTCTCAGGAAGCTATTTATAGTCAGTACGCCAATGTATTGACCTGTGGATGTCAAGACATGATAATTATTAAGAAAATTAAATATGATAGATGGAGTCCCACATAGAGACAGCAAAAGAATAACTGTCTGTATGAGGAAAGCAGGATCAGGGATTTAACTCATCAACACACCAAGCACCTCTCTGGAGGAATAATTTAAAGATATAGTTCAGACTATGGCATATATTAAGCTGGTTTCTTTGACAGAAAGACCACTCCCTCTAAGGATTTGTAGGACCTGTCAGTATGTCAGAAAATTTGCACAGAGGAATCTACTCAGCCAGAGCTTCAAATATTTATAGAGAGCAACATATGAATAATGAAGTCTTCCATTGAATATAACACTGATTTTCTCTGGTTGCCAAGCCTCATCTCATTCCTTCCCCTCCCCCTACCCACATATTCAGTTAACATTACAATTGTTGTCCACTTTGCATATTTAAATGCATGCACATGGTTTGAATGTTTTCATACAAAAATGTGAATAATTTTAAGTGTAAGTTTTAGTACAAAATGTCTAAATTTGTAATAACAAAGGTCTTGGCTCCCTTTCCTTAGATACTAGCCAAATGTCTAGTGCCCAGTTCCTTACTACTCACCACTTCTGAACTTTTGTGTGTTATGTGTAAATTATGCACATAGTCACATAGTTTCTTTTAATTATTATCACTTATAAAGGGAATATTTATATTAGTAGGACCATATTTGAATAAAGCTATCTTTCAAATCCATTCTCATCCATACATCCATTTAGCTGAATACTTATTAAATAACTACAATCTTGCTCTCTTAAAATCTTCCACATCATAAAGCCAACTTTTCCAGACATATATATATATATATATATATGGTGTGTGTGTGTGTGTGTGTGGCTACTGTACTTAACACTTGTCCACTGTTCAATTATATACAAAAATCAGTGAACCTGATGTAATTTAGACGCTGACATTTCAACCTTGCTTCACTGCTGCATATTTTACTGAGAGACAAGTTTAATTTTCACGGTTCAATCAATAGTCAGAAGATCAACAACCCTCTGTAAGATATTCCATAGATTTTTAAAACGTCAAACATAAAGCAGGCTTCTGATGGACTGTTCAAGATGCAAAATGAACATAAATAAATCAGGGAATGGAAAAAAAAAATGACTGTTGCCTATGACTATATTAACTTTAAATATACCTGGGAAGAAGACTCAGCTTAGACAGACATGAAGGGAGGGAAAGGAAGTGTTTTTGCGCATATGGACACTTTACACTTACTGGAACTTTCTGTTCTGAATGTGACTTCCTCATTCCAAAAGAAGCTCCATTCAAAGGACAAAGGGATATTTTGGCTAGACCAGGAAACATACCATATGCTAACTGCACTTCAGCTATTAGTTTCTTTTATATTCATCACAAACACTTTTTTGAAACATGCTCTTGGCTTGCAGTACACACACTTCCTGTTGGTTGCCAATATCGTGGTTCAATGGAGTGGGAGTTTTTTTCCATCTGCATAATGCTTCCAGAAAAAAAAAAAAAAAGAAAGAAAACCTGAATAAAATAAAGGCTAAACTTAGCAATGCAAAATAATGTGAGACTTGTGTGAAGTCACTTTTTTTCCTATCATTAACATAAAGTTACAAATTAATGGTTATCTTTCCTTCCTTTCTTCCTCTCTTCTTTATTTTCCTTTTCATTCACTTCCTCCCTTTTTCATCCCTACTTCATTCCTTTCTTCTTTTTTTTCTTTTCTTCTCTCCTTCCTTCTCTTACTCTGTCCTTTCTTTTTTATGTTCTTTCCTTCTTTTCCCTCCTTCCTTTCCTCCACCCTTCTCTCCTCCATTTCTTCTTTCTCATTTTCCTTCCTTTGCTCTCTTTCCCCCTTTCTTCCATTACTTCTCATCTTTTTTTTTCCCTCCTTCCTCCGTTCATTCCTTTCTTTCTCTAGGTAGGCTTAATCACTGAATGGGTGCTGCCTTAGTTAAAGACCTTAGCTTAAAAAAGCCAAGGTCTCCCACTGCATCCACGTCACCTCCAGTCATCCTGATCTATGTCTCACCACTGGACCCAGATGGCTCTGGAGGAGAAGGTGAGGCTGGTCACTTTGCACAGCCTTCTCTCATTTAAATCCAATTCTCAGAATCACATCCTTGGTGTCATGGTCCTCTTCGAGAATGAAAGACAAACAGCAACAATTGTTTTCATTCACTCTTCCCTTCTCACACTCTAACATAGTGGAAACAGTACAAGTTTTGGGGTCGGAATAGCTATACTTAAATCCTAGCCCAACTCCGTATTACTGGGGTCATATTGTCAAGTCACTTCCCCCTTCCTCAGCCTTGGGTTTTCATCTGTAAAATGAAAGAACTAGATTATTTTATCTCCAAGTTCTCTTCCTCTAAGGGATACAGACAACTTTAACTGGGAAGTATATGCATTTTGAAAAGATGAGGGGGAATGAAGTTCCTTAGCAGAGGTATGTTGCTATTTTTTCATTTTCCCAAGGTACTAAAATCCTCTGAGAGGAAGAGACAGAGAATGTCATTAAGGCAAAATTGTAATGTAGCTCAAAAGAAAGAAAATGAGGGGGAAAAATAGATACAGCCAACAATAATAATGCCAGTCCCAGAGTTACTTTTTTTTTTCCAAGTATTGCTATAACAAGTATGATATTGATCCCATTTCTGCTCGTTCCAGGTTGAGAAAATAAAGGTGAAACATTGTTTGACAAATAAGAAAGTTAAAAGTCTGCCCAAACTTTCATATAAACTTGAACTTTTCATTTCTTTTTTTTTTTCAGGCAGAGAAAGTTTTTAGAAACCTTTGTCAATTTTGAGGCGCCCAGTGTTATTACAAGAGAAGCCATAGACTGAGAGACATTTAACATTTTCTCATTGTATTCTCTACCCAAATAATTATGCACAAATGTACCTTGATGTAAGATTTGGTGGGGAGACAGTTAGCCTCAGAGTTTTTACTTCTTCCACCAACGTCTGACACAGAGAGGAAACATTTGATTCTCACCAACAGAGGCTTGTCGCTGACTGTTTGTGGTGATCTAAAGACTATGATTTAGGTCAGCAACAAATCTTTAGAGGTCTAGTCAAAATTTATTGAATCTTTGGATTATTGCTACTTTGTTGTTAACTAGTCCTTCATTCCCTCTCTGTGCACTTAATGAAATCCATCACTTGAGGAGTGTTTTTAACTCTTTTGAAATTCAGTGGTTGACATTTTTCTTAATGCCTCCCAGGAGAAAACATGTTTTTACATCACTATCCCTGCTAGAGTTTTCTTTCATCTTTGCCCAAGGAAAAAGCAAGCTGTGGGAACATGGGGTCTTTGGCTCCAGAGTTACATCTCTATGAAAATGACCAAACAAAATGGAGTAAATCTCAGACCTCGGTAGGAAAAAAAAAGAATTAAATATTCTTCTTTCTACTCTATCTCAAATGATAGAATGTTTGTAATATGCTTAATGAAGTCCCTGGCACATAGTTATTGCTTCTCCTTCATACTCTAAGAGAACCAAAGACCAATGTTGGGGTCAAGATACAGTGCATTTGACTGTGGCTGATCAGACTAATGCAAGCTTGGAAGGCTCTCCCATGGGTTGGGCACAAATAGTCCATCTGAACTTTTAGGGTGGAGATGTCTCTAGATTGCTCATCTCATGTTTCCTTTGGGCTACTGTGATTCTGCTTTGCTCATAGAGCACAACACTTTCTTTGGTATAGGCATGCCATACTGGACAGTCCTGTGCCAGCATCAACTGTGTCTCATGAATTGATGCTAAAGTTTTTCTGAGAGACCTTGAGTGTGTCCTTATAAATATCAGGTGCTTAATAAATTTGTATTCTCTTTTCCCTATTTCTCTTAAATTGAAAATGTAGAAGTTAAAAATTAGTTTCAGAGAAAGGTTGATCAGTGTTTTAGTTCATTGACTAGTGATTGAAAAGAAATTATCTCTGGATGATTGTACTTAAACAAATTTCTCAAAATACCAAACTATACTAGATATTGAAGAAATATTGCCAAATCATAGTGAATTAAATTATACTTAAGAAGACCAGCATGGCTACAAATGACAGATGGGGTCTTTTTATAGGGTGTAGTTGTTATTCCTGGGTTATTACTGCTGTCATCCATGAGTAGAACCTATTATGTGTTTTGAATAATTAAAAAGATCTGTTGCTTGTTGATTTTGGATTTGTTTGCCTCACATACTGAATTCAAAACTCAGGCAGTGAATGACATATGGCATTTCTTTCATAAAAACATGGCAAATATGGCTTTTTCCTGGTGAACAGAATTTGTTTTCAACCAATTTCATAAGCTGTCGCAGAATGAGTGCTTTCAAGAAAGGGATGCACAAGATTTATAAATCACATACATTCAATAATTGTCTTCTGCAACAAAATAAATTTAGACTTGTGGAAAATAAATATTAATGAAGATGAAAACCTTTCCAGAATTCCATACTTCAAGAAATATATGCAAGCTAACATTTTCTATCCCTCTACTTCCTCTATTCACTCTCCTTTGGTTAAATAAAAAAAATTATATTCATTTTGAAATATTCTCTACATCATCTGCATAGATTTGCTTGACCTCTCTCTTTTCTGCAGACCATTCGCTCTGTTGTCACAGGCTAGAAAATATGACTAATTATTTGACTGCCAAAACTAGTCTATAACCTCTGCACATAAATTATCCTATGAAATACAGATGCTAATTATTACCTACCTTAGAATATCCACAGCGTCATACTCATAGGATGATAAATTTGGAATAAACTTAAAGGTCTTCAGATTGAATCTTCTCATCCACTCAGCAATTCTACTTCTCCATCTTTTATCATGCTTTTAAGTAACTGTAAGATATAAATGGAAGAATAAAAAAAATGGCCTCAAATTTTCTTCTCTGAGGAACAAGGTCTCAAATTTTGTTCAAGTTATGTGGTTCTACCAATTTCTCACTTACATCTTAATGCATGTTGGTGGGGCAGCGAGGGGTGTGGTTAATCATTTGAAACATAATTCTACATGATGCATCATGCAATTAAGATGGAAAAACACTAAGATGGCTACCAAGGTACTGCACAGAAAGTTTCAGAAATATTAAAAATATGGGCAGGAACAATGGTTTATACATTATCTTATTCCCCACATTCAAAATCATTCAACATTCTTAGAAATCTATAATAATGGACATAAGCTTATTTAATGATCCTTTCATCATAAATATCAGGTGAAGTGTATAGCCCATGTTTTTTTCAAAGGTGACACAGGTCCAGTGGAGGAGATCAAACACAGATTCCAAGGTGAAAATGATTGTCTTATACATGTGACATTTCAAATGGTTCTGCTTATGGGTGACATTGTTTTGGTTGTATCAGATCCTGAAACATTATGAAACTGAAAAGAGGGAAGTGGAAAGAAGCATGGATGGGACTTTGATTTGGATGTGGACTCACCAATCATGAAGTTGGCCTCAGGGTAGAGTTATCCTTAGAGAGGAGGGCACTCAGTGTGGAGCTGGAACAGACCAAAGAGTAAGCTGGGAGGGAAGTAAGCAGCAGGCTAAAATTTCTCAGGATATGGTCTATCTGATCATCATAGAAAGAGGAAGCAAGGAAGCCCTCTAGCACATTGGAGAGAACATGGGTATTGTTTGTATGGATGGAGACAAGAGTCTCACAGTATAAGCAGGCGTTATTGGAGGGAACATCAAGATTGATAAAATAACAAATAAGACTTGTGCTTGAATGTTTTGGCATAACATCTCACAAAGCAGAATCTAAATGTGTATTTGTTGAATGAAGGAAAGAAGATTTCAAAACTGCAATAGTTAGCTACATTAGAGAAGCAGGACAAAGAGGGGAACAAAAAGTGACTTTTAATGTTTGTAATTTAGTTGATACATTACTCATATGTGTGTGTGTGTGTGCACACATGCACATGTCTGTTCTCTTTCTCCACTGAATTTTGTCCAGGAATGACCTCTATGTCAGCAATGAAGAACAAAGATAACAGAGAAGTTCGAAGTTCATTTTTTTTAAAAAAAATTATTTTTTTTGGCAAGGCAATCAGGCTTAAGTGACATCAAAAAGATGAACAAATCTGAAGATGAATAAAAGTTATGAAAATTTCCAAAAGGAACTCAGTCTGTTCTCTTCCTTCCTTTCTGCTCTTTTTCATTTAAGGGGAAGGGGAAATTGTTAAATTCTGGGCTAATATCAGTTTGCAGTGTTTGTTCATGACATGTGTTAATGTAATTAAGGGATGGGATAGCCATGCAATTGCATATAAGTTGTAGATTAGTCATTCTTCATTCACTTTCTTTTCTTATGGATAGTTTGGAGTAACAATTTTAAGTTTAACAATTAAATAGGATAATATTTGTAGAATGCTTAGGCAAGTGCCTGGCATATAGCAAGTGTTTAATAGATGCTTATTCTCTTTTTTTCTTTCCTCTTTGAGCAATTATGGATCTCATTTAGCATGTACTGCAATCAATAGGATATCATTTGTAAAGAAGAGTATCAGTAAGACCTCAACAACTCCTCTTTCCTTTGGGTCATATGCTATGTGTCCTCCATGACAGTGACGAACATTTCTGGTGACCATACATTTCCCTATTTTGTATTTTGTTCATATTAAGAGTTAGGAAGTTGATAATCAAAATTGTCTATTTCATCATCCCTTCTGAGGAATCTTGTATGAT
The DNA here is from genome assembly GCA_028646595.1 of Phalanger gymnotis. Lineage (NCBI taxonomy): Eukaryota > Metazoa > Chordata > Mammalia > Diprotodontia > Phalangeridae > Phalanger > Phalanger gymnotis. The sequence continues at coordinate 362,827,492 of CM053623.1, forward strand.
TGTGTTGCTATTAATTCAATAAATGATTCTGTGAAGGTATGGTACGGTAGAAATGTTTTCATAGGCCAAATGAATATATGCTTTATTCTATCCCCACTCACTGACTTGTCCATTAAGCTAGTACATTCAATGTCTTCAATCCATCACAGGTATCTGCATTGCCTTTACTCTGCTTTTTTATTCCTTAAAGCATATAACTCAAGTGTGTGTCACATGCTACAAATGAACATCCAATGTCATTTGCTATCAAGCAAATGACAAATTATTCTACTGATAATAGACAGCACTATCACTCTTGTTGGATGAAATTGGCTAAAGGGAAGAAAGCAATAGAGAATGGATGGTAGGATATGTCATCATTGGCATGAGTGTCACACACTATAGTAATTTAAAACCTCAAGCTTTTCTAGAAAAGCCATACCAATGCCTTGACCTATAAGTTAAAAGCATCTCTTTTTTAATCTCTTTTGTTTGCTAATGATCATGCACAGCTTAAATCTAATCCTAAAAATCTTCAAGTGATAATGAGTTTGGTCAAATGAAGTTCTCTAAGGGAATTTTGTTTTAAGGCAAGCTAGAGAAAGTTCTTTGAGATAAATAGAGAAATATCTTTCATGATACAAACTCTTCACACTTGCATTAATTGCACTTAAAAATATCTTGCTGAAACTACATCAATTGACAGTGAACATTAAAGTTCTCTCACTCCCCATCTTAAAAACTAGACAAAACTTAAAAGTTAGCACAGTACCAATTACTGAAGTTAATTTTCTTTTTCTTTTCTTAGTATAATTTTACCCCTTTGTCATTTGCTACTTTGGCCTTGCATGTAGGTGCTTAAAAGAGACTTCTTATTGCAGTCTATACAGTGCCATTAAAGAGGAAGGAAATTAGAAGAAATTATTGAATACATTTAGAAAAGGTTAAAGGGGCTGCTACCAAATGAAATCAAACAAACAAAAAGGAAGCAAACCAAAAAATCCAAACCCCTGAATATTGGGTCTCCCATAAAGAATGTCATACACAGAAAAATGTTTGCATTATTGCTTGAAGGGTGTTTTTGGCTCAAAGCTCTGCAAAACCCAAACATGTTAAATGCATTACAAAGTGGTAGTAGGCATATGATATTTTTATTTCTTTTTTTTTTTTTATTGCTGGGTGCTTGAGTTAGGCTAAGTCATTCCATAAATAGTGTGTCCATTGAAGTCACTCAAAGTAGAGGTCATTCAAAGTAGAGGTCTATTTTTTTTTCTAATTTTTAATAAACATCAATTATTTGTGCATGAATCAATAACATTTGTAATGTGTGATTCATTTAAACCAAAATATTTTAGCGTATTTATTAAGTAGCCTCAATAATCACTTTATTTAGATTTTTGTTCTTCAAGTTAACTTTTCTACTCAGCAGATATTCTGATGCCCCAGTTAACTATGGGTACCAAAGCAACTGGTAGCCATAAGCTATCAACTATGGTGAAGTTAGAAAGGACCAAGAAATCACTATTATTGGCATCTAAAAGTCATATAAGAAATTTTCAGAGGAAGTTAAAAAAAAACACAACTTCAAAAACCACTTTTGAAAGAATTTTAATTTATATACTAAAATATAGCTATCGAAGTCCATTAGCTAGTCCAATTCACGCAAGTAAAGTAGAATCTTTGTTACCTAATGTCTGCAGGTTTAATTAACTAAAACTATTTAATTTTAATGCATTTACCTCTTTCTAACACCTGCTAAAGCTTTATACTTTTTTCCAAAAACACTTTATCTTCTGAAAGTTTGTTAATTGAGAAAAACAG
>CM053623.1:362835312-362858100 GCA_028646595.1 Phalanger gymnotis
ACTTCTTTGTATCTAGTTCTCTGGGTGACTCCTGTTTTTATACTATTTTATTATTATTATTATTTTCCTTAAACAGCTTTTATATCACCTCTATGTAGCTTTGAAAAGTCTTATACATGCCAACAGCCTGATCTACAAAATTATCTCTTCTTCATGGAAAATTCTAAGAGAGATTTTATTGATTTCTTGAATGAATTACTTATTTTGGTGTGTGTGCTTCTCCTTTGCACATCTTCCAGTAATTAAATCAACACAAAAAATTAGAACCCACTAGCTCTGTGTGTGTGTGTGTGTGTGTGTGTGTGTATGTTTATGTGCTTTCTCTAACACAGGGCATTCACAAGAGTTTGAGACAATTTCTGTATTATGTTATATATCTATAAATAAAAATCCATAGATCATTTAAGCCCATTTATATGGTGAATGTGGTGCTTTATAAGTAATATTTAAGAACATATAGTACATTAGAAGAAAGAGAAAGAAGGTAATGAAAAATTACATAGAGAATATGAAAGGAAAACAAAGTCATAAGTGACCAAAAAGAAATAGTAAATGAGAGAGAGAGGGAGGCAGAGACAGAGAAAGCCAGAGACAGAGACAGAAACAGAGACAGAGACAGACAGAGAGTCAGAGACAGAGACAGAAAAAGAAATAGAGCCAGAAAGATAGAGATGTCTCCAGAGAAACGGAGGGAGCGACCCATGGAGAAATACACAGAGACAGATAGCGAAAAAGAAATTCAGAGAAAAGAAACAGAGACACATAGAAAGAGGAAGGCAGAGAGAAAAAGAAAGAGACTGAAATAGAATAAAATAAACAAGGTTAGAGAGAGCAGAGACATACAGGAATAGACAGAGACAGAGGGAATGAGATGAGATGAGAGAGAAAGAGAGAGAGGAAAAAGAGAGAGAGAGAGAGAGCCATCATGCCCAACCCCTAATTTTATAAATGAGGAAAGAAATTTCAAAAGAAAAGTCTTAACTCCACACTAACACTCTATTCTCTCTATCTGGTAGCTAATGAGGAAGTCTAGGCACAAAACAAGATGGGAAGGGTATATTTGAGCCAGTTGTTCTGTCTGTGGTAGCTGTGAGAAGAGATTTATAGCAGCTACTACCCATAAAATGCAAGCAGAGATTGAGTGAACTTCAGCAAGCTCAGACAAGTTGCCTCACATGATTGCAAATGACACTGATGACAGGCTCATTATCATATCGGTCTTTTTGTCATTAGCAAGATATGTGTGCCTGAGCAGATTTAAATAGTGATGGCATGCTCTACAGCTTGTCTCTTCCTTTTCTTGTCATCCTATAACCTTAAAAGCAAACTTTGAGAAAAAGATGGCAGGATGGTATGGGCAAATCTATTGTCTGGTGATTGACAGAGATGTTCCATCTAACTCAGTAATAATAGTCAGTAGGGCTATGCAACATCCTCTTGGCAGACTGCAGTTGAACAAGGTGACAATACTTTCCTTGGAAGCTTAAGGTCTTTGATATGCATCTCTTGAGAGAAGCAGTAGGCAGTGTAGGAAGGAGGAGGTATTTATATTTCTCAAGGAGGATCAAATTTGATATCTCAATGAGGACCCATTTCGGTCAAATTAAAAGGTTCTGACCCAGTGAAATAGAATAGCAAAGGGTGAAAGGAGAGGGAATGACAAGATGAAATAAATAAATTTAGATAAAGAGAAAATGTTGTAGTTACTTTTATAGTAAATGAAATTGAGAAGCAAGTGAGATAGAGAGTAAATTGGAAAGAACTCCAAGGAGAGTAGCCAAATATTATTATTCATAATAAGAGCAACTGAGTCTCTGTTTGCTAAACAATAAACTAGGAATTTAGGGTCAGCGAATTATAATTCTTGTTTTTTTGTCCCAAACCAATTTTCTTCGCAAAGTCCTGGGAAACTTATCTTTATAACTCAAATTCACTAAAAAACACGTTCCTTACATAAATCCAGAGGACACATATTATTAAGTCAACACTTTGCATTTATTAAACATAATTTCTGTGCAAGTCGATATGTTCCATTCTAGGGATACACATATGAATGTTACATAGTCTCTAACCTCTAGGAATTTATGGACCTACAGATAAGTAGAATAAAAGATCTAAAATGAAGAAGTTGAATGAGACATTCAGGGGAATATGTAAAGAGAGAGAAAGAATGCTTTATCAACACCGTATCTCCCAATTGCCTAGCATTTTACTGGACACACTATTTTGTGTTTAATATGTCTCTTGAATGTGAAATGAATATATTATTCATTATATATGAATGCCACCTAACATTCTCAAAGCCTCTGACTTCAGAACTTCATCTTTTCAAAGTACTTCCATGATGGAAAATTTTCAAAAAGACCCCCAAGTTAGGAACATGTTACTGAAAACCTGAAGTTAAGAAAGGCTCTTGTGGCTGGGCAACAAGGGACAACTTTTATTTGCAAGGGTAACAATTCAGTAAGGCAATTTTTTAAAATTAAATTCTTTCATATTTTATTATTTAATATTTTTAGTTTTCAACATTAATTTCCACAAGATTTTGAGTTACAAATTTTCTCCCCATGTCTATCCTACCCCCAGTTCAAGATGCCTCATTCCCCAGTTAACCCTCCTTTCTGTCACCCCACACCACACCCCCCCCCATCTCTTTTTCCCTTACTTTATTGCGGGTCGAAATAGATTTCTATGCCCCATTGCCTGTATATCTTATTTCTCAGTTACATGCAAAAACAACTTTTTCTTTTGAGCATCTATCTTTAAATCTTTGAGTTCCAAATTCTCTCCCCTCTTCCCTTCCCACCCACCCTCCTTAAGAAGCAAACCATTCAACATAGGCCACACATGTGTCATTATGCAAAACACTTCTACAATAATCATGTTGTGAAAGACTAATTATATTTCCCTCCATCCTATCCTGTCCCCCTTTATTCAATTTTTTCCCTTGACTCTATCCCTTTTCAAAAGTGTTTGCTTTTGATTACCTCCTCCCCCTATCATCTCCCCTTCTTTAACCCCTTCCCCCTACTTTCCTGTAGGGTAAGATACCCAAATGAGTGTGCATGTTATTCTCTCCTCAAGTCAAATCCGATGAGAGCAAGGTCCACTCATTCCCCCTCACTTGCACACTCTTCCCTTCTAACAGAACTGCTTTTTTGTGCTTTTATGTGAGATAATTCCCCCCAGTCTATCTCTCCCTTTCTCCCTCTCTCGATACATTCCTCTCTCATGCCTTAATTTTACTTTATTTTTAAGACATCATCCCTTCATATTCAACTCACCCTGTGCCCTCTGTCTATATATATGTATATTCCCTTCAATTACCCTAGTACTGAAAAAGGTCTTGTGAATTACACACATCATCTTTCCATGTAGGAATGTAAACAAAACAATTCCACTTTAGTAAGTCCCTTATGAATTCTCTTTCTTGTTACTTTTTCATGCTTCTCTTGATTCTTGTGTTTGAAAGTCATATTTTCTATTCAGCTCTGGCCCTTTCATTGAGAAAGCTTGAAAGTACTCTATTTTATTGAAAATCCGTATTTTACCTAGGAGCATTATACTCAGTTTTGCTGAGTAGGTAATCCATGATTTTAATCCTAGCTTCTTTGAACTATGGAATATCATATTCCAAGCCCATCAATCCCTTAATGTAGAAGCTGCTAGATGTTGGGTTATCCTAATTGTGTTTCCAGAATACTCAAATTGTTTCTTTCTGGCTGCTTGCAGTATTTTCTCCTTGATCTGGGAGCTCTGGAATTTGGTGACAATATTCCTAGGAGTTTTCTTTTTGGGATCTTTTTTAAGAGGAAATCTGTGGATTCTTTCAATTTCTATTCTACCCTCTGGTTCTAGAATATCAAGGCAGTTTTCCTCAATAATTTCTTAAAAGAAGATGTCTAGGCTGTTTTTATGATCATGGCTTTTAGGTAGTCCAATAATTTTTAAATTATCTCTCCTGCATCTATTCTCCAGGTCAGTGGTTTTTCCAACAAGATATTTCACATTGTCTTCCATTTTTTCATTTCCTTGCTTCTGTTTTGTATTTTCTTGATTTCTCATAAAGTCACTAGCTTCGATGTGCTCCAATCAAATTTTTAAGGTAGTGTTTTCTTCAGTGGTCTTTTGGAACTCCTTTTCCATTTGGCTAATTCTGCCTTTCAAGGCATTCTTCTCCTAATTGGCTTGTTTGGAGCTCTTTTGCCATTTGGGTTACTCTATATTTTTTTTAAAATGCAAGAATACTTATTTATTGAATATTATATGGTAATAATGTCATACTTAATAGCCTTTTAAGATTTCCAAAATATGTTTCTCCACAATAACCTTGTGAATCAGGCCATGCCAGCATTATTTATCCTTATTTAACAAATGAAATAATTGAGTCTTAAGGAGGTTCAGTGACTATCCAAGTTAGAGCGTGATCTTAAAAGTCATTTAACCAATAAGTTGCCAAGGCTTGTCATTGTCAGCTTTATAGTATCTCTCAAATAGGTCTGCTCCACTCTATTTCTGCTATTATACATTGGTATAAACACTCATTGCCATTAGTCTATCATTTTTTCATTCCTTTGGTTCTATTTTATATTTTCTTGATTTTTCATAAAGTCACCAGCTTCCACTAGCTCCAATCTAATTTTTAAGGTGGTGTTTTCTTCAGTGGTCTTCTGGACCTCCTTTTCCATTTGGTTAATTCTGTCTTTCAAGGCATTCTTTTCCTCATTGGCTTTTTGGAGGTCTTTTGCCATTTGGGTTAGTCTATTTTTAAGGTGTTATTTTCTTCAGTATTTTTTTTTTGAGTCTCCTTTAGCAAGTCATTGACTTGTTTTTCATGGTTTTCTTGTATCATTCTAATTTCTCTTCCCAATTTTTCCTCTACTTCTCTAACCTGCTTTTCTAAATCCTTTTTGAGCTCTTCAATGGCCTGAGACCAATTCATATTTTTCTTGGAGGCTTTTGATGTGGCCTCTTCGACTTTGTTGACTTCTTCTTACTGTATGTTTTGATCTTCTTTGTCACCAAATAAAAGATTCATTAGTTTATGTCCTTTTTCGCTGCCTGTTCATATTCCCAGCCACCTACTTGACCCTTAAGCTTTTTGTCAGGGTATGACTGCTTGTAGAGTAGTGAGTACTTTGTCCCAACCTTTAGGGGCTGCACTGCTCTTTTCACAGATACTTCTACTCCACCATCACCACAAGCACTGCCACACCAGCACTCCTCTTCCCCCAAGAACTGCCAACCAGGACAGCAACGCAGATCTAAGCTGGGTAAAGCAAGAGAACCCTGCCTCTGTGCCAGCAAAGCACTCCCTGCACTCCCTCTCTGATCTGCTGCTTGATTCCTCCCTCTGTGTGGGCCAGGGACTCTGGAAACAGCTGATCCTGGAGCTCTGGAAGCAGCCACAAGAGCTTCCCACTGATGCTGCCACCACTGCACCACCTCTGCCTCTCCTGGGACTGGGGCCTGATGGCTCTCAATCTGATCCAGAAGTTTTCCCACTAACCTACTCGGTGGTCTTTGGCGTTTGTGGTTTGAACCCTGTCGTAGCTTAGTGATTCAAGGCCCTAAGGCCTGCTCCACCTGACTCCTGGTCTGGTTGGTCCTGGTGTGGCCCACACTGGGCTGGGCTCCATTCCCAGCACTGTTCCATTAACCCTTCCCAGAGACTATCTAGGCTGTCGTGGGCTGGAGATCTGCTTCTCTCTGCTATTTTGTGAGTTCTGCAGCTCTAGAATTTGTTCAGAGCCATTTTTACAGGTGTTTGAAGGGATTTGGGGGAGGGCTTAAGCAAGTCCCCACTGTCCAGCTGCCATCTTGGCTCCCCCCCCCCAGGGAATTATAATTCTAATATCACCACGTGAGCAGGAACAAGGCCTCATGTGTCTTCTGAGAATTGTGCTCCCAATCTAGAGAAGGCTTTGAACTTTGAGGTATTTGCCCATGTAACTTGACATCACAAATAAATCTTAATGAGACATAGGACAAGGAATTTTTCTGGCATTAAATATATTCACATTTATAAAATATAATGATAAAAAGTAAAAAAAAAGTGCATTTGCATGAGTTGTGTCTTATTAAATTACCATGTCACCTTGGTCAGCCAATCAATCAACACATATTTAATAATCAACCAGACAATAAATAATAATTTTTAATTACCTTCTACATTCCTGACACTGTTCTTAATACTGGAAATGTAAACACAAAAAACGAAACAATCTCTATTCTCAAGAAGCTTATCTTCCATTGGTGGAGACAAGTACATGCATAAATCTATGGAGCAAAAATATAAAATTCATAAGCACAAGTATATACAAAGTATTTAAATACACGGTAATTGTGGTAAAGGGCAGTAGAAGTACTTAGGATGTGGTGATTACTCTTCTAAAGACCTGCAGTAGCTTAACAACATTATTCTCAGTTTATTCAGCAAAACATAAGTTCAAATGAATTCTCATGTGACAGGCTATCATGGGGAGTAGTTAAGAAATATAACATTAAACCTCTAGTTGCCTATTGTTCTTCTTAGCCTCTCCTGAATTCTACCAGAGTGCCCTAGGTAAAGTCTACTCAGTATCAAAATATTTGTTAAAGCTTATTGGATATATATTTTTAATCAGTCAAAATCACTTTAGGTTTTAGACTAAATGGAGTCAGTTAATGTGTTCTTTCAGTACCACCAAACAGTCAAATTTCTCTCTCTCTCTCTCTCTCAATCTCTCTCTCTCTCTTTCTCTCTCTCTCTCTCTCTTTGTCTCTCTCTGTCTCTCTCTGTCTCTGTCTCTCTCTGTCTTCCCCTCCCCCCCCTCTATCTATGTCTGTCCTCCAATCATTCCCTGTTATATCTAATTCTTTGAGGTTGATAGTCCGTGGAAACATTAAACATTTCTTTTTTAAAAAAGTATTCTATATATAGAGCTGCATATCTATATGTATATTTTGTAACAAAAAAAAGGGTTTGATTATTCTGCTGATAGTCATCCAAATTGTAGTAAAATGCATTGTACTAATCTTTCTAGTGAAGGTACTAAAAGATATAACAATTTCATATGAAGATATCACAACTTGGTAAAAAAAAAATGCGCTTTTTAAAAACCAAGAGCCACCATAATCCTTCTCATATTCAACTGGATTTGCTTTAATGGCCTCATATTATTTTCACAACAGAAATTATAAAATTGATTTGAAGTATACTTAGTGCTGCTTTCATCTTGCCCCATCATTACATGAAGGTAGAATTTGTGCTGTTTGCCTTGGGCCACAAAATTTCTAGTTATGTCTCTGCTAGAACATTTTTCTCATTTTTCTTGCTGTTATTTTCTGTCACTAGATGTTCAAAAAAGGGTCTTGAGATGGATTGACCAAAAAATAAAACAAAAAAAAATTCTTAAAGGTCCAGATATGATATTTGTGGTAGCTGTTGATCTCATAGCCGAAAAGGAGGGACATGGGGAAGATCAACTTTTTATAGACTTAGTTTTAAAGTGGTGCCATAGCACACTACCTTCTTTGTCAGTTAATGAATTGCTTATTTCATATTCACTTTCTTTTTCAAACTCTCCATAGCTCTGAAACTCATTGTTAATAATTGATACTAATAGCACTTTCTTGACTGCCTGTGGTCACAATCTGGGCAGCTAGGTGGTGCAGGTGATAGAGTGCCAAACCTGCAGTCAGGAAGACTCATCTTCAAGTTTGAATCTGACCTCAGACACTTAGCAGCTGTGTGACCTTGGGCAAGTCACCTAATCCTATTCGACTCAATTTCCTCATACGTAAAAGGACCTGGAGAAGGAAATGGCAAACCACTTCAGTATCTTTGTCAAGAAATCCCCCAAAAGTCAGACACAACTGAAACTAATTAACGATAAGAACAAAGATAGTCACTATGTTCCTAATAACAGGGATGTCTTCCCTCCTTTTCCCAAATTGTTTACTTGAACCATTCTTTAAAATCTACCTCAAATGCCACTTCCTCAGCTTAGTCTTCCTTGAACATATTAACATATTCTCAAGACCTTATATATTATTTCATTTTGTAACTTTCTAACATATTTCTTATGGAATATTTTTTGTTATGCTTGACTGTATGTTTGTCACATACCCTAACTAGACTATAAGTTACGTGAAGACAAAACATTTTTATCTAAACTTTATATTTTCCCTAGCACGTATCCCAGTTCTTTGCACTCAATAGGTATTTAAATATTGTTTAACAAATGAGTGCTGGGTGTGGTGTGAAGGGGTGGAGCAAAGAGGAATTGTTGAATTTGACTATTCCACTTTTCCAAACCTGGCCATTTTTTGTACCAAAGAACCTCTATAAAATAAACCAAATATTCCCCAAAGATTTTTAAGGCCTGGGAAAAAACTAGGTGCCAGATTTATCTTATATTTTTCTGCAGGATATTTCTTATAATTCAAGGTATACATGTAAACACATCACTTCTTACATTTCTATTAACTAGTATTTTCTGGGTTGTTTGCTTACTGTTTAAGCAAGAGGGCTCACTTTTAGACAGAATAAAGGCATTTGTTGTTGTGCAATCATTTCAGCTGTGTGACCATTCCTGACCCCACGTGGTGTTTTCTTGGCAAAGATACTGGAGTGATTTTCCATTTCCTTTTCCAGCTCATTTTACAGATGAGGAAACTAAAGCAAACAGGGTTAAGTGACTTGCCCAGGGTCACACAGCCATTAAGTATCTGAGTCTGGATTTGAACAGGGAGAAATGAATCTTCTTGACTTTAGGCCTTGTGGTCCATCTCCTGTGCCATCTAGTTGCCCCATAAAAGCATTTCCCTCACAAAAGTCTTGTGAAGTAAGTAGGGTAAGTACTTATGTCTCCATTTCTATAAATTAGCAAGTCTCAGAGAGACTTTAAAGTATTGCCCAAGATAACATATGCAAATAAAATGGCAGCATCAGAATCTTCTATCACTCTACTGAAAAAGAAAGGATACAAGAAATATCACATTAAATAAATCTTCAACCTTATAAACTTATCAAGGCATTGTGGCTCTTTTTCTCTGTAATCCTATACCTCAGATCTCCTCAAGGTCCTCCCTAATGCTCCTTCACTTAGTCTTATGTTAAGCCAATGCATCTGCTTGTGGCCTTAATCTAAATCCTTCCTGTCTCCTAGAGCAATTCGCCTTTATTTTCTTCTCTCTTATTTCCAATATTTTTTATCTGCTAGTTCTTTCCCTGCTGTGTACAAATATGACCTGATTTCCTCATCCTTAAAACAAAATTAAACAAAAAATAAATCACTAGATACCCACTTTTCAAGCTATTATCCTATATCCCTTCTCCCCTTAATAGTCAAGTTTTGAGATGAGGAGAGGGGAGAGTTCTCCTATTCTCACTGCTTCTCCTACCTCACTTCTGATAATTTGTCTTAGACTTTTTTTTTTGTCATGTCCTGTCCCATATCACCAATTGCCTGTCGAATATTTCCATCTGGAGAACCCAAAGGCTCGTCAAACTTAACAAGGTCAAAGTGGCATTTGTTGTTTTCTTCCCTACACTTACCCGTACTTGTAAGTCTCTTATTTTTATTGAGGTATCCTATTCTTTCCAGTCTGCAATTTTACTAATCCATCAAAGACAGCCTCTTGTCTTCACTCCCTTCTCTTACACAGGCTATCCCCAATGCCTGTGGTAATCTCTTTCCTAATTCCAATCGCTCAGAATCTTTACTTCCTGTGAAAGTCTCCCTCAAATGTCATCTGCCACATTTTTTTTTCTGAGTTCCCCTGTTGTTGTGTTATTTACTCCTCTCCCAATTACTTTTGTTTATTTTATGTTATTATCTGATTATGGGTTTCCTCTTCCCCTTTCCCTTTCACTGGAATGCAAAAGCTTTGAAATTTAAAAACTATTTTTTTTATTGGTCTTTGTATCACTAGACACTAGCACAGTTCTTGGCACCTAATAACCCCTTAATAAATATTTGCCAAACTGAATTGAATTAGCTGATAGTGTCTTGCAGGGAGTAGAATGAAGTATTAAAAAGACCACTGGACTCGAGGTCATAGTATCTGGATTTAATCACTTCACCACTTCCTTACCACTTGCATTTCCTTGGGGAAAGGACATAACCTTTCTCAGCTCAGTTTTCTCATATATACAAGATAAAAATACGCACTTTGAAATATTTGGGATATTGTGGGGATCATTAAGTTTACAGATGGAAGAGAGTTTAGAAATCATTTAGCTGAATTTCTCCATTTTGGAAATGGAGAAGTGTGATGTATTAAGGTATCTGATTAAGGCCACCATAATATGGTAGTATGTAGTGAAGATGATTTTTGAACATGGATTGTTTTGTACCATATCTAGTGTCCTTTCTTTTATCACACAGTGATAATAACACATGTATGTGAGCTATAATTGTCAATTTAAAGGAATAAAGAACTCAAGAAAATTGTCTATTTTAATGTGGTAGAATTTAATCTTGTAGATTTGCTTAATCATTCTGATTTGACAAAATTGTTTGCTATGGTACTAGGAGTGGGTAGGGATTTTTTATATTAGCCCAACTGAGCAAATAGTCATCTAAATGATCTACTGATAAGATCCTTTAATCAGATCTTATTTAATTTTGCATTAGGAACTATTCAAACTATGTAAGCATTAGATAAAAGGGAAGTAAATAGATAAAAATGAAAGAAATCCTGAAAAGGAGAGTGGGCAGATTATTATTAGATGAAAATAATTTGGGATATGATTTTCTATAGGAAACATTCCAACTCACCACATGTTAACAAGTTGGCAGCAGGGGAAAAAATAACCTAATTTCAGCTATTTGTCATTCCATTGGCCAATGCTAAATCATAATTCTTAAATATTGTAATTCTTGGTTATTCTTCTTGGCTAATCTTTATTTTCTAAAATTGATTGAGATTTAAAATGTCTAATGACATAACTTTTGGGGTTTAAAAAATAACCTTTTTACAACTTAATTGTTAAAATTTTTAAATGGTTCACTTTTAGAGTTAAAGTGAATTGAAGCACTAACTGCAATAATGTGAAAGAGCAATTTAAAAATATTTAAAGTTCTTTTAAAATTTCTAATAATTATAAATTAATTTTAAATAGATAATCTTTTGGATTGAATAAAAATGCATCTCTTCTTCAATTTTAAATACTTTTGTCACTCTGCAAATTAAATTAGCTATTAGGTATTATTTTATATCAATTTCATTTTAGGATTCAGTATGATTTACTGGGAAAATGATTTTCTTAATATCTTATTTTTTTTTTCAGTAGTTAACCGTCTGGGGCACATCAACTCATTTCATTGTTCTCTAACTTACTTTACCAGCGCATGGTATCTAAGCCTAGCTTTATTTTTTCTCCTAGAGGGTAAATTCAATAATCTATGAATAGCACTTAAATTATTTTAAATGGTATTTCTTAAAGTATAAATGGATAAATTATATTTTTAAAAAATCTTGTATAATCTTTTCTTAGCATTGTTCAAAACAGATTGGAAAACTATCTCATAATGGTGGCTGATCTGTATTTACTGAATAATAGATTTAGCATTGGAAGGAACCTCGAGGGTCATCTAGTTCTACTTTCTCAGTTTATAGATGAGATAGCTGAAGACCAGAGAGGTTAAGTGACTTGCCCTCCTAAGCTATAAGTAACATATCCTCTGACTCTGAATCTAATACTTTTCTCACAGCACCATACTACCCACTGCTGAAAGAGAGATTCCTAGTCACACTTTGAGTTTTTCTCTAACTCTGCCTTAAACTTACCTTACCAATATTGTATTACATTCTCTTAAAATGTTTTCATCAATCTGGTTAACTTTTGGAATTGACTTATCCACTTACTTTTTTCCCCTAAACTTCATTTTTTCAATGAGCAAAAATTCTCTTTCTCTCTCCCCCCTTTCTCAAAGGAGAATGAAAAGCGAGAAAAATCCCCATTACAACATGTTTAATCAAGAAAAACAAATTTCTACATGACTGAAAAAAAAAATTCTCATCCTGCTTCCTGTTTCTTCCACTTCTAATAGATTGTATGTCTTATAATTAGTCTTTTGGAATCATGGTTGGTTATTACACTGATCAAAATTACTAATTATTTAAAGTCATCTTTAACTTATTATTTTCATTGTATTCTCATTAAGTTCATTTCATTCTGCATCCATATATTCAAGTTTTCCCTATTGTCTGAAACCATCACATTCATCATTTCTTATACAACAATAGTATTCATTCACATTCAGTCATTCTCCCAATTTATGGTTATGCCTCATATTCCTACCCTTTGCCACTGTTGTGATTGAAATTAAGGTAAACTGAAGCACAAACTTTCAAACATATTTAATTTATTTCCATAATCAATACCAATAACCCCTCATGTGTAGCATATAGCCCCTTTGTGGACTGGGGTGGAGATAATGGTACAGATTTTTCCCTTCCTTTGTTCTTTACATCATATACATATATGATAATGCTCTTAAGTGAATCTATACTCTTCTCATACTACTTAAGGGCAGAAAAGATATACCCCACTTAAAAACAGCAAACAGAATACCTTAAAAAAAATTTTTTTCCACTTTGGAATTTCACTGATAGTGCTTTCTAAATAGCTTTGGCTCACTTTTCTCTAATCAGTGAAATTACTTTTTGCCTTGCACTAAAACAATAAATTTGTCACTTTCCAGGGATAGTGCAAAGAAAGATCTAAATGATTTAACTTTTATAATTTCCGCATTTGTTAAAACATTCAAACCATACTTTGGAAATTTACAGCAAAGATTTTACAATTCAGTCACAAAATTTAGTCTCTATTTTATGATGACTTGAATTTCTGCAAACTAGAAATGAAGATTCCCTGTCATATATGTCTTTTGTCTGCCTTCTAACTTGGCTAGAGTTGAAAGACAGAAAAAGACTTCCTTTCTGAAGAAAAAAAGTTTCTATCCTTCCTCCTTCAGTTGATACACCCTAGGAAAAGGCTAGTTTAACTTACAAAATACTGATAACATAAGACAGACAAAGAACACTTAAAAATCGATGTGCACAAGTAGAAGTCCCTTTTGAGGCCAAATTTGGAATTCTTCTTATGTATCTTATGTCAGTTTTACTCTATTGTTTTGTCGTTTCCTTTTGGCTAGGGAGTGTCTTTTTTTTTTCAGATCTATTAAGAGTTCCCCTAACTCCTCTTGAATGGGTGGTATCCCTCTTCTATCTTGCCAATTATAGCAAGAGGCCCAGGACTTAACATACCCTCCTGTCAATAGCAGTGAGTGGCAGTGAGTTACTTTATGACTTCCCTAAAGGGGGACTACTGACACTGTTTTGTTTTTTTTTTAATCACTTTTTGGCCTAAGCAGGGATTCTTCTTGGAAGAAAAGAAATTTTTTCCAAGAAGCCTGTGCCTTGGAGGATTTCTTGGAAACCCACCAATTATTTCTAAATAGGCACACTAAACACAAAAAGGACACCAAGACAAATAAGCAAAATTGTAACTTCCCCAACAGTGTAGGGGCCTTACTTTGGCCTAGGAAAGTTCAGATTGAGAGGTTTCAAGTCCCTGTGCCATCCTCAACAGAGAAATCCCTCAGAGAAAAGTTTCCTGGAGTGCTCAAGGGTTTCCCCTAAGAGTACGCCCGAAGGACCAGCCTCTCTCCCCCAATCCCTTCATGTTCACCAATTGCCATGATTGAAATTAAGATAAACTGAGGCATAAAGTTCTAAGCATATTTAATATGTTGGTAAGGTTAGCAATTGTCAAGAAAGGGGATGTTTTCCCCTCATCAAGGTAAAAGAGCTTGAATGAGGACTGACAGGTTATTTTTAGAGATAAAAGGAGGAGCATAGAAAAACCAGAAGACAGTATCATAGATGGGGAAAACAACATGATTGGTTACAAAATATAAATTATCCCAGGCATGGGGGACAATGTGAGTGGTGGGAAATCGAGAATGCAGGTTAGTAACAACCCCCACCTTTTATCTTGTCACTATGGAAAGCTCATTGGTGATGTCCATCTTCATGGCTAGTTAGTGCTTCATCAGGAAGGGTTATAAGTTCTACATTTCATTAAAAATTCATTCTTTCCTCTTGCAATATTATATTCAATTTCGCTGGGTAAGGTATTCTTGTCCAAAAGCCTGTGTTTGTTGCCTTCTGGAATATTGTATTCTAAATTCAACATCCCCTTATAGTGGTGCTGCTAAATCACATGCAATCTTGGCTGTGGTTCCTTGGTACTTGAGTACTTTCTGGATATGTAAAATATTTGGAATTTGACATGGAAGCTCTTGATTTGGACTATACCCTTCCTTGGGGTTTTCATTTTGAGGTTTGGGGAGTTTTCTCATCAAAGAGACAAGTGGATTCTTTCTATTTCCACTTTTCCCCTCCAGTTCAAAGAGATCTGAGCAGTTTGGTTTTAAGGTTTCCTGAAATATGATGTCTAGAGTCTTTTTTAGTAATGGCATTCAGATAGTTCAGGTAGTGATTCTTAACTTTTTTTTCCCCTCTTTGATCTGTTGTTCAACTCAATTATCTTTTCTATGACACATCTTATGTTCTTCAATTTTTTTTCAGTCTCTTGACTTTAATATTTTTCATGGCTTTCATTTGGTTCATTTTAATTTTCAATGAGATTGTTGCTTGAGAAGGGTATTGTACTTCTTGTATGAAGCTACTAATTCCCTTTTAAATTCTCCCATAACCCTCATTTCTTTCCCATTTTTTCCTCTAATGCTCACATCATTGATATATATATATATATATGTATACATATGTATATGTGTACACACACATGTTATATATATGTATATAATCTTAGAAAAAAACCTTGTTTCTTTTTTTTTTAAAGGTAATTCTAGTTTAATTTGTATCCAAGCTGTGTTTTTCTTTGAAGCTTTGCTCTTGGTTGTTTGGGAAGTCATTATGTTCTTTTAGGTTTAGTTCTTGTTAATTTCTGTCACTGTAATAGAATTTTTTAATGGGATTTTTTTTTTGCCAGATTTCTGGCCTATTCCATTGCTTTGGACTTAATATTGGGGCTAGGCACTGAGCACTTCTGGAAGGAAGTTCTGGTGTGGTGCTACTACTCATTCATTCTTGGGAAATATTGTTTTATTGTTCAAAGATTTCAGGGAAACCCAAATTGGGAACTTGCAAGCTTTCAATTCTCCAAAAGTTGTCTGATACAGGGCTGTCCTCCAAGGTCTTGGAAATAGTAGACTCCTGCTAGATTCAGACCCCATCAGCCAAGTGGGAAATGTTGCTGGTTTAGAGAGAAAGAATGACAAGTTGTTTTTTTTTTCCCCAAATATTCTTGGTCTGGTTTATTCCCATAGAGTCTTCAGACTGATCTTGAGGCTAGAACTGCTTGTAGGGTCTGAATGACACTTTAACTTAACCTTTCTCAATATACTTCCAATAGCATTCCACTTATATCTACTTAGAAGGCCATTCCTGGGCTCAGGTTATCTATGTAGTCCATTGTGGGTCTGTGATCCAGAATTAGGTAGTGGGTAAAAAGCTGCCAGGTGGTATCTGTTCTATTGTGGTGTCCCATATGACTCTGGGGGTACTCTGCATGTGCCTCAGACCTCCTCTTCTCCTTTCAGGTTAGAGTACTCTCTAAGTGTGGTGTTCTTCTGTCCAGACCCCTCCTTTGCTTTCTCAAATTTATATCTCCCTATATCTCTCAGAACTAGAAAAATGATTCATAAAAATTTGTTTGCTTTAATTTAATTTATTTTGTAATTAATTAATTAAATTGAATTTTCCCATTAAGATTGGATCTGGCTCATTTTCTAGGTATTCTTAGAGGAGTTATTTGTGTCGGAGAGGTACCACTTCCTGCTCTTCTACAATCTTGGCTATATTTTTACTTCCGTACTTCCTTGTAGTGAAATGGATTTGAATAAGGGGATTTGGATGCCAATCTCATCTCAGTCATTTGCTATCTGTTTGACTATGAACCAGCAATTCAATCTCTGGAAGTTTCATTCTTTTCATCAGTAAACTTGAAAGTATTGGGTTTAACTTCTGAGCTACTTTTCAAGATTAAAGCCTATGATATTCCATTGGCAGATAGTATCTATACTGACACAGAGAAATTTATTAGATCATTTCATCTCAGTTATTTTGGCTTTTTCATGAATAGTTCCCTATTTTACTTTTGTCTATAAGTCAGAGGGAGTGGTTGAAGCAATTCAATTTCTAGGTGGTCATTCTGTAGAGGAAATGATGCTATTTCTGACCAGGTCTTTCGTGCTGTACCATTTGAAAGCATGTTGGTTCCAAACAGCCATTTGAGGACAATCTGTATGCTTATAAACAATTAGCTTGAGGGTATGTAAGGAAAGAAACAGGTAATCATGTGGTGCTCCATAAGTGCCCCCAAACAGTTAAATCATGAAGGATAAGCACTGTTGGCTACAGAGCCATCAGCCAAAAGACTAATCACAGGGTACTATGGAGGGAAGCAAAAATAGATTGATTTTGCCATTGTAAATAGTCATTAGGAAACAGTGAGAGGGGAAAAGTCATTCAATCCAATGGACTGGCACTGTTTTGATCAGGGACCATAATTTAACAGTGGGCTCAATTAGTGTGGCCATTAAAATAGCCAGCAGCTCAGCCATTTGCTCAACATCACATAGACACAACTTTTCTCTGCAGAGATTAATGAGATAAAGTATTTAACCAGAACAGCTTTGAACTTTTTATCAGCTAAAGGTATGACTACAAATCTCTGTGGGGTTTTGTTTATATTAGAAACAGATGATGTAACAAGATATTCTGCAATTGCCCTATTTATAGCCAGATTCATGGCTTTCAGCTTAATTATACTAACACATCCCTCTCTTAGGGTTCAGTAGTACCAGTGATGACTTGAAAATGTCATTTCAATCAGGTTAGTCTGAGAAGAACATAACAAGTTTTGACTGCAGATTACTTCTCCTTCCTTCTGCACAATCCATCATAATTTAGTAGACAGCATTACCTTAGTCAGGATCAGGTGCTAAGGAAGAGCCACAACTGCTGGTTTCCTCTATTTTTAGAACAGATTTTTAAGATATTTCCTTCTATATATTTTTTAGTTACCCATGTTGTAGTCATTAATGATGAGTGAGCAAGGAAAGTTCTTTAGAAGCAAACATGTTAACCTTTATTATGATTGCATTAATTATGACCCTACATTGTATAGTGGGATAGCCTCTTTGGAAAGTGGATTTGGAAGAGACCTTTAAAAATTTTGCCAAACAGTCAAGGAGTCTAATGAAGTCCTACCAACTGAAATACATAAATATAAAGATACATTCAAATTTAATGAAAAATGGACAAAACATTGCAAGAAACACACTAGGATTTTAATATAATATCAGATTAACTTCAGAAGAAGAACAAACTGATGAGTACCAAAAAATAACTGAGATTCTCAGGCATGGTGCAGCAACAATGTGGCTAGCAGCTTCTGTAGGGGTGTAAGACCCAATGAAACCAACAACAAGAGCTGCCAGCATGGGTTCTTTGATCTGCTTTACCAAGGAAAGTAACTTTAAGGGGTTAACAATCTCACTTTAATCACACATACATATATCATTTACTTAGTTCAGAGGGAAAAGCTAGCACCCTGAACTTCAGAGCAAATACAAACAGAAATTACAAACATGCATTATATAAACAGAGCAAATACAAGTCAACATCTGGGTTAGCAAAGCCAAGGGGCAGTTACAAAAGCTTGCCCAGAGTCCCAACACTCCCTCTGTGAGTGAGCCCCAAAAGTCAAACACCAATTGCAGATCTTATATACCAGTCTCAGGGCCCTGGGGCACTTGATTACCTCAGGACTGAGAAGCACTCAAAGAAAGAATGCCGGAAAAATCCCATTTTGCTGGCCATTACATTTGAAAGGCAAGACTCATCAAAGCTAATTAACTATCTCAGCATTCCAAAGGAGAAGACAACAAAAAATCCTGCCCTGATTACCTTTACATTGTCTTAATGCTGAGAAACACTCCAAGACAAAAAGATCCCATTTTACTTGCCCCATTCAAACAAAGGCCAGAATCATAAAAGACACTTAAGAGAATAAAAGGGGATCTATTTCACTTAGATAATTACAGGAAAGAAGTATAACATATCTATATTTTTTATCCTTAAGACATTGAATTAAAGAAGTCTCTCTCCTAGGTCCATTGTGTAATAGAAATGTTTTTAAAGTAAATTTCTTCCCATTTCTGAAGAATATACTTGAATTTATATATAAATGAAGCTAAACATTGTAAATATATGCACAAAATATATGAATGGATGAGTAAATGACATTTTAGTTACAACATAGCATTTATGTTTGTATAAATGTTTTTTTTTTCTTGTATGAAGTAACAGAAGCAGTTCATGTAGATGTGGGTTAAGGGAAAACATAAAGTGATTAGGAAATACTTCAGTATCTTAAGACATTCTCTCTTGGAAAAGGTAGAAATGGAAGGATGAAAGAGAAATGACCTACAGGGAGATAGTGTATTCATGTTAATTATCTAATATTGTGCCAGCAAATTACTAAAAATAACAAAATATAAGAATAGAAAATTGTGGAGGGACTATGGAAGGTGAATCCATAGTATTACATTATTGGTAGATAGATGAATTGGTTCAATCATTCTAGGAAAAAAAAAGCGTGGAGTAATGCTAAGAAAGTAACTTAGAGAAAGAAAAGTCTAATTTTCAAGAAATTGTTAATAGTACTTTTTTCTCCCAGTAGCAAAGACATGAAAACAAAGCATATTAATCAACCGAGTAATGGTTCAACAAATTGTGATAGGAGAATAATGGAATATAATAATCTAAAAAGAAGTGATGAACTGAATAATTAATTTAAAAGCAGTTTTTATTACAGATGAAGAATTCAAAAAAGCATGGGAAGATATATGAACTTATGAAAAGTGAAATATACAGAAAAAGATACACACACAAATATATCTTTCATATTACTACAGTGTAAATGTAAAGAACAAAACAAAACAAAATAAAACAAAAACAAATGATAAGTGAGCTATATATTGTTATAATGACTTGGTTTGGCACTGAAGGCTTAGAACTCAAGAAAAAAATGAGAAAATCTAACTATTTATAGTCTTGAAGGGGGGATGTGGGAGTGCATTATTGAATACATTGTTAGACTCCATTGGCATATTGGTAAATTTTCCTGAACCTGCATTTCATTGTTGTTACTGTGGTTTTTATTCTTTATTGCAAGGGAAAGCTTTTAGGGCAGGATAGAAGTGAGGGGTATATTTAGACTTGAAGCATATGTAAAAAAATATTTCAGAGATTGTGGAACTATGGCAAGATGCTAGATCATAGAGGAGCTCAGACCCTCCATATAGAAAGGCTCTAAAAATACACTAGTAGAAAAAAAAGACAAAAAAGAAAAAAAAAGTTAGCTATAAGTTCCATCATCCAGTAAAGTACTACACAAAAATGACTGCAAGAACAGGACAGAAACTCTTAAGGGAGATAAGAATAGGTAGAAAGAAGCCAAAACACTTAGGCACATCAGAAAATGGGACAGACCAGTGTCCGGGCAGCCCTGAGCACTGAACTGAGGCAACATTGTTCTTGGGCAGCATCTTAGCACTTGGTACTGAGTGATTAAGTAGTCCCAAAGGAAACACAATAAGAAACAGATGGAGTCATCAAGCATTTATTAAAAATCTTCTATTTATTAGAAACTGCTAGTCACAGAGAATACAAAGAAAAAGAAAAAAAAAGTCCCCAACATCAAAGAGCTCAAAATCTAATGGAGGGAGACAGTATATGAACAGCTGTGTCCCCTCTCTCTCTCTCTCTCTCTCTCTCTCTCTCTTCTTGTGGGAGGTGGGATTTTAACAGAGAATTGAAGGAAGGTGGTGAAGGTATGAGGCAGAAGTGAATATGCAGAGGATTCCAGTCCTGAGGGACAGCCAGCAGAAAGGCCTGAATTTGTGAGGTGGAACAGCAAAGAGGCCAGTTATTTAGGTCAGAAAAGTGCTCAAACAATACAATGTATGTGTGTATGTGTGTGTGTGTGTGTGGGGGGGAGTCTCAGCAGTTCAATCTGGAGGATGCTCTGCACCAGGTAGTTTAGTGTTTGTCAGCACTTCATATCTGGGAGAAATGAAGGAACAGATAGAAAATGAAATGTTAACAGAAATAATAACTTGGGAGGAAAGAATGGCAAGGAGAATTAATAGCTTATAAGAGGTGATGGTTTTAAGCCTTACCCCAAAATTTAATTACCTGAAGAGTTTTCTTAGAAAAGAACAAACATAAAGCAAAAACTCCAAAGGATAATAAGATATTTTGAAACAAAAATTTAAAAAAAATTGAAAAGAATGAAAGATATGTATTATCAAAACAAACTGATCAGAAAAATAGATCAAAGAGATAGAACTTCAAAGTATTAGACCATTTGAAAATTAGAACAAAAAAAGAAAAACCCGTGGCTACTATGTTTTAGGAAGTCATGAGACAAACAACCAAGGTTGGGTATGGGGAGGGTGTGTCTAGTACTATTAGAACTAAAGAAACAAATGAAAGCAGAAAGAATCTGACACCTCTCCTAAAAGAAACTACAAAATGAAAATTACTGGGAATAACCAAGCTAAAATCCAGAATTTTAAGATTAAAGAAAAAAAAATTGCTGTTAGCAAAGTTAACAAAAAGAAAATGACAATTGTTGGAGCAATGGGAAACAAATGTCTTCTTTTTATCTGATTGGTCTCCAACTAATGCATTTTTAGTGGAGTTGCAAAATTTTGGCTATCCTGAAAAGCAATATGGAGACATGTTCCAGGAGTCATTAAGCTTGGCCTACCTTTTAACCCAACAATACTACTTTGTCTAAATTCCAAAAAAAGATCAAAGAAAGAGAAAAATAACTTGTATATTTAAGGAAAAATATTTATAATAAGTGTTTTGTGGAAGCAAAGGAAAAAAAAAACACCCCAAAAATAAGAGAGGATGACTAAACAAAGCATGGCATATAAATATGATGAAATATTATGGTAGCGCTGGAAATAACATAAGATATGATTCTAGAGAAATGTGGTAATATTTGTATTAACTGATGCAGATTGTTATAAGCAGAGGCAGAAGGACAATTTGTACAATAACCACATTAAAAAGAAAAATATCATTGAAGGACTTAAGAACACTAGTCAATACAGTGATTAACCATAAATCCATATAGCAAGATAAAATATGGCAAGATAAGGAGAAATAAACATTTTCAGACATGACCAATGTAAGATTTTGTTTTTTTTTTCTTGACTATGAACATTTGCTACAAGGATTTGTTTTTCCTTTTTTTTTTAAAATTAGAGTTTGAGTGAAAGGAGAAGGGAGTTAATAATTAGAAAAAAAAGAAAGTAAAAAGCATTATTGAAACATTTTTAAACACCTAAAAGAGATCAGAGGATATCAGAAAAAATCACAGATAACTAGGGTAGCTTAGAAAGTAACACAATGAATTTATTATATCTTAGAACAAAAATATGTTATACATTAAAACAATCTGCTCTTTCAGGTGTAACATTTTCTTCAGTTATACTATTTATATTTAAGTATCAATTTTATATGGAATTTATTGAGAATAAAGATTCAATTTTTTTTCAAAATTTAAAAACATTTCTATGTGTATGTGAATAAAATTTCCCTGAAAGCCTCAGTTCCTAAACTTGGTCTAGAGATGGTCCATATAATCAATTACTCTTAGAGTTGGAAAAAATCTCACTTCCTTTTTTGAACAATTCCAATGAGAGTAAGTTTCAAACATTGCCCCCACCCCATTTTCCCCTCTACCATAACAGCTCTTCCTTATAGGCCTCCTTTATGTACCCCACTGCATCCCTCTTTCTTGCTCCCTAATTTTGTTTCTTGGAAAATATCCAGCTTAATTGACTCACACACAATCCTACATACTCCTTCTAACTACCCTAACAATGATAAAGTTCTTAATCATCTTCCCATTTAGGAATGTAAAAAGTTTAACTCCATTGAGGCCCTTACGATTTCTCTACCATGTTTACCTTTTTATACTTCTCTTGAGTCTTGTTTTTGAATGTCAAATTTTCTATTCCGTTGTTGTCTTTTCATTAGGAATGTTTTAGAGTCCTCTATTTCATTAAATACTTATTTTTCCCATGAAAAAATACACTCAGTTTTTCTAGGTAGATTATTTTTGGTTGTAATCCTAGGCTACAGTATCATACTCTAAGTCCTCTCCTCCTTTAATGGGAAGCTGCTAAATCTTGTGTGATCCTGACTGGTTCCACAATATGTGACTTTTTTTTTTTTTCTGGCTTGCTTGCAATATTTTCTCCTTCGCATGGAAATTCTCAAATTTGGCTATAATGTTCCTGGCAGTTTTGATTTTGGAATATCTTTCAGGAAGTGAGTCATTTGCTAATTTTCAAGAAGTTATTTTCTTCAGTGAGCTTTTATATATTTTTTTCAATGTGACCAATTCTGTTTTTTAAGGAATTCTTTTCTTTATTGAATTTTTGTATCTCCTTTTCAATGTAGTTTAATTTGCTTTGAAAGGAATCTTTTTCTTCAGTGAATTTTTGTGCCTTTTCTATTTTGTGTGCTTCTTCTCATCTTCCGTTGTTGTTCAATTGTTCAGTTGTGTCTGACTCTTTGTGATCCCATGAACATCTATCCTTGACTATCTCTAGAAGTCTGTCCAAGTTCTTTTTTATCTAGGTTCATCACTGTCCAAATACATGTTTTACCAAGCTGTTA
>CM053623.1:362858600-362926787 GCA_028646595.1 Phalanger gymnotis
AATTTTTCAAAATCAATACCAAATCATGTAACCTAAGTGATTGCAGCAAAATAAGGAAATATATATTTAAAATATATAAGATGTAAAAAAAAGTTAAAAGGCTAAATTTAATTATTTTACTGTCTCCTGGTTACATTGAACAGCATCATAGGCTATAGAGCTGAAAAGAACTTAAGAAATTTTCTAAATATCCCTTTCATTTTATGGATGAAGACATCAAATTCCAGAGAGTAAATGACTTACAGATGGCCACAGGGAGTGGGTAGAAGTTGTAGTCCTCTCCCTCCCCATCCAGAACTCTTTAGTTGTTTTCTGTTCATATACATATATATTTAGATATATCAATATTAATGTATGAGTATATATGTATATATATATACATATGTATAGAGAAATACAAACAAATATATTATGTGGCTACATATACACATATGTGTCTATTTATGTATGTTTGTATGTATATTCATCTAAGTTCACTAACTCTATCAAGTCCAATGAACTATGGATTGCTTTCTAGAAAGACATAAACCCCTTGGTTTTTTCTCAATATGCTGGATTGGAATCTTCTGTCATCTTAGTATAATGGCTCTTCTCCATGCTGATTCATAGCAGGGCTAAAATAGGTGCTCCAGCTATCTACACATTAATGGAGAAAAGCCTTTCTCTGGCTTAGTTATGACCTTTTGCTTTCCATTATAGAATGATACTTAATGGGCCTACATTCTGTCTGGAAGTGGGGGAAAATGCAACCTTAATTTTTAAAATTAGCATTAACAGTTTGATCCATTAGCCCTTTAAAAGGAGATGTCATTTCAAATGTACATGATAATTATTTCATCCTGCTTATCACTACTCTTTGGTCTTATGTCACATTAGCCCTCAATGGTCAAGAATGAATAAATACCATAGAGAGCTTTAAAATTATGACCTTTTTCGGAAATATTAAAAACAAAAGTTTGTAGAGATGTAACAGAAAAGCTGACCTGTGTCAAAGACGTGTGGTTGTGCATTTGATATGTCCTGAATGTTCAATAGGAGAGACCCTGTTGAGCTATAAATTTCCAAGGCATTTTTATGAAGCTATTTTCAAGGGACAGCTTGAATCTACCACCAAGGTAATGAGGCTATGTCTCAGTATGCCCTCTTAAATACATACTCTTTGATTATTCAAGTTTCTTTCACTATTTGACTTATTGCTTCACTTTACTCTAGAGACTACCTGGAAACAAATCAAGTCAGTCTTCAGCTTGCAGACAGTGTTGCTTATGTAGCCAAAGATGCCAGATTTTCATGTTTTCCCGTCCTACATAACAGACTCCCCCATGGATTTTATTTTCATTGCCTTCACATTCCTAGTTAAATGCAAGGTTTCTTTCCTTCTTTCTTTCTCTTTTTCTTTCTTTCTTCCTTCCTTCCTTCCTTCCTTCTTTCCTTCTTCTTTTTTTCTTTTTCTTTTTAAAATGTATCTGTGACTTTATTGTTAGAGGGAATTTCTGTAGAGGAAACTCCTACCAATGTAGATCAACATTTGTGACTTTTTACACTACCTGGTGAAGTGGAATTATGGCCTAAAATTATATGCAAGGCTCATTGCAAATATGCAACACATGAAAATAATATGTAAGGGGGTGACTATCTGACCTCTTTCCATAGTTAATTTGAATGTCACAGAAAACAAAGAATAAGTAGCAGAGATTTTGTGATGTCATAAACACCTGTTTATGAATATGAGCAAATTCCTCTCATTGTAATAGTTGGACACCCCTTTTCAGGACCTTAAATAACTAAGTGCTGGGAAAGTTCAACAGCGCAACTGAAGGAGAGCTCTGCAAGAGAGTCAAGGAGGTGATTCCACTCTTCTATCCCTCTCCCAAGACATACATAGTGCCTAATGGAAGAGGTCAGCTGGTGATACTACAGCTGGAGAGTCAGTTCAAGAGAGTTAAAGGGAGGAAAATAAAACAAACATTTATTAAGTGCCTACTATGTGCTAGTTGTTGTGCAAAATATTTTGTAAATACTATCTCTGTTGATCCTCATATCAACCCTATAAAGTAGGGACTATTATTGCCATCATTCCACAGGTGAGAAAACTGAAGTAGAGTTTAAGTGACTTGTGTGAGGTAATATTCCAAGTGCTTTGCAAGTGTCTCATCTGATCATAAGATAAAGCTAGGATTAAGATGCTATTATTATTCTCAAATTGAAGTTAGGGAAACTGAGGCAGACAGAGGCTTAGTGACTTGCACAGGTCACAAATCTAGTAAATCTTTGAAGTCAGAGTTACTCAGATTTTCCTGACCACAGGCACAATGCTCACTATGACACCAGCTGACTCAGTTTCACAAGCAGGGACACAAATTCCAGTGCGGACTGTAAGTTAAATAACATTTTTAAGCACGTGCTATGTGTCAGGCACTGTGCTAAGTTCTAGGGATACAAAGAAAGGCACAAAAAGAGGCCCTATTGCAGAGTCTAATGGAGTAAGCAGTTTTGTGCAGCTTAACCTCTGGCAGTAGAAAAGAGTTCTGATAGGAGAGAATCCAGATGTGAATGAAAGAATCTGAAAGCCTAGCTGAGCAACCAGCTCAGCAGACATATTTCCCCTGGCATTGGTAGGAAGAGGACACGTTTTATAAAGATTCCACTAGAATCTGCAGTACCAAAGTAGTCAGTAGCTATTATATGTGTTCCTTACTGCCATTGTACTCTAAATCTTTGCCTGTTCTTTCCATGGACACAATTTGTGTTAATGAGACAATGTGACTAAGGTTTATGGGGAAAAATATTTTGTAGCAACTGTACTTGTAGAAGCATGATACTTTACTAAATTCTTTTGATTAAAGTATTCGTGTCTATTGTTTGATTATTAATTAAGATCTCACTGGTGGTAGATCATGAATTCATTCATTAGAGTAGTCATCTACAATGTAACATAACTTATGGCCTGAGGTAGTAGTAGCTATCTTCTTTTTTATTTTAATTTTTTATTTAGTATTTTTCCCTAATTACATGTAAAACAATTTTTCACATTCATTTTTAAATTTTTGAATTCCAAATTTTCTCTTTTCCTCCCTCCTCACCCCATTCATTGAGAAGGAAGGTAATTCAATATAGATAATCTATAACATGTGCAGTCATGCAAAACAGATTTCCATATTAGTCATGTTGTGAAATAAAACAGAGACAAAAAAACCTCAAGAAAAAATAAAATGAAAAATGCTTCAATCTGTATTCACAAACCATCAGTTCTTTCTCTGGGGATAGATGGCATTTTTCATAAATCCTTCAGAATTGTCTTGGATCATTGTATTATGGAGAAAAGCTAAGTAATTTACAGCTGATCATCTTAAAATATTGTCGTTACTTTATACACAATATATTTCACTTTTTGATCTGATTTGATTTGGTCTGATTTGATTGATCTGAAAAAAATGCATCTGGGAGTGATAATTTAAAAATTATTGGACTACCTGCAGCCCTTGGTGAGAGAGAGAGAGAGAGAGAGAGAGAGAGAGAGAGAGAGAGAGAGAGAGAGAGAGAGAAGGGGGGGGAACCTAGACATGATATTTCATGAAATGATTAAAAAAAACATAAAGATATTTTATAACTATAAGACAAATTTGAATGGAAAGAATGTACTGATCACCCCTGAAGAAATTTCAAAATGAAAACTCTCAAGAATAATATAGCCAAATTCTAGTGATCTCCAGGTGAAAGCAAAAATACTTCAAGTAACCAGAAAGAAACCATTCAAATACTATGGAGCCACAGTCCAGATCACATAAGACTTAGCAGTTACCACTATAAAGGAGAGGAGGGAGAGGAAGAATGGGAAAAATTATTGCACATAAAAGAAGTATGCAAAGAAGAGTAGTTACAATGGACAGAAAGATAAAAGAATGTGACACTTTAACTTTACTCTCATGAACTGGTTCAAAGAGAGAAGAATATATGAGCATATATTATTTTTTGAAATTTTATTTATTTTATTTTTGATTTATGAAATATAACAAGCATTTCCATAACATAGTAGAATATTAAAAAGATGATTACATATGAAATTACAAATCCATTATATACTTTTAAATTTATAATATATATAATATATTCCTTTTAAATATATAATAAAGTTATCATATCAGTTGTTTTTTTTACCCTTCCCTTCCCCTTGGCCTTCAAGATGGCTACCATTAGACACATAAACACACATACATACAGGTGTACGTGTGTGTGAATGTAGGTTTGTGCATGTTCACGTGTATATGTGTGTGTGTATGTGTGTGTGTGTGTAAAATCTTCTTTCATAGGTCCTTTGAATGGGTATTTATAATAGTCAAAATGTCTCCTTGCTCAAAGTTTTTAAAACAACATTGATGTTGCTGTATATAATGTCCACTTGTTTCTGCTCATTTCACTCTTCATTATTTCATGCAAGTCTATCCATGTTTTTTTTTTAAATCCATGAGCTCATCATTTATTATATCACAGTAATACTACATCATGATCATATACCACAACTTGTTTAGCCATTCCTCAAATGAAGGCATCCCCACAGTTTCTAGTTCTTTGCCACCACAAAGAGAGCTGCTATAAATATTTTAGAAAATATAGGTTCTTTTCCTTTTTACCTAATCATCTTTGGGAATAGGCCTAGTAGTGGTATTGCAAAGTCAAACATTATAGACAGTTAAAAACAACCTTGAGATATTATTTCCCACCTATCAGATCAACTAAAATGATTGAAGATCTCAACAATTATTAGAAGGGATGTGGAAAAATTGGTATACTAATTCATTGTTGATGGAATTCTGAATTGCTCTATTCTGAAGAGCAATTTGGAATTATGCACAAAGATTGTATATATTCCTAGTAGAATTAATATTACTATATTAAAATTATCAATATACAATTACTATTAATGTAATAAAATACACACCTAGTTGGATATAGAAATCTATCTAACACAGTAGGGAAGTAGGAGGAATTGAAGAGGCTAGGAGAAAAGAGGGAGAGAAGATTAAGGGAGGCAGGGGTCAGAAGTAAAACAGACTTTTGAGGAGGGAAAGGATATTATATATATATATATATATATATATATATATATATATATATATATATATAGATATATACAGTCAGAAAAAAGATAAACAAAAGAAAAGAGGATGGAGGGAAAATAAAGTTTGTAATAGTAACCGTGAATTTGAATGTGATATATTCATACATAAAACAGTAGCAGATAGCAGAATGGGATTAAAACCCACACTCTCTCAATATGTTCTGTATAAGAAACACCTTTTAAATAGAGAGACATACACAGAGTTAACATAAGGGATTGGAGACGAATCTATTATTCTTCAACAGAGGTACAAAAAGGCAAGAGTGGTAATCACGACCTTAGTCAAAGCAAAAGCAAAAATTGATCTAATTGAAAGAGATAATCAGGAAAACTTCTTTTTGTTAAAAAATACCATAGGCAATGAAGTAATAGCAATACAAAACATATACATCAAATGGCAGAGAATCCAAATTCTTAAAGGAAAAGTTAGATGAATTACATAAGGAAATAAACAATAAAACTATACTATTAGGAAAATTCAATTTAATCCTCAAAACTAGGTGAATCTAACCCCAAAAAATAAATAAGAAAGAAATTAAGACAGTGAATAGAATTTTAGTTGTAGTTCTAGAAATCCTAAAAGTGTCAATAAGACAAAAGAAAGTAACTAAAGGGATGAAAATAAGTAAAGAGGAGATAAAACTATTCATGTTTGCTGATCATACTCTACTTGGAAAACCCCAGGGAATCATCAAAGATACTAACTGAGACATTGCTTCAACAAAATTGCAGGCTACAAAATAAATCCACCAAAATAAACGACATTTCTATATAACAATAACAAATTAAAATAAGCAATAATAGAAAGGGAAATCCCATTCCAAATAATTTCTCTATGAATAAAATATCTAGCTATCAACTTCCCAAAGTTCACAAAAAACACCACAAAGTCAAAAATAAATGTAACTAAATTATAAAGGTCAAGTAAAACTCAAAAAAAAAGAAAACAAGAAAAGAAAGATATATGAGAAGACACCTCCAACCTTTGCCTTCATGAAAGTGGGAGGTCCACAGGTGTTATATATAGTATGTGTTTTCTTTATATTTCAATGTATCACTCAGTTGTCCTGACTTTTGTTTTCTCTCAAAAAAAGTACTGTTTGTTAAATAAGATGGTTTTCAGGGAGCATGAGAGGTAGGATTTATGAGATACAATGGTCATATAAAAACAGAACTATAAAGTTTATTTAGAAAAAATGAAATAAAAATGAACAAATCATCCTTTATATATCTTAAAATGATTTTTAATGATGATGGCTTAACAAAATCTATATAAAGTACTTTATAATTATAAAGGTAAATTATTTTTTTCAAATTCTTTTTTTCCTCCTAAGTAAAATTTTAAAGAACAGACAAATATCTATTTTCACATTAAAAACTTGAAATAATAACTCTGATCTGCTGATAGTAAAATGCTTGGAAATATCTTGGAAACTATGATAATTTTGTATGATCTCATTTGTTAAAAACAACATCCTTATTTTTTTTTAACATAGCAATCAAAGGCACTTTAGTCTGTGATAATGGCCCAGTTCCAAAAACATTTAGTGTTTAAGCTCTTCAGGATATTTTGAGGTCTGTATTATTTGTATAGAGATTTGTGATCTGTCAGTCCATAAAACATAACATATATAATTCTAGGCAGGTAATTATGTGTTAAACATTCTATAAGTGACAAATTTTTACAACCTTCAGTTACATAAGTTATACTACTAAGAACATGATCTTTCAGTGTAATCTGTTTTTGTTTCCTTTTTTTTTTTCTGGTTACTTTTTTTCTTTTTATTTTCTGGTTACAATGGACTGGTCCCTGAATAGTCATCATAAACTCCTGTCGTCACAAAAAGGTCATCATGACTCAAAAATTTTATGCATCTTTGACCATATTTTTTTTTTCTCAGTTCAATTGGATATTGTCTAAAGATGACTTTTGAGGCTACTTCTGTGTCTTTGCAATTTCAAACCCATCTGGAGCTAACCAACTTTTGATTAATTTCAATAAATCCAATGCTGTATATCTGTCAGTATAATTCAGCAAAGTAATTTTTTTTTATTATCATAGTCATTCTATTTTTATCTGATTATCATGTATTGTATGATTACTTATTAATATTGTTACTTCTTTTTGCCACATAAGTTGTCATCTTTCTATAATTGCCTTTGAATGATAGATGCTATTTCATTTTGTGTGTGTATGTGTGTGTGCACAGTAACTCTTTTAGTATATGTTAATTGCTTCAAACGTGCTCTTCCCATTGAACTTTGATTTTAGAGTGCCAGTATGTCTCTTAACATACAGATCCATAACTTTCCCTTTCATATCTTTATGATCGATAAATGTTTCTTTCCTGAAGCAGACCATGGTATCTGTAGATATCATCTTTGTTCTTTGATATGTTATTTTCAAATTTATGCTAAAATCTTTTAGTTTCTGTTTAATTAGTGTATGTTTTGAATTTTATACTTATCAAGTTCAAGTAATATTCTGATGTCATCAGAAAAAGATTTCATGGGATGAAGGTCTTTTAAATATGTTTTTATTTTATTTTTTGGGTTGAAGCTATATAGCTTGAAATCATCTATATATGTCAAATAATTGATAATATTTTGATTAGAATCCCTCTTTGTTCTGTTAATAATTGAGATATTGCTGCAATTTTGGTTGTACAAACCTCTCTGTTGCATGCCTGTGAAACCTGGACAGTATACCAGTACCAAGCCAGGCAACTGAATCACTTTCACTTGAATTGTCTTAGGAAGATTCTAAAGATCACCTAGCAGGAAAGGACTGAGATCCTTTCTTGAACTAAATTGCCAAGCATTCAAACTCTGTTTCAGAGAGCACAACTCTGATGGGCTGGCCACATCGTTTGAATGTGTAAGGTATACTTGCCAAAAAGACTACTTTGTGGAGAACTCACAGGGCAAGCATTCACATGTTGGTCAGAAGAAGTGATACAAGGGCACTTTCAAGGTCTCTCTTAAGAACTTTGGAATTGATTGTGTGACATGAGAGACACTGGCACAGGACCACTAAGCATGGCATGCTCACACAGAGAAGGTGTTGTGTTCTATGAGCAAAGCAGAATTGAAACAGCTTAAAGGAAATGCAGAAATAGGAAATTTAGAGGATCCACCCCAACTGTTCACATGGACTATTTGTGCCACACCTGTGATAGAGCATTCCAAGCTCATGTTGGTCTGATCAGCCATGTCTGGATACTACGAAACTTGACTCTAGCATAGTGATGCCATTTTGGTCCTCTTCAAGAATGAAGGACAACAATCAACCAACCAACCAACCAACAACCAGTGTCTGTTTAATTATTAGGTAAAATTTCTAGAGTTTGTATCAAGTAAAGATTTTCAATGACCTTAGGGTCTTTAATTTTTTGTAAAATTCATATTTAATCGCTCATCAATTTTTATCTTATTTCATCTAATATAGTCTCAGGGATGAATATAAATACACAAACACATACACACATATGTTCATATATACATATTACATTGATTGTATTCTATATATGTACATATGCATACATATATATGTGCATATCTATTATGCACATGTATATATTACATAATGTATAGGCATTATATTGATTGTCTATTCAGTACAATAATCTTGTGCATAATTGCCCTGTAATGGTCATTAATACATTGTTGTGTGATTTAAAGTTGGATTTGACAAAAGGCATTATGAAACCTTTGGTTATAATTGGTGAAATTAGTTCACAATTTTGTCTCCAACATAGATTCCCTCTTAAAACATGAACAATGGTTTGGGTATTTAGGTGTTATTACTGTTGTTGCTTATCATAATTAATCTGTCACCCTTCAACTGCCTTTTAAAAGTCATTATTATTAAGTTGGGTAAAGAATAGTAATTTTTGGCAGATGATATAACCTTTGACCACCAGGGAACCAATCGACTTCATATGCTTTGTCCAGGGGCACTACAGAGTCACCTGAAGTGATTAACACAGCTTTTCAGGCTGCTTAAAGTGAACTTCTCTGAGTGCTACAAGTTTTGGGATAACCTAGCTCATCATCATTAATTGAAACTTATGTACTAGAAATTAAAATCATATGAATGAAATAGTAGAATCCATTAGTGCCCAGTTCATCTACTGTATCATCACTAAAAAAATCTATTTTGCCTTGTTAGCAGTGACAATCAACAAAAGACAAACCATTAGGTCAGGTCTTCAAGTATTTTCTACCAACTAACTGTAAAGCTGTGCTAGATGTTCATTTCAAAAAACAGGGAGAAATTGAATTGAAAATGCTACAGGGAAAGGTCTGTGATACTCAATATAGCCTGTGAAATGCACCCTTGTTGAACCTTCCATTTTATTTTTAATAGTCAGATAAATTGTATTCTTTATGTATGGACTCAACTAGATGTCAGGATTTTGTTTCCTTCCCAACTCCTCCCTAGATATATTCATTCTGAGTATAATCTTGCCTGTAGTCAAAAAATAGGACTTAGTAATTTTCATGATTCCTGACCACTAGTCAGAGTCTTCTGGGTTGGCATATTGTAGTTTTGCCCCTTACTGACCTGAGGGTTTTTTCTTCTCTTTTTTGTCTTCTTCTGCATTTAATGTGAAAGATCATTAATCCAATTCTAGAGTATACTTGAGGGTTGTACAATAAATAATAATAAAAAAAAACTTGTGTCACCTTCAATAATTTGACTAAGATCTGAATAAGCTGGTGTTTTTAAGAAGTGATAGGAAAACATGAAAATTACTTTACTACTATTGGAGCTATGAAATGTGCCAGTTATTTGGAACAAAAAGCAATTTGAAATTGTGTGAAAAATGTTTAAATTGTTAGTGTATTTTAAACTAATTATCCTATTAAATGGGTATTTATCCCCAAGGAAGTCATATTGAAAAGTTCCTATCTATACCAAAATGTCTGATGGAACATCATTAAAAATTAATTTCTTTTTTTTTGTTTTCCCATCTTATCAATTTCCCCAGTATTATTCTCTTTCCCAGAGATCCCTATACAAAACTACTATTTTTAAAGACAAAAAAGAAGGGAAAAAAATCAGCAAAATTCACCAATGTATCAACAAAGTCTCTATATACAAATGTACACACACACACACATTGTACCACACTACCGCTTCTGCAAGGGAAGAGATAGATACCGTCTCACTTTTCTTCTTTTAAGCCATGTATATTTAACTTTGCAACATTCACTTTTGATTTCTTATAACATTCTTTCCGTATAGGTATCCGTGGCCATTTTGTCATTGCTTTTTGCTTCTACTTCATTCTGCATCAGTTCATCCACATTTTTCCCTATGTCAAAACTTATATCATGAACAGGCTTCTCTGCATACATTATGCTTATCATTTCTTACATCACAGAAGTATTTCATTACATTTTTCTAAAACTCTTCTCCAGCCATTTGGCATCTCCCTGTTTCCAAATCTTTAAAATATCTGACCAATGAATGGAGAAGAGCTGAACGACTTGGGGCAAAGAAGAATAATGGAATATTATTGAATGTTAATGGTTCTATTAAATTTTTGCTAATGAAAATACTTCAGAGAAGTACAGGAAATCTTTTATGAACTGATATAGGATGAAAAAGGAGAATCAAAGGGATACACACACACACACACACACACACACACACCAATACACACATGAACAATGTGGCAACAATGTAAATAAATACTACACTAAAAGTCAAAGAGATTTTGGTCAAATCCAATAGCCATTGTTGGCTTCGGATTATTTCAGGGTAAAACACTCTTCTTTCTGTTCTTTTAAGCAATGGTGAAGTATATAATTACACAATTAAATATATCAATTATAACTGTGGTCTTAGTTCATTTTGCTTATTTTTTTTTTCCTTTTAAAGTTAAGATCCAAGGGAGGGTATAATTAATTTGAAATTTATTGTTGTAACAAAACAAAATGGAGGCATAAAAATAATAAAGTGGTCCAGAATACAGGATACTACGTTATTATCAATGAACATAGAGAGGTTGGTTAATGGATGAATAAAGTAGAAAACAATGAAGGAATAAAGAGTGTAATTTTTTTCTGTTCTCAGTTTTCAGAAGAGGTAGATTTCCATCAACTCCTCAAATTTAAGAGTCAGTACATCCATATGACCATTTTTTGGGGGGCAATACAAATGATATTAAAGTACTTTCAACTTTCTGTATTAAAAAGGAAATGAATTTCAAATCTCTGAAAGATAAAATAAAAGTACACAACAATTTTGGAGTCAGTTTGTCATAGTGAAACAAGTGCTAGAATTGCCATGTGGTAGATATATGCAAATCCTGCCTCTAAACAGTACTAGTCATGTCACCCTGTCAAATCATTTACATTCCTTGTACTTCAACCAATTACCCATAATTTATCTGAGATATAGATAATCAGGATGATAAACAAATATTTATTATGTCTACCTCAAGCAAAGCATTTTAATAGGTCTTTATTCACGATTGCTTGACATTTGAAAAAAAAAAGATAATTTTAATTTTGTTTCTCTCCAACAGCTACTCTAGTCAATTGAATCTATCATGGTCAAAATATTAAACTAGTTTGATTTTAAGAATGCATTTTTAATAATAAAATGAGCAACTATGTTTATTGTTATCAAACTAGACACTGAAGAATGCGCAGCCCATATCAATGGAGTTAATGGAGTCCTCTTTCTGCTTATACCCTGGAGGTTCCTATTCCAAAATTAGGGGGATTTAACAATTTTGAATTGATATTAGATGCTTAAGTTCATGTAAATAAAGTATTCAACACATCTATCAGGCCTAGCCAAAGTTTTTAATGTTATTGTTTTTTCACTTTTCTTTTTCCTTTTTGTCCTTCACTTCAGTATATTTGTATTTGCAACCAATTATCCTCTCTCTCTCTCTCTCTCTCTCTCTCTCTCTCTCTCTCTCTTTCTCTCTCTCTCTCTCTCTCCCTTTGATAAGACTTGACACTATGGATTCCAGATTTTCTAGTCTGCCAATTATTTCTGCTTCAGAAGCCACAATTTCTGCTTCCACAGTTCTTCAAATTTTTTAAAAATTTTTATTTATTTATTTTTAGTCTTCAATATTAACTTTTATAAGATTGTGAGTTTTAAATTTTTACCCTCCCTCTCCTCCCCTTTTCCCAAGGAACTATGCAATCTGATATATGCTATACTTACATACATACATATAATCATATTAAACATATTTCCACATTAGTCATATTGTGAAAGAATAATCAGAACCAAAGGGAAAAATCACAAGAAAGGAAAAAAAAAACATAAAATAGTGTGATTCAATCTGTTTTCAAACTTCATAGTTCTTTCCCTGGATGAGGATAGTATCACAAGTCTTTTGGAATTATCTTAGATCAATACATTGCTGAGAAGAGGTAAGTCTACTAAACTTGGTCATCATACAATGTTGCTGTTTCTGTGCATGATGTTCTCTTGATTCTGCTCATTTCATTCAGTATCAGTTCATGTAAGTCTTTCTAGGCTTTCCTGAAACCTGCTTGCTTATTATTTCTTATGGAACAATAGCTTCTCATTACATTCATACAATGCAACATGTTCAGCCATTCCCCAATTGATATGCATCCTCTCAATTTCTAATTCTTGGCCCCCATGAAAGAGCTGCTGTACATAGGTTTGTGTATGTGCATCTTTTACCCTTTTAGGTGATCACTTTGGGATGTGGATCTAGTAGTAGTATTGCTGGATCAAAGGGTATGCACAAATTTTTAATTTGTTTAATATTTTTAGCTTTCAGCATTGATTTTTACAAGAGTTTGAATTACAAATTTTCTCCTCATTTCTACCCTCCCCCCACTCCAAGATAGCATATATTCTGGTTGCCCCATTCCCCAGTCAGCCCTCTCTTCTGTCACTCCACTGCCCCCCATCCCTTTTTCCCTTACTTTCTTGTAGGGCAAGATAGATTTCTATGCCCCATTGCCTGTGTATTTTATTTCCTAGTTGCATGCAAAAACTTTTTTTTGAACATCTGTTTTTAAAACTCTGAGTTCCAAATTCTCTCCCCTCTTCCCTCCCCACCCACCCTCCCTAAGAAGGCAAGCAATTCAACACAGGCCACATGTGTATCATTATGTAAAACCCTTCTATCATACTCATGTTGTGAAAGTCTAACTATATTTTGCTCCTTCCTATCCTATTCCCCTTTATTCAATTCTATCCCTTCTCAAAAGTGTTTGTTTTTGATTACTTCCTCCCTCATCTGCCCTCCCTTCTATTATCTCCCTTTTTTTATATTATATATATTCCCCTCAGCTACCCTAATACTGAGGTCTCACGAATTATACACATCACCTATCCATGTAGGAATGTAAACAAAGCAGTTCAACTTTAGTAAGTCCATTATGATTTCTCTTTATTGTTTACCTTTTCATGCTTCTCTTGATTCTTGTGTTTGAAAGTTAAATTTTCTATTCGGCTCTGCTCTTTTCACTGAGAAAGCTTGAAAGTCTTCTATTTTGTTGAAAATCCATATTTTGCCTTGGAGCATGATACTTAGTTTTGCTGGGTAGGTGATTCTTGGTATTGACCTCCAGAATATTGAATTCCAAGCCCTTTGATTCCTTAATGTAGAAGCTGCTAGATCTTGGGTTATCCTGATTGTGTTTCCACAATACTCAAACTGTTTTGTTCTGGCTGCTTGCAGTATTTTCTCCTTGATCTGGGAGCTCTGAAATTTGGTGACAATATTCCTACAAGTTTTCTTTTTGGGGTCTTTTTCAGGAGGCGATCTGTGGATTCTTTCAATTTCTATTTTACCCTTTGGCTCTAGAATATCAGGCCAGTTCTCCTTGATAATTTCTTGAAAGATGATATCTAGGCTCTTTTTTTGATCATGGTTTTCAGGTGGTCCAATAATTTTTAAATTATCTTTTCTGGATCTATTTTCCAGGTCAGTGGTTTTTCCAATGAGATATTTCACATTGTCTTCCATGTTTTCATTCCTTTGGTTCTGTTTTATCATATCTTGATTTTCATCAAGTCACTAGCTTCCACTTGCTCCAATCAACTTTTTAAGTTAGTATTTTCTTCAGTGGTCTTTTGGACCTCTTTTTTCCATTTGGCTAATTTTGCCTTTCAAGGATTTATCTCCTCATTGGCTTTTTAGAGCCATTTGAGTTAGTCTATTTTCTAAGCTGTTATTTTCTTAAGTATTTTGTTTGGGTCTCCTTTAAGGAGTCATTGATTCATTTTTCATGTTTTTCGCACATCATTCTCAATTGTCTTCCCAATTTTTCTTCTACTTCTCTAACTTGCTTTTCCAAGTCCTTTTTGAACTCTTCCATAGCCTGAGACCAGTTCATGTTATTCTTGGAGGCTTTTGATGTGAGCTCTTTGACTTTGTTGACTTCTTCTGACTATATGTTTTGGTCTTCTTTGTCGCCAAAGAAAGATTCCAAAGTCTAAGTCTGAATCTGAGTCTGTTTTTGCTGCCTAGCCATATTCCCAGCCAACTTACTTGACCCTTGAGTTTTTCTTAAGGGTATGACTGCTTATAGAGTAGAGAGTACTTTGTCCCATGCTTGAGGGGGTGCTCTGTTATTTTCAGAGCTACATAGCAAGCTCTGCCATACCAGCGCTACTCCTCCCCCAAGAACCGCCAACCCAGACTGGACTCAGACCTAAGCAGGCTCTACACTCCAGCTCAGATCTACCACTTAATTCCTCCCACCAGGTGGGTCTGTGGCTGGAAGCAACTACAGCTGTAGTTCTGTAGGTGCACCAACTCTGCTGCCTCAGGGGCAGTGGCTGAACCTTGAACTCTATTCACTTTGTTCCTGAAGTTTTTTTCCCACTAACCTTCTCTGTTGTCTTTGGTGTTTGTGGGTTGAGAAGTCTGTTAACTGCCACAGCTCCCTGATTCAAGGCACTAGGGCCTGTTCAGCCTGCATGGCCCATGCTGGCCTCTGCTCTGCTCTGCTCCCAGGTCCGTGCGATAGACCTTACCCTGCAACCATCCAGGCTGTCCTGGGCTGGAGCCCTGCTTCTCTCTGCTATTTTGTGGTTCTGCAGTACTAGA
The DNA here is from genome assembly GCA_028646595.1 of Phalanger gymnotis. NCBI lineage: Eukaryota > Metazoa > Chordata > Mammalia > Diprotodontia > Phalangeridae > Phalanger > Phalanger gymnotis. The sequence continues at coordinate 362,873,790 of CM053623.1, forward strand.
ATTTGTTCAGAGCCATTTTTATAGGTCTTTGGAGGGACCTGGGTGGGAGCTCATGAAAATCCCTGCTTTCCATCCACCATCTTGGGTATGCACAGCTTTATCACCCTTTGGGCATAGTTCCAAATTCCTCTCCAGAATGTTTGAATCAGTTCACAACTCCCGCAACAATTTATTAGAATTCCAGTTTTCCCACATCATCTCCAACATTTGTAATTTTCCTGTTTTGTCATGTTAGCCAATCTGATAGGTATGATATGGTACCTCAGAGTTGTTTTAGTTTTCATTTCTCTAATCAATAGTGATTTAGAGCATTTTTTACATGACTATAGATAGCTTTAATTTCTTCCTCTAAAAACTGCCTATTCATATCCTTTGACCATTTATCAGTTGTATTCTTATAAATTTGACTCAGTTCTCTCTCTCTATTTTTTTAGAATGAGGCCTTTTTCAGAGACCCTGACTGTAAAATTGTTTCCCAGCTTTCTGCTTCTTTTCAAACCCTGGTTGCATTGGCTTTGTTTATATAAAATCTTTTTAATTTAAGGTAATCAAAATTATCCATTTTGCATTTCATTACATTCTCTCTCTCTCTCTTGTTTGGTCATAAATTCTTCCATTCTCCATAAATTTGAGGGGTAAACTATTCCTTGCTCTCATAATTTGCTTATAGTATCAGCCTTTATATGTAAATCAAGTACCCATTTTAACATTGTTTTCTTATATGTTGTAAGATGTTGGTCTATGTCTAATTTTTGCCATATTCTTTTCCATTTTTCCCAGTAGTTTTTGTTAACTAGTGAGTTCTTCTCCCAGAAGCTGTAGTCTTTGTGTTTATCAAACAATAGATTACTATATTCATGGACTGCCATGTCTTGTGTACCCACTCAATTTCATTGATTGACCACTCTATTTCTTAATCAGTACCAAGTAGTTTTGATGATTGCTGCTTTATAATGCAGTTTTAGATCAAATATGGCTAGACCTCCTTTCTTTGCATTTCTTTTCATTAATTCCCTTGATATTCTGGACTGTTTGTTGTTTCAGATGAATTTTGTTTTTATTTTTCCTAACCCTATAAAATATTTTTTGTTAGTTTGATTGGTATGGCACTGAATAAGTAAATTAATTAGATGGAATTGTTATTTTTATTATATTAGCTCAGCCTATCCATGAGCAACTGATACTTCCCTGAGTTTTTACCTTGTATGAATTCATGGAATCCCACTATGAAGACAGTTGAATTTTCTTTAATTTTAGGTGCACAATTCCTATTTTAGAGAGGTTCAGGAAGTTATGAAGACCAGAGAAAGTATCTAGTCCTCCATCTTGTTAGTCACATGATCTGGATAGTCAAACATGTTGTTTTCAAGTAAAATAAAGTCAACAAGCATTTGTTATATGCTTACTGTATGCCAAGCATTGCTATAAATGCTGAGGATACAAAGGCAAAAAAATAGTCCCTGCTTTTGAGGATCTCTCATTTTAATGAAATGATTTTATAGGATAAACTAGAGTTAATCTCAGAGGAAAAGTATTACCAGGGTGAAGTTGGTGAGGCCTCATGTAGAAGGTAGGATTTAAGATCAGCGTTCTGGAGGAAATCATGGAAACCATGATGTGAGGGAGAACCTCTTAAGCATATAAACGTCTAGCTAAAAGGGACATAGGCAGGAGATAGATCCATGTGCATGATGAATAATGTAAATAGGTAAAAGGGAGAAAAGCATAAAAAATGGGAAAAGCAGGAAGATTCCAGTTGGTGAAGAGCACTTCACATGTAATCTTAGAAGTAATGGAGAAGAATTGGAGTTTATTGTGTGATAGGGTAACATGATTAGGTCTTTTTTGGGGGTGATCATTTTGGCAGATCAACTGTATTCAGGAGAGACTTTAGTCAGATGGACCAAACAATCAAGTTATTGTAGTTGTATGGGTATTGTGAAAAATGATTCACTCGGACCCATGTTCTATTCCAATCAGTATAAATCAGTTTAATATTTTACACAAATCATATAGGGATAATTAGAGGAGAGAGGTTCTCATAGTAGGCCTTTATAATAGTCCTCAGACTTTATTCCAGGCTTCACCACTTATTTACCAGTTATGTATGAAGTTCACTTGTGCAACCACAAGAATGCTGAGAAAGATATATCCATCCTGTTTTGTTCAAATTCATGTCTAAACCCAGTGTGGGTACGACCCCTTGATTTTTTGGAAAATTCTCCAACTTAATTTTGTGCCTCCAGACCACTTTTTTTTTGTCCAACATGAGCTGATGACCATCTTATGAGCATTTTATCACCAAAGATGATCTTTGCCTGGCCTACCTTGTGACCACCCATCCTAATGCCTCATTTTTTGCCTATAAAACAAGGTCTATCAACCAATGCAATTTTGTAGTTAACTTTGCTTCTCTAGAGTGTCCAGGTATCAAACCCTTTATAAACAATGTCTTGGGGACCAGGGACATCTCAAATCATGAGTAAGATATGAGATCCTCTTCAGTAGAGGCAACCACAGACCCAGTAATAAACTGTTATTGGCTTGGAGCTCTGCCTCAGTGGTTTTTCTTGCAGAATGGACAATTTTGGATTCCACAGTATGAAGTGATAAGGACCTATACCAACATGGTGGCTGTGTGAGAAATGAGAAGAGGACTGAGAGGAGATATTAGAAAATGACAAAGTGGATTGCATATGTAATATTAATTCAAGTGTGGAGTAAGAATGACACTGAAGTCACAAGCCTAGGTGACTAGGAAGATGGTAATTGTCTAGAAAATAATAAGGTTCTCAGGGTTATGGAATGATTCTGTGTGGAGGGGGATGTAGATAATGGGCCCTGTTTAAAATATGTTGAGATTGAGATATCTAATGAGTAGATTTGGATATCCAGTTGGGTAGGCAGTGGATGATGGCAGAGTGGAAGCGAAGAGAGGTATGAGGGTTGGATAAGTAGATCTGAGAATCATTGCCATAGAGATAATAATTGCTTTTCAGACAGTTGATGAGATCAATAAGAAAGACAGTGTAGAGAAAAGTTATCAAATATACTTCCAGTGGAAGTATACAACCCACAATTCTCCCAAGTGCTGCCAAATCAGATTAAAATATAATTGGGAACTATTAAGAAAACAAGCCACTTTGTGACCAACAGGGATCTTTTTGTATGGATTGATGGGTCCTCATTTTCATTTTATTTTAACACCACTGGTATAGAGGGAGAAAAAAGGGGGGTGGTACAGGAGAGAAATTTAAGGAACACCCACAGATAGTATATGAAACTGGAGGGAAATCCAGACAGGGAAATCAAAAAGAAGTTAGACAGGAGAAGAATTGGGAGAGAGCAGTGTCACAAAAACCTAGAGAGGAAAGAATAATCAAGTAAACAGGTTGATTTATAGTGTCAAATACTACAGAGAAGTCAAGAAGGATTAGGCTTAAGAAAAAGACATTAGATTTACTAATGAAAAGATCACTGATAATTTTGGGGAAAGCAATTTCAGTTTGTTGATGAGGTTGGGAGGCTCTTAGGAACTCAGCAAAAGCAAGATGTAGTTTCAGTCAAGGTTGTTTTGGGATTTGATTTTTGTTAAGGTAGAAAAATTATAGTCCATCCACTTTGAATATATTCCTCTAATAAATTTAAAGGCAAGACTAAGGTCCATATAAAGGAGATTACAGTGATGTAAGAGTTTATTTTCAGTACATTTCTCTGCTCTATACAAAATCAATTTCATAGAAGTTGAATTTAGAATCAACAGTAGGAGACAGATTTTAATTTGAGCCACAAAATTAGTATTTATTACTTGCTACATCAATCACAACTCCCATGATGAAAGGAATTACATTCATGAATGGTAGTGAAAGGGTCTCAGACTTATTGTCATTAAAAGTAGTAGATTAATACAAGCATTCATGTATTTAAATTTAATGATTTCCAAGTACAGAGTTCATGGCAATTCTCCCCTCGTCTTAATCTAGTCACTGATTCCAATTAATTATTTCTATGAGACTATTCCAAAACAATAAGATTAACAAAGTATCAAGGACATCATTGAGATTTATACATGGAGAAAATGCAGGTATCTAATTAGGCTTGTAGCTTATTTCTATATTCAGAATACACTTATTCAATAATTTCAAACTTCTGAACTAAATCCCTTTGGTTTGGAGATACTAATATAATACTTAAAATTATGAAATTTACTTCTATAATTAAATGATAATATTCTTACAGAGACAAAATGGAAAATATATTTTTCTATTGCTGACTACTTATCACTGAAATATTTTGAAAAGAAATGCTCATATGGGATTTCTGTTCTGTTACTATATTAGCACTAAGCACTTGCTATTGCAAAATAAATAACAATGAGAAGTAAAATATGACAAAAGTATTGATGAGTTCACCTAGCCATGAAACCATTGTATCCTAAGAAGAACTCGGATCTCTTTTATAATTATTCATAAAGTGTCCTCTCTAAATAATTACCAATATTTTTGTAGTTATCCTCCATTGAAACCCTACTCCTTTGCTTCCTGGCTTGAAGATGATCTTGTGTGCTGGTGGATCATTGGTTCTCTAAGGTACTTTCAGGCTCATTAGCAAGGCTTAAAATGAATCAGTTGTTTACCACATACTGACTCTTTTTTAGTATTGCAAAACCCAAGCAGCATCTCTTGGGACATCAAGGCTTCATGGTTTTCTTCTCACATTGGATCTTTTGAAGTATTGAGATTTCCTATCATAGTTTGATTTTACTACATCTCTTCCAAGTTCTAAAATATTACATGACACATCCCTGTGCTTTAGTCATGTTATTGTATGATTGCATGTGAATTGAATTAATTTGGGGAGACTTCATGATGACCTTGGAAAGAATGCAGAGATAGCCTAGGGTGTCACAAAACTCATAGTAGGAACCCCCATACTCCAATGGATCTAGAATTGCAATGATGAGAGAAGTCCCTCCATTGATAAAGATTATGATTCATCCATGGCTGCTCATCCTGTGTTGATCTTGCTTACACCCTATGAGGTCACCCAATGTACCAAGGGCCATCCTTACATTCCCATTAAACAGAGTATAAAAGCTTTCAACTAGTTATCCCTTACTTATGCTACATCACCAATGTGCATTTCCCCTAGGAATATCCCCCCTCTCATTTATTCAATTTACATAATTTTTAAGTTCCAGATAGAATGGTTTCTTTCCAAAAGACTTTCTTTCCAATTTTGATTACATTTTTAAACTATGTTTCCCCAGCACATATACACAGTATAGTGCTTTATGCTATATCTTAAAATTGTACACTTGTTAATATGTTCAATTAGATGATACCAAAGATGACATGTTTAACAATTTCACCAATAATCCAAAGCTGGGGGAGATGGATGACACATTGGATAATGATATTCAGACTGATTTTGAAATGCTGGAATAATGGGCTTGATTAATTGAATGGAATCTACTAAGAATAAATATAAAGCCTTTGATTTTAAGTTCCAAAAATCAATTAAACAAGTAAAGAATGGGGAAGACTTTTTAAACTGAAGTACATCTGGTTTAGACCTGGAAATACTAGCTGACAATAAACTTAATCTATGCCCACAGGGACTTCACTCAGTCCCTCTCTGTTACTGCTGGATGTATGGATACAGTCTGACCTTCTTCAGTCCTGGCCAATAATGATTGGATAGCTATGTTTATAATCTTGAGCTTTGTATACGCCCTCCCCCCGGGGACACGTAAGTGGAGGAAGAGTTGGTGCATGCTAATGATTGTGCTACTCAACGCAGTCTCTGAGGCTGAGATGAACAGAATATGGATTAATTCTCTGCTTCTTATATTAATTTTTGTCTCACATTTAACATGAAGAAAACAGAGATAGTCCAACAGGCAGCATCACACCATCTATATGTGGAACCATTGGTTACAACAAAAAGGGAGATTTTGAATGCTGTGAATAAATACATTTACCTTGACAGTATACTTTCTAAAAATATACACATAGATGATGAGGTTGATGCACTCACAGCCAGAGACAGCTTACGTATGGGAGGCTCTGAAGGAAAGTGCCTACTGTAATGGTAATTAACGTGGGACTTATTTTTTTTTTTACTGTTTTCTCTTTTGGGGCACTTAAGTAATCAAGTGATGAGTCTGGCCTTTGTTTCTTTGATTAAATTGGGAGTCTTTGATGACCTTCTTATGTCAAGGGAAAGTCTAGCTCACATAGGTTTGAGTCGCATGGCTTGTGACACCCTTTGACCCTGAACAGGATACATAAACTTGGTTCTCTCACTCACTGGAAGAGTGTCCTGTGATTTGACCAGATGAGACTCTGGGTAGCCACTGTTAAGAGCCCCCTGGCTTGAAAACCCAGATGTTAGTGCTTCCCTGGTTACTATGTGCTGAGATGTTGGACAGAAAGCTAGAAGCCTGTCTACTGATTTGTGTTACTTGATCTATTGATATTTTGTTTGTAATGTCTGTTTGTATTTGCCGTGAAGTCCAGGGTTCGTGCTTTTCCACCTTAACTAAGTGAATGATGTGTGTACGTTTGATTAAAGTGAGATTGTTAACCCTTTAAAGTTGCTGTCCTTAGAAAAGCAGATGAAAGAAACTGTGCTAGCAGTCCTTCTGTGGGCTCTTCCTGCTGGTCTTTCACCCCCACAGCAGCTGCTAGCAACATTGTTGTTACACCTACAAAAGTGAAGATCTACAGAGCCATTGTGCTGACCTTATTGTTGCATATCTGTGAAACCTGGACAGTAACAGTGCTATACCAAGAAACCGAATCGCTTCTATTTGAATTGTTTTAGGAAGATTCTGAAGATCACCCTGAAAAATAAGGAACTGGACACTGAGGTCCTTTCTTGAGTTAAGCAGCCAAGCATTCAAATTCTACTGCACAGAATGCAACTCTGCTGGGCTGGCCACTTTGTTCAAATGCCAAACATACATTTGTCTAAAATACTATTTTGCGTAGAACTTATAGGAGGTAAGTGCTCACATGGAAGTCAAAAGAAGAGATGAAAGGACATTCTCAAGGTTTCTGAGAGCTTTTAAATTGATTGTGAGACAAGGGAGATACTGGCACAGGACTACCTAGCACATTGCCTGCATCTAAGAAGGCATTGTATTCTATAAACAAATCAGAATTGCAATAGTTCAAAAGAAACCTGAGATGCACAAATTTAGAGACATCTCCACTCCAAATGTTCTTGTGGACTATTTTTGCCCAATCTTTGGTAGCATTTTCTGAGCTCATATTAGTCTGGTCAGCCATAGTCATACTGTACCTTGACCCAGACATAGTGATGTCATTTTAATCACCTAGCACAGACAAAAACTAACCAAACAACTCCCTAGGAGCCCCAGGGACAAATGATTTAAAGCTTAGGTCTTAGTTGATTTTTATGGCTTCCTCAAAATTTAGAGAATAAAAATAGACATAATATATAATCTACTTATTTTCCAAATAAAAAAGAAATGGCTAAAAATCATAAAAGATTCATAGTGAGCATTGATGGAACAACTTTAAAAATAGTATTTAGTAATAATTTCTAAGCCTGCTAAAATAGTCTGGAAACGAGATACTTAAAGTTCATTTAAACATGAAGCAATCCGTAGGATTGCTGATTAGGCAGCTTACATTTCTCTTTATCTCTGAAATGTCTGCCTCAAAATCCATGTCTTCTGGCAAGCCAAGAGCTTGAGGTCCTCTTGACAGTCATGGTTGACTTCTCTGATAGCAGAAGCTTCTCTTGTAGCCAGTCAGTTTCATTCATTGGCTCCAGGAACTCTAGACTTCTCAAACTTATAAGTTTGGGTCTAAGTGACCTTTTCCTCAAGAACAATGTTCAATTACCTACTTGGCAAAGGAAACACAAAGTGGAAAAGGGAGCCATAGCTAGCTTTGGTCTATAATTCATGTGTGAAAGTGACAGGGTTAAGGAAAAGAATAAAAGCCAGCCCTCAGCTCCCTTACAAAGAGTTTGGAGAAGTACACTCCTTGACACATAGGAAAGCAAAGGCAAGATGTACTTGGAAGCTGTTTCTCCTTTTAAAAAGGTGTAGTGAGTCATTGGCTCCTCAGGCTCATAAATGTCTACCTTTAGCACTGACCAAATACATCTCTGAAGCAGTCAGGGAGTTTGTAAAAAGTCCAAGACACCTAAAAGCTGAGTCACCATGTCTCTGGTGTCCCTGAAAATTTCTGGGGGGCCTCAGGTGCATGGTCCCTAGCATGACCTCTATAGGTTAATTTAATATAACATTTAATATACTCACAAGTAGACTTGTGTTTCAAAAAAATCACTTAAAAAGGAAACGAATTATCAAAAAGATTCAAGCAGAAGCATGAACATTATTTACCAGGAGTCCTATAAGCATTGAAAGAGCCATGCCATATGATGGAAACAGTTAAGGATATGCTAATAAATGTTAAGCGACTATGTCAATTTTTTAAAAAATACCCATAACACACTATTAAGTTTAATAGGCATTATTAATATTTTCTTCATTGCTTTCTTAAGTCTACCAATCAACAAAATAATAAATCAAATTTTGATTCATAATGTTTGTAGATTGTCGAGGTATTAATGCTCACATCTAAAATTTAACTATCAGATCTCAAGAGCTGGTATTACATGGCTCCTGGAGTCAACTGGAAGAGCATTCTACTTATACCATAAGACCTAAGCTCAAATACTATCACTAACATTTACTAGGTGAGATGCTCTGGTAAGCAACTTGTAAGTTATTTTAATTTTTCTAAGACAGTTTTTTCACTATGACGGTTGCATTATAAATAAATGAAAGAAACAAGGAAATGAGGAAGGGGATATATCCAGAGAAACCTGGGAAGACTATAGAAATTGATGAAGAGTGAAATGAGTTTAAGAAGAGAAAACTTACATCATAATAATCCGTAGTCAAATCACTTGACCTCTGTTTACATCAATTTTCTCACATGTAGAATGAGGATAATAATAACACCAACCTCCTGGGGTTGTAAGGATAAAAACTAGATAATATTTATAAAGTACTTTGCAAATTCAAAAACACTATATAAATGTTAGCTATTATTACTATCATTATCCCTATGTTTGCTATTATTACTGTAAAGACAACTTTGAAAGACATAAGAACTCAGAACAGTGTAATAATCAACCACTATTACAGGTTGTCTGTGATTAAACATGCTACCTAATTCCTGACAGACAGGTGATAGATCCAGATACCCAGATACCAAGATATGTGTATCTATATCTATATCCTTATCTATATCTATATCTCTATCTATCCCTATCTCTATCTCCATATCCATATCCATATCTATCTCTATCTCTATCTCTATCTCTATCTCTATCTCTATCTCTATCTCTATCTCTATCTCTATCTCTATCTCTATCTCTATCTCTATCTCTATCTCTATCTCCATATCCATATCTATATGTATATATATCTATATGTATATCTACATCTATCTCTATCTCCATATCCATATCCATATCTATATCTATGCCTATATCTACATCTACATCTATATCTATACCTATATCTATACCTATATCTATATCTATATCTATATCTATATCTATATCTATATCTATATCTATATCTATATCTATATCTATATCTATATCTATATCTATATCTATATCTATATCTATATCTATCTATCTCTGTCTCTGTCTCTGTCTCTATCTCTATCTCTATCTCTATCTCTATCTCTATCTGTATCTCTATCTCCATCTATATCTCTATATCCATATCCATATGTATATGTGTATGTGTATGTATATGTATATCTACATCTACATCTATATCTATATCTGTATCCATATCTATATCTAGATCTAGATAGATGGATAGATAGATATGTATATATAGATATATGCATATATTTATATATAAATATGTATGGAGAGATAGAAACATAGATCTACATCTATATTTCTATCTCTAGACAGTCAATGCAGGATGATTTTTTTCTATGCATATTTGAAAAAACAAAAACTTTGTTTTTCTTTTTGTCTCAGTTGGGAGATGGGGAGGAAGGATAGTGTGTGAGAGAGAAAACAGGCTTTTCTTCTTTGAAAAAAAAATTTTTAGTTAAAACTACCCTCCCTAAACAAAAACAAAGATAAATAAACAAGCAATAATGACAACAAAAATCAACTGTCTAAGAGATGCTACAACCAGGACATGGCAGGAGTGAAAAAAATTGATGCCTGACAATGTGATAGTGACTAGCCTTAGCCAAATATATTTGCTGTATATGAACTTCCCTACCATTGTGCTCCAAATAATTCTTCTCACTTGTACTATAAATTTATGGGGAACTATTAAAGAATGTTTTATAGCTACTGTTTTACTATGTTATCTTAGGAAATTCCTTTGTTAAGAGCAAATAATATGCACTGGCTGATTGTTAATGCAAAGCTCATGGATAAGAATCATGAGTTATAGTATTAAGAGTGCAGACTCATGGAGTGCCCTAAAATCTGAGGTCATAGCTGCACCCTGGGTGACCCAAACTTCCAGTGTGAGACTAAGTTGGGAAAGTCAGTCAGGAAAGAATTGACATTTATTAATTTTTCCCACATTTAATCAACTCCAGTGGTTCCATATTGCCTCCAGTACCAAGTATGAAATCCTCTGTTCAGTTTTCAAAAGATTGCCATATATACCTTTCATGTCTTATGCCTTACACCTTACTATGTACTGTCAGATCCAGTGACACTAACCTCCTTGCCACTCTTCCCACACAACACTCTATTTTCTAATTCTAAGCATTTTCACCAGTTGTCTCCCATGCCTGGAATTCTCTCCTTCTTCATTTCTTCCTCCTTCCTGCATTCCTGGACTTTTTCAAGTCTAATGTCTCATATAAAATCTAGTTAATGCCCTGCCGTCTATGAAAAGCCTTTCCGAGTCCTTGCAAATCTTAATGCCTTCCCTCTGAGATTATCTTCAATTTATCCTGGATGTATCCTAATTTGCACCCAAATATTTCCATATTCTCTCCTCACTTTGATTACGAGCTCCTTGAGATCAGAGATTGTCTTTTGCATTTCTTTGTAGTCTTAATGCTTAGCACAGTACATTATATATAGTAAGTGCTAGTTGATTTACTGATGTACTACTTACTATGTGCTAGACACTGTCCTAAGCACCAAAGAGACAAAGAAAGGAAAAGAAAAAGTCACTGCCTTCAGTGTGTACATGTACCTAGGCACATATAAGATATGTACAGAGGACACAAAGTTATGAAAGGAGAGACTCCAGGAGCTAAGAGGAAAACTGAAAAGCTTCCTTGTGGAAGGAAGGCTTCAAACTGAGTCTTGAAGGAAGCCAGAACCTTCTGGTTACAGACAACAGCAAAATCAAGAACATGAGGATGAATGAATGTTGTCTCTAAGGAGTAGATCAATAAATACAGTTGGACCATAGTGTGCATGGAGGACAATAGCTCAGAGCAGGCATTAGACTTAAAGTTATTCTTTAGTTAAAATTATGTCTATCTACCTGGATTGTCATTAAAGGCAAGTATTACATTTTTTTTTGTGTAAATATCATTTTCAAATGACCAAGCTGTAGGATTTAGATCCCTACAAGGGAATTAAAAGATAATCCATTTTTCATAGAAAAACAAAAATCATGTGATTCTTAACATCTCCCCTCAACCTCTTTTCATTTTGTAGACATTATCAAGGAAAAAGAAGGGATCTTGTACTGGACAGAGAACCTTTTTATAGGGCACTGACCAAAGGCTTTTCACTTTAATGTAAATTATTGGTTACAGGGTACCCTTCATTATATGAATGAGAACACTGAGGCCAAGATAGAATAGGTGACTTTTGGAAGGTCACACAAATAGCAAGTCAAGATGTTAATTCAGGTCTCTTCTGATTGGAAATCTCATGCTCCTACAACTACCCCACATTGCTGAGTATATTGCTGAACATAAGCAGGTGATCACTAAGTATTTATAGGATGAATATATACATGAATGAACACCTGAACACTATATTTATTTGAGTCAGAAGTACACTTCTGCAATAGGTATTACAGTTTCACCCAAATAGTCAAAAGCACCTTATAAATTCATTGAGGGCTAGGAATAATTTGCTTTTGTCCTTTTGTATCTTCCATGGAAACTGGCACAGAACTGACAACAAGGTCAACTCTCAGTAAACTGATGTGTTAAATGTAATGACTTCTTTCTTTATCATCATGGTGTCTTACCTATTATGTTAATGATAATATTGGAGACCAGGAAGATTGAAATTGGAGTGAGCAGGCAGAAGTAAGGAAACAGGTTATGAATTAGGCATAAGAGCCTTAGATTTAGGAATAAAATTGGAGAATAAGAGGATAAGAGAGTCAAATATTTTGAAATAAAAAATAACATTTTAATCCATAATTTACATTAACCCAAAAGGAAATAGAATTTGAAAGCAGTGACCAAGAAGCAAGTTGACACAAGTCCAAGTGTGTGTAACAACAATGCTATTTGCAGCTGTCATGGGGGTGTAAGACCAATAACCAGCACACAGGAAGGCTGCTAGCACAGTATCTTTGATCTGCTTTTCTAAAGGAAAGCAACTTTAAAGTGGTCAACAATCTTACTTTTATCACATACACACACACACACACATAGACATACACACATATGTCATTCACTTTATTCAGGGGAAAAGTCAGCACCCTGGACTTCAGAGAAAATACAAACAGGAATTGCAAGCAGAAATTACATAAATAGAGCAAATGCAAACAGCAAAGAACAATAGACAGGGCTTCTAACTGCCTGATCAAAAGCAATGCACACATAGTTGCCAAAGAAACATCACCATCTGGGTTTTTCAAAGTCAGTGGGCTCCTTAATGGCTACCCAGAGTCTCATCTGACTAAATCACACAAACACTCTTCCAATGAATGAGACCCAAAGCAAAATGCTGACCTCAGAGTATATATACCTTTATTCAGTGCCAGAGGGCATCACAACCCTCATGACCAAGGCTCATGTGACTCAGGTTCAAAGCAGGTCACATAGGCTTATTAAGGGATGGGGAAGATCTTCAAATTGTATTAACATTACAGTGTGATTATATCAAAACACTAGGAATGCAACTTCTACTTAGGTGGAAAAAAGTGAATCTCAGATATTTCTGAAGGAAAGAGTGATAAATCTTCAAAATGAAATCCATTGTTTTACAAATGGAAAAGCTAGATTCAACCATGCTAAAAGTTTTACTCAAAGTAAAAAAAAAAGTATACTGTTATGTATTGAGTTTGAAAAAAAATGCAGATTTTGCTATCACTCAAAAAAATTGCATAGTAGGTATGATTGTGCCTAGGTTAGCCCTCAATATCTACATATAAAGGATTCATTTCCAGAAGCCTAGATTCAATACCAGTGAAATAAAATTATAGTTATCATTAAAACTCAGCATCATGCCTCATTTTACTGGAAATCATGTAAAGAGAGGGAAATCGACTAAATGTCCCAACATTTTATATCATTAACAAGTCCATGAGTAAATTCTATTTGGAAAAAAAATGCAAAAGTTTGATAGTTTCAAATTTAATATAAGGCCTTTCCACTAGATATTGATTGTATTGATTGCAGATTTCCCAGATACAGACAAACCAAAATTTACAACTAATTTGGAGGAACCATTTCTGTCAGCCTTAAATTCTATTTCAATTTCAGATCTGCTTTTCTGATCCTTTGGGGAGTCATATTAATTTATCCTTAGCTAGTGGCAACAACGCCTCACTCACCTTTTCCCACATAAAAATAAAGAATGGTATAAAATTGCATCTCATTAGTAAAAGATAAAAAAATTCTTCTAGAGCAATTTACTTAGACTTGATTTTTTAAAGGGAATATGAATATGTAGGGAATTTAGAGGAAGTATCCCACTCCAGCCTAGCGATAATTGACCAAATTGAGGCTTCGTTGAAGATGTGTCCATGAACAAGGTACAACGAGGCATGAAGGGGCACCCTTGGATTCAGTGTTCATTGACATCACTTTGAGAACTGAGCCACACCCTTAGACTTACCTTTCGAAAGGCAGCAGGTGTAGACAGTATTGACCAAAACCAGAGGTAAAAGTTAGTGAAAAGTAGAAGGGAGAACACAGAGAATAGAGGACAAATAATTACTTTAAACTATACAAAGTGTTTTCCTAATTATAACCCTGTGAGGTAAGTCCTGCAAGTGTTGTCTTCATTTCATAGGTGAAAAAACTGAGACTCAGAAAGACAGTTACTTGCTCAATGCCAGTTCATAGGTAAGAAAGTCAGAATTAGAAATGAGGTTGTCTGATTCCAACTCTAATGTCTTTTCCATTTGTCCTCATTTTCTCTATAACAGTAGAACAAGATACATATTCTTTAGGGTATTGCTATAGCAACATTCTAGGATTGTATATTCATTTCCATTCAATGATTTACCTAAAAAGAGTTTCTTTTGCAAGAAGGCTCTGAATACAAAGATTTGGGTTTCTATTGAAATTTGGAGGAACCCAATGGAGTCAATAGTATAATTCTGGATTACCTTTTTGCATTCATTTAGTCACCCAAATAAAACATGGTATGAAATAGTGGAAAGGACTCTACTCTTAAAGGACTTAATAATTGGATTCTTATTCTCAGTTCTAGCTAGTGTTGACTAAACACTGTATTTAGCTTCTCTAAGGCTGTCTTTTGACAGTTTTTTATTTTATCTTACCAGAACAAAAATACAAAATAGAAAAAAAAACCAAAATCATATCATAAACTTAAATACTGAAACAAATATAAAGTAAGAAAGAAAAAAAAGGCATGTCATGTGCATAGCAAAACATAGGAGAGGATTCAAAATATGTAACAAATTTTCATTTCAAGAAAGCTTGTATGACAAATAATAAACCTTGTGTTGAGAATTGTCCATCTTTTCTTTGCTTCCTTGTGTTTTCTTCTATTCTCTGCTGTGCACTTTTTAACTTTGTTCTTTTTCCCTTCCCTCTCCCCCTAGAAGGCTACAATATAATTTAGATATGTTTCTTGATATATACATACACATGCAGATATATACATACACTTATACATATATACATATGTATATAGACATATACTTTCCCAAACATACCCTACTTCTGCTCTTTGTTTTTTTTTTTATATTTGTACATATCTTTTGTTTCCTATCCCTCCTGCCACCTCTACTTTGCTTCTACCTGCTACATTGCCTTCCTATTACTTGCTTACCCCCACTCCTCCACCAACCACCCAGTCCTCTTTTCCCCTTTAAGGATCCCTCTCCAATCCTCCCTGTTTTTTTAATAGAAAATTACAAATACACATCCTTCTTAATTTATAAGGATTTGTGAAGATCAAATGATATTATATATGTAAAATACTTTATAAACATTAAATTGAAATGTAAATACTTTAATGGATCTGTCATCTCATCAACATGGGCTGTAGCATCAGAGACTTAGAGAAAGAACCTTAGATATCAGGGAATCATAAGAACCAAGATTTAAAGCTAGTAGAGGCTTTTGAGACTATCTGGTCTACCTCCCTCACTTTACAAATAAGGAAAGTCTCAAAAATTTCCTCAAAATGAGAAACACCCTGCTTTCTCTTCAGTTAGAGGGGGGAGACACCAAAGAAGAAACAAAGTCTTGAGTCTTGACCACAAGATTTAATAACAACATAATTATTCTTACAATATGCTGGGAGGATGACATATAACTTTCATCAGAATACAAAGAAGTTTGTGAGATTGCTGATTTGACATTTTAAATTTCATCTTGTTCATACTATCACTCCAATCTGTGTCTGAATGTCCTCTGAGCTTACTAGCAGCTTGCACAGTCGACCTCTCCTGTAACTGTTGCAACCATCCTCTCCTGTACCCACCATAACTAATCATTCCTGCCGTTGCCACAACTAAATACTCATCTCATTGGTTTCAAGGTCTTGGAATTTACAATGTCATTTCCAGTCTTGAACATGTCTACCCATAGTAAAAAGTTCTCAGGAAAGGGAATGTAAAGCCGGGGAGGCACACAAGGCCCCAAAGCAAGATCATTCTAATTGAGTTTACCTTGCATATTATCAGCAATGGTGGGTGGGACAAAAGAGTACTATTCAATTTCATGGGAATCTAGGAAGAGTATGCATTATTTACTACATTGAGGAATCACATGCTAGAGTACCAGCTGAAAGTTGCCACTTCTTTTAACAGATGAATCACCCTGCTTCTCCCCCAATAGTATTATGAGCCTGGAATAAAGAGTGAGAGCCAAAAAACCACTCACACTTTGTAATGCCATCCTAAAATGTCAAGCCCTTTCATCAATGTGCAACCACATGGTTGGAAGCAACCTGGAAGTTCATCATCCCCCAAAGCACAAAATACACTGCTTGCAGTGGTCACTATTAGCCAATGAATCCTTGCTACACAGGCTGTATTATTCTTTCTGCATGCATGCTAAACTATAGCTCAAAGTCCAAATACCCTTTGCAATGAGGCAATTGGTACTTCTCTCCTCAGATCTGAGGATAAATTAATATTATCCTCAGAACTTGTTTTTTTTTTGTCTTTCTTATACACCAATACATTATATGAGTGTGAGTGTGTGTGTGTGTGTGTGTGTGTGTGTGTGTGTGTGTGTGTGTGTGTGTGTGTACCAAGTTTTTGGCTACATTAGGCAAAGCTACCTCTGATTTAATTAACCTTGCAGCTATATGTCAGAAGGAACTACTGGCATAAAAAATAATTTTCCTTCTGTCAATATAAATGAAAAGGAAAAGAAAATTAATTTAAGCCATTTTTATTTGAAAAAAGTAAAATTTGCTTTCTCCCATAGAAAAGAACACTCCATACAGACTCTTCTTTTTGTTTATAAAAGATACCACTTGTGGTTTGCCTAGAACCTTTTAAGAAGTCAAATTAACACAAACTGATATTACCAAAAGACTAAAAAGATAAAAATAAAATGTTGATTGTTATTTATTCTGGAAAAAAGTGATAATGTTAAAGTATATAAAGAGAGCTAGTCCCTGAATCAGTGTCTTTAAATCTCTTAAAAAACCTTAACCAATATCCCCATAAAGTTGGGATTTTAAGAAGATCCCAAAGAAGGAAAATTATTTTGAGACGTTTGTTGTGGAAAATCTCTTAATCCTTCATTCACCCATTCACCATTCATAGGATTCTAATATGTAACTTGATAGGAGTCATAAGAGTCCAATATGTAGCTTGATATTGGTAGGTTTTTTTTTTTCCCCACATATATGGATTCCCCCTACCGCCACCCTTATTTAATACTCTGCCTTCGGGGAAAAAGAAAGACATTCCTCTATATTAATTACTATGAAAGGGCAAGACATTTCTAATTTATCGTAACACCTAAGGGACAAGTGATCAGAATGAGAAGCTCCTACAGTCTTAGCAAAGCAATTACTGACATGACCTGGAGCTGATCAGAGCCCATGTTCTAGAACCAATGTATATGTTTTATCAATCAATTAGTGCACTGTGAATGAAATACATTTTTTCTTAATATGAGTCATTTCAATGCTTAGCTTTCGTAAAGACATCCATCATCACTACATATAATTTGAGTTTTGTTTTGATTAATTTTTAAAGTGCCAGTTTCAGAAAAGCTAAAATCCAATTAATGTCAAAAATTGAGATATGAGACTTAAAAAAAGAAAAAAATGAATGCAGTGAAATATTCTGTTTTATTGAATCAGGATATGTGATAAATATTTTTCAGATCTGTCCCAAAAGATGTAGCTATTTTTAAACAAATGTTTTAGTTCATTTAAATGACCTCTTCACTTTAGGGAACATAGACCTTTTGAAAATAGCAACATAAAGTATATTTCTAATAACTTGACAACTGCAAGTCTAACTTTCTACGTCTTTAGGTTGACAGATTCTATGCTTTAGGAAAAGATCTTGGGGAACATTATGTCTAATACCAACATTTTACAAATGAGGAAGCTGGGGTCCAAGGAGGTTAAAACTTACATGAGGTCACCCTGGTTGTAAGTAGCAGAGCCAGGCTTGTCCACTTAAGAATGGAGAAAATTTTGTCCAAAGGTTGATTTTAACTTCTAAGCAGCCCAGAACATTTCCTTAAATTTGGATTTAAATAGTTTTAAATAGAATAGAGAAAACAATATAAAGAACAACTACAACAGTGTAACTAGAAAGAAAAACAAAACCAAACTAAACGAAAACAAATTTGACTCCAGGGAATAGCTGAGAATCTAGGGGAGCCTCTTTTTTTTTTTTTAACATGGAGGTATAATCACATAACATTGCACATGCTGTTAGTTGTGATGAGCTCTGTTTTCCTCTTACCTTTGGGTTCTCTGTAAAAAGGGATGATCACTCCCTTGAAAGGGATGAATAGAGCAATACATTTGGAAATAAGACTGAAATAAAAAATTTAAAAATAAAAAAATGTACTCTCCCTCCCCGCCAATTATGTTTAAGCTTTGGTCTTCATATGTATGTGTAATGTGGTATAAAAAGCAACGGATTTGTGGTCAAGGGATTTATATTCAAAATCTGACTCTACCACATATTTTCTGGGCTATATTGACTCAGTCGAACTGACTTTCTATGCCTCAATTTTCTCATACATTAAAAACAATGAAATAATACTAATACATAGTTCCCATTACAGTTATAGAAAAAGCTATATAAACATGAGTTACTGCTGTTGCCATCATAATCCTCCTCCTCATCATCACCAATCTTTATGGTGTGCACAAATATCATGTCAGACTTTTATATATCATGTGGATAATTCAGCTTATCCTTGGAATCTAGAAATTTTGAGGCCACAAACAAAAGTCTTAATTCTTCTCTGTCACCCCTCAGAATACAACTCTTAAAAGGGACTTAAGGTAAGCTTCCTTCCTATGGGTAGGTCTCCACCCTCCAGCTCAATTCACTCATAAAAATAGACAGGGCTCTGTCTGAGAAATTAACACAGACCAACAAACTAGGCTTCTGTCTGAGAGATTAACACAGATCAACGTATGTTGGAGGTCAACATCCCAAACATTCTTTCTGTTAGGCCTCTCCACAAACAAGTTCCCCCAGGAAAATTCCTCCCTCTGCCCACACCTACTAACTTCTCTTTCTCAGCTCTGCCTTCATCTCACTTCCTGCTTTTTCTCTTTTTTGGCAAACTCCTCCTACACTGGGTTCCAGCAACTCAGGCTCCACATGACAGGATGCACCACAGCTACTTAGTGTGTTACAGAAACTTAAGTCCAAATGAAAAAATATAGCAAAAAATCCCACTTTGCTTGTTGTTACATCTTCTTTCCTCGTTGAGACGCTCTATCCATTAACTGGATTTTTCTGGTTTATTCTTATTTAAGATTGTGGGTGGGGAATACATCTATTAACTCACTACCAAGAAAACTAACTACACATTTGGAGGAATGAGGGAAAGGCCTTTCTTAATATGGCTGGCATTATTTGTATCATAAGCCAAGAGATGAAACCTGGACATCCATTAAATCTAGGGATTTTCAACCCAGGCTCCTCCCCCCACCACACACACACCCAATACAACCTTTCCACACATCCTACCACCTGTAATATACAAATTGCATGACTGGATTGAAAGGGCAATAATTACCATATAAATATTTAGAGGAAAAACATCATAACAGTAGTAACTAGAGAATGAGATGATTTTTGAAGTAAACATTAGATATAAGAAAAGCTGGAATGTTCTTTTAAAAAAATATAATCTTAGAGGTCCCTGATTCTTTGAGACTATCTTGTCTAATACACTGCATCTAAGCCAGACTACGATTAAGCTGTTATAAAGAATTTTCCCACTTTACATTTAAGCAGTGTGTAAAGGGAAACATCTTCCTCTGCCTACCCCCTCTATTCCTAAAAAGTACACTCTATAAACTTAATTTATTATGATAAGCAAATAAGGAGATTCCTGACTTCCCAACAACAACAAAATATTTGAGTTGTGCTAAATGACTATTTTCCCCTTTTTATCTTATCCTGATAAGGTTATGCCACATGTCTTACTCAGAAACTTTATCATATTTTGAAGAGGGGAAACCATTCCCCTTCTTCAGACATTTTTATTTCCTCTTATAGAAAAGTGAAAAAAGGGACACAAAAACTCACCTAAAATCAACTAGGTTGTTAGTAGTCAAGACAGACCTCTTGAAATCCAGTTTACTGCATTTGCTTCTACAATACACTGCCTCTACCAGTATCAGTTAACAACATGCTGCCTCAGCTAAAAATAGAGCAAGATCTCTCTATTTTTATTAGTCTGGCATTTTGTCATTCCAGTGCATCCTTTTGTGACACTGCATTAAGCAACATAATAAGGAGATATGATGAAATGCAACGTTAGCAGAATGAAGAAAAATTTAAAGAGACATACTGTGATCCAGCTGAGATCACTATTAGTTCACATGGTCACTTCTCCTGATAAAATGATGATACATGTAGAAATGAATCAATCAGCACCAGCCCATAACAATGTGTCAAGGCATGATATCATCAGATATGGTTTCATTACTTAGCATCAACTTAAAGTTATTACATAGTTCGCATCTGATAAGCAAAAGCTAAATCTATGGTATTGATTTAACTGTTGTAGGTTTTAGGATTTACTAGGAAATCATATAGGAGTATTTATTATTGTTTTTAATTCATAGGTATTCCCACACAAGCTACATTTTGCATCTGATTCTCTTATTTTGCAGACTAGATAAGGTGACTGAAAAAAATAACAGTGATCTCATTCAGAAATTGTAAGATTGTGGCATTGTTGCACAGCCAGTAATTAATTTTGGATTACAATATCTTACTAGGTTAAGTCTCAGAAAATGGCCAAGGTGTGCATATGGGAAGGAAGGGAAGGGGAGAGAAAGAAAGAAAAGAAAAGGAAAACAATAAGATGAGATAAAGGAAGAGGAAGGAAGAGACAAGAGAGAAATCAGTTTCCTAAAGAGAAATCTTTATTTCAAAGCAAATCAAATCCACACCTGCTCCGCAAACACATACCCTTACATTTTCCTGTAGCCCCAAGAGGTACTATCTTAGTGAGTCAGTTTCCCCTCTGGGCCACAATTTCTTCATCTCTAAAATGAAATTGGGCTACATGACCTACGATGTCACTTTTAGCTCTGTTTCTAAGATCCTAATCTCCTGTGCTTTCTGGTTGGTTGGTTAGTTGTGCTTTATTCTCGAAGAGGACCAAAATGTCATCCTTATGTTAGCATCAAGGTGCAGGATGTCTGAAGGTGGCTGATCAGACCTATATTATCTCAGAGGCACTACTACAGGTCACACACAAATAGTCCATGTGAACTTTTGAAGTGGAATTGTTTCTAAATTTGTGCATTTCACATTTATTTTGGGCTATTGAAATTCTGCTTTGCTCAGAGGACAGAGCCTTCTTTGATGTGAACACCATGCTTGGTGGTCCTGTGCCAGTGTCTCCCATGTCTCACAATCAATTCCAACGTCCTCTAGAGAGACATTGAGGGTGTCCTTGTCTTGTTTCTTCTGACCTCCATGTGAGCACTTGCCTTGTGTGAGTATTTTGTAAAATAGTTTCTTAGGCAAACATGCAGCAGAGTTGTGCAGCAGAGTTGAATGCTTGGCTTGAGAAAAGACCTTGGAGTCTGGCACCTTATCTTGTCAGGTGATCTTCAGAATCTTCCTAAGACAATTCAAATGGAAAAGATTCAGTTTCTTGGCATAGCAGAGGAATGCTGCCCAAGTTTCACAGGCATACAATGAGGTTAGCTCAATGCTACTGTAGACCTTCAGCTTGGTA
Organism: Phalanger gymnotis; assembly: GCA_028646595.1. Taxonomy (NCBI): domain Eukaryota; kingdom Metazoa; phylum Chordata; class Mammalia; order Diprotodontia; family Phalangeridae; genus Phalanger; species Phalanger gymnotis. The sequence goes on from CM053623.1 coordinate 362,895,656, forward strand.
GGCAGTCTAATACATCTTCTCTCCATCATTTTCCCTTGGAGCCTCCCAAACACTAGGATAGCTCTGGCAATGTGTACATCAAACTTGTCATCTATGTGGAGATCCCTAGAAAATATACTGCCCAGTTAAGTGAACATCCACAGTATTCACAATTTCTCCATTTTCAGTAACCTATTGTTCCATATATGGATGCAGACTGGTGAAAAACCTCTGTTTTCTTGGTGTTAATTGCTGGACCAAATTAGCACAAGCAGCAGAGAATTAACATGAGCTTTGTTTCATCTCAGTTTCAGAGGCTGCATTGAGTGCATAGCCACTTATGAACAGAAAGTCATGCCCCAACTCTCCCTCCACTTTAGTCTTCGCTTGTACATTTTCAAGTTAAATAATTTATCATCAATGCAGTGGCTGACCTTGATGCTGTTTTCATCCTTGAAGGAATCTGATAACCTCACAGAAAACATAATGCTAAAAAAACACAACGTGGGAGCAAGCACATAGCCCTGCTTTGCTCTATTGGTGACTGGGAAAGCATGGGAGCATTATCCATTATCCAGAATCCGGGCAAGCATGCCATCATAAAATGATATACAATACTGATGAACTTCTCTGGGAAATCAAATTTTGCCATGATCTTCCACAAACTGACAATATCATAGGCCTTGGTCATATCTATGAACATTGTGTCCAGGCCTCTATACTCTTCTTGCCATTTCTCCTGGAGTTCTTGAGCAGCAAACACCATATCAACCAATCATTCTTTGGACTTTTCTGAAGACACAGTGCTCTTGGTTCATCATGGTCTAAGCATATCTTCTGATGATGGTGGCATGGCACTTTCCTGCAAGGGGGCAATTGCATTGTTATAAATCTGTTTTTCCTTCCTTTGGGGGCAGACAAGCTTGCTGACTGGATAAATTTTGATTGAAAAACTCACAGCAGTTCTGTGCTTCCCATAACTGTGACCAGTGCAGGAAATCATAGGCCTCACTCTTTCTTCCAGTCATCAAAGTCTAGTGGCAAGAGAAAAGTCAAGATGATTGGTGAAGGCCGTGGGTGCAATGGTGACCTTGGCATCTTTGAAGTCTTACCAAGCTCTAAGCAATCCACAGATCCTACTTCAGCCACCTTGCTGGTTGTTAGAACAAATTGCTCTCCTCACCCATTTTGCTGGGATAAGTCTTCACATGCTTAAGGTAGATACCCCACTAACTCAACAATGGGTTTGAGATGCCTCATTTATCCTTAACCTGGTTTAGCCTGCCTGTCAAAATATTTTAATGGGGTGTGGCCGTTGTGCATTCTACAGCTTTGTGGAGCCACAGATGAGAATTTTGTGAATTGGGTAGTCAACAAAGGAGGAAAGCAACTCTGAAAAGGGCTCAGCAGCCCACATAACTGAATTACTAGTCTTCCCTGAACACCCTGAACCCCACTATGTTTTCCATTAGGTAAGTAAAGGCAGATGTTGCTATTTTCATTTTATACATTTTAACACTGGTACAAAGAACTATCTTGCTTAACTCACAGGGTCTGTGTTGCAAAGCTAGATCACGACCCTGGTGCCCTATCTTCCTGACAGCTAAATCAGAAAGGCATAATCCTTTAGCATGGCAGGTCAATATGAATAATGGCCACAGATATGTTATGGTAGTCTCCATCTGCTGTTCCTTTTACTCAAATGAATCAAGTTTATAATCTAGAGCTAGGCTTTTGATATCTCCTCATCTATTTCTCATATCAGTACGCAGTTATGACCTATATACATATGTTTTCCAGGTCAATATACCAGCCATAGTATTTTAAGCTGTGGTCCCTTATGACCAACTCCCTGTTATCCATCCCTATGTGGAATGTCAAACTCATCATGTTCAAACAGTGCTCTTCATCTCTTCTAATCACTACCAAAAAACAAAACAAAAACAAAAACATGCCACTACCACCATCACCACTGCCAACATCATCACCATCTACTAATTTTTCCTCCACCGTTTTCTACTTTTCTTCATCATCCTTCCATTTATTATATTTAAAACTTTAGTAACATTTCTTGACTTTTCCCTTGCCCTCATCCCACGTATTGAATCAGTTTTCTTCTATAACATATCATTTATTATTATCCTTTTCTCTACTCACATGGCTATTGCCCTAGTTCAGACTTGGACTTGAGGACTCATCACTTTTTGTCTTCTATTGCAGTAACTTTATAATTTAACTCCCAACGTCCAGTTTCTCCTTTCTTTAGTCCAGCCTCCATAGACTGGCAAAGTAAAACACCTAAAGCATGGGCCTGTCTCTAGTATTCTGACTCTTTAGAAATTGTAATGGTTCTCTTGTATCTTTAGGATAAAATGAAAATTCCTGTTAGTCATCTAAAGCCCTTCAAATTGAGACCAGTCTACCTTTTCAATCCATCCATCCATCCATCCATCCATCCATCCATCCATCTATCCATCCATCCATCAATCAATCAGTAAGCACTGATTAAGCTCATGCTATGTACTAAACATTGTGGTTTCCAATTGTATTTTTCATTATTTCTCTTCATGTACTTTTTTTTTGCAAAAGGTAACTATGCTCCCCAAATTTGGTATCCTATGATTATAGGAAGAACTAATTTTGTTGATTTTACCATCATAATGGTAAAATATCAAAGAGGGAATTATATAAAAAAAAACATGAACTCCGTGTTGATAAAAAACAGGGAGCAAGTGACAGAAGTAGATCAACATATTGCAAACATGATCAGTTGCTAAGCATTCAAAGCTGAACTTGCCTAAATGGTGTACCCGACCTTCACAAAACCTTCGCAATCCAGAGTCTACTAGTTTTCAAAATTTATCTTAAGAATCTACCAGATTTCAGGTTCTCTAAAAATGTTAGTTATCCACCTTGATGTATCTTACTAACTTTTTGATGCCAATACATTATATCTTACTTTTTTCCTTTAGAACATGTTTGAACGGGCAAAGGTATCACTAAAACATAGGAAATAAGATCCCCAAATGTATATGTACATATATGTGTGTGTGTGTGTGCGTGCGTGCATGTGTGTGTATATATATACATATATGTATACATATGTATATATACACATATGTATGTATATATATATATCCTTGATGGGATCATGTAATAATTTATTTGCGTGTGATTTTTAGTATAAATTTTCAAAAATATGAAGTGATCTAAATTTCTAAATGATTCTAAATAAAGAAATCAAGATATTTAGCTATATTTTCTATAAGATGGAATACTTTAAAAATAAATATCTGGTAAATAAGATGGGCAAATTTTTAATGCTTAATACAGAAACCAAAATTTATGTAAAAGTATTATATTGTATGGAACTGAGTTTTTTTTTTCTTTTCTGTTAGCATTACCACATGTATATAGTAGGAGGGAAGTCATACTATTTAGGAGGTCCACTATGCAAAGTGAAGTCACCAGAGGAACTGTTCCTGAGAAAATATTTCACTTGAAAATAAGGACAGACAAATCACTAGTACCTAGAGGTTTGTTGGTATGTTGAATAAGCTGCCAAAATCAGCAATAGACAGAAATAATTTCAAGACAATCTTGGACTCATGAAGGGATGCAGCCATTCATTAAACTTTTGAAATGATGATGAAATATGCCCAAGGCTGACTTGTATTTCCTGGATCTGTAAGAACAAGCCTTTATGGACAATATCCCACTCACTCTAAATGTTCCTGTAAAAAGAAGGAAACATGGTGTTAAGGGCTTAAGCTGACTTGGGGGGTTATAGGGGTACACTATTTAAAGAGCTGTTTTATTTCATCATGGCAATTGGCATTTAACAGTAACCAGATTTCAAGAAATTTGTGAAATGTTGCCATGGGCTAATTTACATTAAACAAATATATAATTTGTTGTATAATTTTAATCAGTCAAATAATGTCACTCAAGAATCATGAATAATGCACCCTTCATTCATATTCATTGAAAAATTATCACACATTAACTCTGACATATTTCACTAGTCTTTTTTTGGTCATTTAGGAAATGACCCAAGGAAAAAAATGTTTAAGAATTTAATTTGAAATTTAGAGAAATGGAGACAGATACATTATAAGAGTGTAACATTTTATCTATGTTTTCAGCATGATTTATTATTTTCCTAATTCTCTACAATTAATTCATGCATATTTGAATCATTTCTAGGTCACTGATTGACTCACCCACTTGCAAGTAGGATTCTCAGCAATAGGATTAATAAATCATTGATTTGAACCATTTAGTTAGAATAATAAATGATCTGTCAGGTGATTTGATTATTCTCCATGGTCCATTACAGGTTGACTCAAACCAATTGACAATCTGTTTTCTTCTTTATTTTTCCCTCACTCACTACCAAAAGCAAGACACCAGAGTGATCAAATTAGTTGAACAGGTAGATACAACCTATCTTTCTATTACACAATTGCTATCTTCTAGAATTCAGAAGTAACCCTGGTCCATGTCTTCAACTAAATGAGATTTCAAAAGGAGTACCAATGCCTCATCAGGCTTCCTCTGGCTCTCTTGGCATCACATCAATACCAATAAAGCATATGGGTTTCTTCTATGCCCTTTAGGTGACCCACGACTAATTTTTCAGTGATTATTGTATTCTATGACTCTAAAAAGGATCTGATACTATGTATATACCCATGTACATACATATACAAATACATATGTACATATAATCATATATGCATATATCCATAAATCTGTATATTTTTTCAAGACTGTCCCTGAAACAAAAGATCACACTTGTTTTTATCCTATTTTAAATCTCTTGCCTCAGGTATATAAAAATCCTCCTCTAAATAATTTTTAGAGAATCATTAGCTGTTTTCATTTTTTCATCTAAAAATTACTCCATATAGAATAAACTAATCAGCTTATGACATTTAATATCTTATCTAGCATTAAGTTCAAACTCTTCTATTTATTTGAAGACTCGAACCAACAATCTCCTCTCTGCCTTTCCAGTCTTCTTACAGACCAATGCCTTTCACAAACAGGCCTTGTTTATCACATATGAAACTATCTTTCTCAGACTTTGCATAGGCTACCCCATTCCTGATTCCCCTCCTAAACAATAGTTAAAGCTTCTTCTGCTCCACATGCAGAATTTATTATTTTGCATAAATTTCAGATATAATCATGTATGTAAATATTAATTTCAAAAGACAGTAAGCTTTTTGAGGGCAAGGAATATTTTATTTTTGATTTCGTATTCCTAGTACACAGCATGATGCATGGCACAAGTAGGCATTTAAGAAATATTTCTTGTTTGATTAATAAGATTAACACCGATACTAACTGCAATTTATCCAGTCAAATGTGAGGCCTAACAAAGCTTATTTCACAACAAAAGGCTGATATCCCCCTCCTCTAGCTCAAAGAATTGTAGTGATACTGGCAAAGCCTGCTGGGAGGCTTAGGTAGTTCCATCTTTTTACATCACTCCCAGAAGTAAACACTCTGACAGATCATGGTGATAAATGTTTCCTATCCCCACTATTGGAATTATCATTGTGATTTATCCTGCAAGGGTTTTTTCTCAGTTCAATTCTTGGCATTGTTGTGGAATACATTGCCTGTAAAAAACTGTTTGCACTCAGCTGAAAATATTGTTTCCCTCTCTTCCACCCTGTCAGTTTGTTTTTATACAACTGCTGGAAGTAAACAAAAAAGGAGGGGGGGGAATTAATCGAGAATTGGTATGTAAAGGAAGAGAAACCTTGTTTCAAGCCCTGCTTTAGAGAATGAATTAGATGCTAAATGAAAAGATAAATCTCATTGTGTGACAGCAAAAAGGAGAAGGGCCATCCACATGTAGACACCGTTGAAAAGTAGTGTCCTAGTGTATTACATCAACTGTTCAGATAAGACTTCAATAACTTTATTAGTCTATAATCTTATCAATGTTCTTTCTTTCCCTGATGCAGATAGTAATCCCTTGCCATTTCATCCTACATGCTTCTCATCTTTGATTTTCCATAAATTCCTTACAGAATATCTATCCAATATTCTTGAGGTATTTTCTTTCAATATTTTGCGGAGACCAGTGCACCACTCAGTGGCATTTTTACATTTCTAAGTTTAAAATGTTCTCAATGAAAATTTAATAATTGTCTCTGCTGAGACAGTGGGAGCTGGCTCCTTCATGCCTAGTTACATATGTGTGTTCCCAAATTTTCTTTGGGCCACCTAAAATTTTTGCTCTTCTGAGATTCTGCTGCCTGGCACAAAGTAAGTACTTAATAAATGTTTGTTATCCTATTAATTCATAACCATATAATACATAACTTAGAAAATATTAACATTCAAGATCAAACAATGATCACCAATTTTTCTAATTGCAAATTGGTAATTTAATTTGAATGAAACAATTGGCATGCTCAGGGTTTAATCAGTTGTTTGGTAATCAGTCTGGAATAGCAGTGAAAGATTAAAAAATAGATCAATGTAATGGTTAATAATAAAGACTACATATGTAGACTTAGGTGGTATAATAATAATTTACATATTTTTTTTCCATAGAATGAACACTTCTTGATGCCTTTCTCTGTTTCTCTAGAAATTAGCAAAGTGCTTGGCATAGAGGGAAACATTTAATAAATGCTTGTTGATAGATTAATTAGCTGTAGGTGTTATTGATACTGAAGACTATGGCTCCCAAAATTGAGGTAATGGGTCTGTCTTTGACCTTCAGTACTTTTATCACACCCAACTTTATAGCCTCGATCCAAGCTTACCCTAGATTGTAGCCTTACTGTATGAAACTATATCACAAAGTATAATGGTAGCTCCTTTTACTCATAAACTCACAGAGAAAAGTTAAAGACATAGTGTCTTCGATGAAATATCTCTCCATGGATTTTGTCCAGCTGTTTTTATCTTTCTTACACAAGTTGAAATAATTTCCTTATTTAAAATCAGGCACAGTAAGCAATAATAATCTGCAATAGTTGATAAATTTATCATTGCTGATCCTCACAATATTATCTAAAAAGAAATTTCTGAGAATGTCTGGAGAGTACATCATGAATATAAAATCACATGATCATAGAATGTTAAAGCTGGGGGTAGAAGAAAACTTAGAGGTCATTTAGTTCAATTCCATCATTTTTCAGATAAGGAAAATGGGCCTCAAAGAGTAGCTATGTCTTTCCTAACATTATTGGCTAGTAAATGACATAGTTGAGACTTGAATCAAGAGCATCTGAATTATAATTCGGTGGAAGGTAGCCAAAAATGTAAAATGTGTTATCTTTTACTACGACATTGTAAATTGTCTTAATCAAGAATAGAACTGATGACATTGGTGCCAGTTGGAGTCTTTGGAATCTGTCATCCAATACATAGTAAGGACATGTCATATTATCACTCATTCTTTTTCGAATCTGCCTGAGGACTGGATGATGATTCAGTCACCAAACATTTATTAAGTTCCTACTTTTCAGGTTTCAGCTATCATACTATGTTACCCTCAAGGACTATATATTCAAATGGGTGAGAGAATCTACAAACAATGATGAGCATACAAGATATATACAGTATCAGTGAGAGGTAACATCAGAGGGAAGGCACTAACATGTGGCAGATCAGGGAAGGCCTCTCATGGAAGATAGAATTTGGGCTGAATCTTGAAGGAAGCTAGGTAATCAAGAGGCATCGACGAGGAAGATCTTGCCAGGCATGGGGAAAGCCAGTGAAAAAGAATTCAGAGAAGGAGTATCATATAAGAGGAAATACCAGAAAGAAGGTTGCTGTATTATAGAGTACTTAGAAGAGAATAAAGGGTAAGAAGAGTGAAATTACAGAGAAAAAAGTTCTTAAGATGTAAATAGTAGTTTCATCCAAATTCTCAAAATATGAATTCTGAGGTCATATACAAGTACAACCAACAGTTTTAGGAGCTAAGAAAAGCACTTCTTCACATTATGGGGGTTATCTGTGAGAAAAATGGTTGGATTTTGCTTCCTTAAATTATATACATCCTCAGCTATGCATCTGGATATAGGAAGGAAAATTAGCTTCGGCTAGGTTTTTATTTTTTTAATATTCTTTTTTATCCCATCTTCTGGAAAGATGTCATTGTAATAAAGGTCATTGTAATAAAAATTAAAAAAAAATTTAAAAAAACAGACTAAAGTGGTCTAAGTGACTTTTTTTTGCTATGTTTAAGAATTCTGAAGCCAGAAGGCATTTTTTTTAAAATTGGGAAATAATCTATAAACTATGTATAGGTAGCACAGATAGATATTTTTAAAGTTATTTGAGATAGTGAATACGGAGCCAGAATAGGCCCATTGAACCTAATATTTTGTGAGGCAGATACTAAATGGACTCTTGGAGCTGGTGGGAATGTAGAGAGAGGAGTGAAAATATGAATTGAGGTGGAAAGGGGAGAAATCTGGTTTAATTAAAATGAGATAGTTTTCTCATGTCAAATCCTTTTTTCTTTCCCTGAAATGTTTTCATGTTCCTTTACCCTTTTTCACCAAGCTGTCTTCACAGTAAATGCTTCTGCTTTTTGAAACTGATTACCCTCATTTTCTTTTGAAGCTTTTGAAACAAGACTCTCATAGTATATCAGGGACACTTGGGCTCTTAAAGAAAAAATCACCTAATGTGCTGAAGCTGGAATTTTCTTTGCTCATTTCCTTTCACACAAACTCACTTTATGTCCTGATCCATGACACTTAATTACAGCTGGAGCTTTAGGTATGGAGGCAGAAGGTGTTTCCATGACAATAAATACCATGCTCCTTTTCTGCTATCCTCATTGCCTCTCACAACAAATGAACCAAATTCTTAAAGAGGAATGTTATTTTTGAATCTGAAATCTTAAAGGATTCATTATAATTTATAATACCTACTTTTCATCTTATTTAGATTTCAAAAAGGGGAGAAACAGGATAAGTATTCTGTACCCTTTGTCAATGGTGATTCTTCTTTGGCCTCCAGAAATTTTGAAGGAGGAGGAAAACTACCTTGCATACTTTCAAATTGGTGTTTGGCTTTTCTTTTTCTCTTCTATATCCATTTTTTTAAATTTAGTGTTTAAAGGCAATATCTATAGTCTCAAATCGTCTGAGGTTATTTATAAAGATTTCCTGTCTGGGATTGTTAATAGATGGAAAGGCTTAGATACAAGAGGACTTAGGTTAAAGCTTTGCCCTGGTCTCTGGCTAGTTCAGTGACTTTGAGCAAATCAAAGGCTCATAGTGCCCATGACAACTTTCTAAAAGTATCAATTGCATGTCTTAATTGGCAAAGAGAGTTTCTATTAAACCAAAGAAATAAAAGGTTAAATAAAAAAGAATAGTCTTATATACTGCCATGAACCCTGTTTGCCACAAGAAGAGAACACTCTTCATGGGATTATATTAGTGAATTAACAATTATTCAATAAAAATGAGGGATAGAAGAAAGATTGTTGAAGTTGGAAAGATCTGTGCTCTCTTTAATGTGGGAATGCTCCCCAGTGGTGCAATATGAAATCCTTCCCAGGCCATCTCATCAGTAGTAACCCTGATCCATGTCCTCAACTAAATGAGATTTCAAAAGGTATACAATGCCTCATCAAGCTTTCTCTGGATCTCAAGGCATCACACCCATACCAATAAAGTATATGGGTTTCTTCTATGCCCTTTAGGTGACCCACAACTATAATTCGTCAGTGACTATAGTATTCTATGACTCTAAAAGGGATCTAATACTATATATATACTCATGTACATACATATACAAACACATATGTACATATAATCATATATGACTATATCCATACATCTATACATATATACATATTTTTCAAGACTGTCACTGAAACAAAAGACCATCTTTTTGAGAACAAAATTACTTCAGTAATATTCATGTCATATACACACACATGCATGTATGTACATGCTTGTATATGTATAGACACATATGTTATATAGATATGAATAAATATGTATCCATAGAAATCTAGGTGGCTAGGTGGCACAGAAGATAAAGTGCTAGGCCTAGAGTGAAGAAGACTCATTTTCCTTAATTCAAATCTAGTTTCAGACACTTAGTAGCTATGTGACCCTAGGCAAATCCATTAAACCTGTTTGCCTCGGTTCCTCATCTATGAAATGAACTGGATAAGGAAATGGCAAACCACTCCATTATCTTTGCCAAGAAAACCCCAAATGGGGTCATGAAGAGTCAGATACAACTGAAATAACTGAGCAACAACAGAAATATATGCATATATGAACACTTATATATGTGTTCATGTATATATGTGAGTGCCTGTATATTTGTGGCAACATACCTTTAAGCTCAGTGTCCCAACCTCTACTTTCATAGACAGGTTGGATACCCAGACTGTTTTTACCTTGTAAGGATTCTAGGGGCAACTCTTAGATGCTTGGTTTTCTCTTGCTACCTTATCCCTATCACTTTCGAGCCCCACCTCCTATCCCTCCCACTGGTAAAACAAATCTCTTGAACAAATATTCCAAGTCGAGCAAAACAAATTCCAAAATTGGCTGTGTCTGAAAATGTATATCTTATTTTTCATCTTGAGTCTATCACCTCTCTCTGTTTATTTAGGTATTAATTAAATGCTCTGGAATCTTAATTGGTCTTTGTATTGATCAGAATTCTCATTTCTTTTGAAGTGTTTTTCTTAATACTGCTATTTTATATATTGTTTCTTACTTGTACTCAATTATTTCTGTATCAGTTCACAAAGGGCTTCCCAGGTTTCTCTGAAACCATGCATTTTGCCATTTCTTGTTATCCACTTAAATTCCCAAACTACAATTTATTGAATCTATTCTCCAATACATTGGCATAAGGTTAGTTTTCAGTTCTTTTCTATTACAAAAAAGTTTCTATAAACATTTTTGTGCATAGTGCTCTTTTTACTCTTTTTTTGTCTCTTTTTGCACGTGGACATAATAATGGGATATCTGGGTCAAAACATAAACATATTTTAGGAGTTTTTTTAAGGCAGCATTGCAGAATGATTTTCATAATGGCTAGATTAATTCACAACTCCATCAATAGTCATCAATGTACTTATGCTTCTGCAGCCCCTCCAACAATCATCCTTTTCCTTGGTTGTCATCTTTGCCAATATTATGAGCATGAAGTTAAACCTGGGATATGTTTAATTTACATTTACCAAATTATTAGGGATTTATTTATAATATTTTCCATAAGTTTATAGTTTGGCTTTCTTCCTTTGAAAACTATTTATATTTGATGATTTTATACTTCGAGGGATTGTTCTTATGTATTTGAATCAGTTCTGTGTGTAAGACCTTTATTAGTGAATACGTGGGCCAAAACATCTTCTAAATTAACTATTTCCCATTTGATTTTAACTATTTTAATTTTATTTAAATAAAACTTTCTTAATTTTGAGTAATAAGAAATTTTCATTTTATTTTCTGTCATTTTTTTCCATTCATTTTTTGGTCATGAATTTCACATCTATCCATAGTTCAGGGGGAAAAAAAAAAAACAACTTCATTGTCCTTCTAATTTGTTTACGATGTCAACCTTTAGGTCGATTTTTGTGTTAACTTTGATGTTTTTGATTCATTGCTTTCCTAGGTTGTTTTTTTGTGGTTGTTATTATGATATACCCAATTCTTTAATTATTATTTTTGGTTAATTAAAGTGTACAGAAATATAAACTTCCTACTTCGGACCATTTTAGCTATCTGCCATAAGTTTCGTTATGCTATTAAGTGTGATAACTTTTTTTTTGATGAAATTTTGTCTTGAAAAAATCTTTGACCCTTATCTAATCTGTAGGATTAAATTACATACTTTCCCATTAGTTTTTAATTCTTTCTTCGAAAGTAGTTTTTAGTATAATGTTTATCATATTGTGGTTAATAAAGAATATCTTGAGCATTATTGTTCTCCATTTTGTGTAGGTTCTTCCAGGTTATGATGAAATCCATATCATCCAATTTTTTATAGCACAATAATATTCCATTACCTTCATATACCCCAATTTGCTTAGCCACTCCCCAGTCGATGGCCATCCCCCTGATTTTCAATTCTTTGCTACTACAAAAAGAGCCTCTATGAATATTTTTGTATATATGGGTCATTTTCCCACTTGTGTGATCTCTTTAGGATACAACCCAAGAAGTGGTATTGCTGGTCAAAGGGTATGAACATTTTTATAGCCCTTCGGACACAGTTCCAAATGGTTCTCTAGAACAGCTGGATCAGTTTACAACTCCACCAGCAATGTAACAATGTTCCAATTTTCCCATATCTTCTCCAGCATTTGTCATTTTCCTGTTTTGTCTTTTTAGCCAATCCGACAGGAGAGATGTGGTACCTAAGAGTTGTTTTGATTTACATTTCTCTAATCAGTAGTGATTTCAAGCATTTTTTCATATGCCTATAGATATCTTTAATTTCTTCTTCTGAAAATTGCCTGTTCATATCTTTGACCATTTCTCAATTGGGGAATGACTTGTATTCCTATATATTTGACTCAGTTTGCTATATAATTTAGAGATGAGGCCTTTATCAGAGACACTAGTTGTAAAGATTTTCTCCCAATTTTCTGCTTCCCTCCTAATCTTTGTTGCATTGACTTTTTCATACAAAAAGATTTCAATTTGACATAATCAAAATTATCTATTTTGTATTTTGTAATGCTCTCTATCTCTTGTTGTGTCATGAATTCTTTTTCATAAATCTGATAGGTAAACTACTCCTTGCACTCCCAAATTGCTTATAGTATCAGCCTGTATTCCTAAATCATGAACCCATTTTGACTTTATTTTGGTATGTGGTATAAGATATTGGTCTATGCCAAATTTCTGCCCTACCATTTTCCAAATTCCCCAGCAGTTTTTGTGAAATAGTGAATATTTAGCCCAGAAGCTGGATTCTTTGGGTTTGCTGTAGTCATTTACTTCTCCATCTTGTGTGCCTATCCTATTCCACTCATCCATGACTGTTTCTTAGCCAGTACCAGGTAGTTTTGGTGACTGCTGCTTTATAGTACAGTTTAATATCTGGAGGGGCTAGGCCACCTTCCCTAGCATTTATTTTCATTAATTCCCTAGATATTCTAGACTTCTTGTTCTTCCAGATGAATTTTGCTATTATTTTATCCAGCTTGGTAAAATAATTTTTGGTAGTTTGATTGGTATGGCACTGAATAGATAAATTAATTTAGGTAAAATTGTCATTTTTATTACATTAAATCAGGTTACCCATGAGCAAATGATATTTTTCCATTTATTTAGATCTGACTTTATTTGCATGAAAAGTGCTTCATAATTATTTTCACATAGGCCCTGAGTTTGTTTTGGCAGATAGACTCCCAAATATTTTATAGTGTCTACAGTAACTTTGAACAGAATTTCTCTTTTTATCTCTTGCTGTTGCACTTTGTTAGTAATGTATAGGAATGTTGAGGATTTATGTGGGTTGATTTTATATCCTGCAACTTTGCAAAAGTTTTTAATATTTCAAGTAGTTTTTTACTTTATTCTCTAGCATTCTCTAAATAAATCATCATGTCATCTGCAAAAAAGATAATTTAGTTTCGTCTTTGACTATAATTCCTTCAATTTATTTTTCTTCTCTTATTGCTACAGATAACATTTCTAGTACCAGATTGACTAACAGGGGTGATAATGGACATCTTTGTTTCGCCCCTGATCTTATTGGGTATGCATCCACCTTATCCCCATTATAAATAATGCTTGCTGATGGTTTTAGGTAGATGCTTGTTTCAACAATCTGGCTAGCAGCTGTTGTGGGGGTGAAAGACCAACAGAAGCCCAGCAACAAGAAGGCTGCAAGCACACTGCAAAAACACAGGTTCTTTTGATCTGCTTTAGTAAGGAAAGCAACGTTAAGTGGTTGACAAGCTTGTTTTAATTCAGCATACAAATGCCATTCACTTAATTCAGGGGAAAAAGTCAGCACTCTGAACTTCAGAGCAAAATACAAACAAATTAGAAACATTGACAGACAGACCTTGTCTGATTCAAATCACAATATATAGTTATCAGAGTTTAACAAAGTCTCAGCATTCTGGTTTATGAGCTGGAGTGCTTCTTAGCTACAGCTGCCTGGGAGTCTCCACACACCACCAAGAGTGAGAGCCTTGCCAAAATGGCTCTGTGTTCTCTTCTTAAAGCATTTCAGACGTCATCACATGTCATCTGAATGACCAGAACTTAGGCTCCTATGATTGGCTCTGGAGTTAGCACCTCCCCTTAGTTAGCCCCACCTTGGGCTCCACCTTAGTTATCAATCCACACCCACATACGTTTTTCACCTAATAGGGGTTTGGGCCTGTGGCTTAACACCTAGTAAGACTCAATCAAACACACTGAATTAACAAAAGCCAAACTCTTCAAGGGTACTTGGTTGAACCAAGTGCTAAGAGCCCATTTTGCTTACAAACACAATGCTATTTATAATTTTAAGGAAGGCTCCATTTATTCCTATGCTTTCTAGTGTTTTTAATAAGAATAGGTGTTGCATTTTGTCAAAAGCTTTTTCTGCATCTATTGAGATGATCATCTGGTTTGCACTAGTTTTGTTGTTGATATGATCAATTATGCTCATAGTTTTCCTAATATTGAACCAGCCTTGCATTCCTGGAATAAATCCTACCTGGTGGTATTTTATTATTCTAGTGATAAGTTGCTGCAATCTTTTTCCTAATATTTTATTTAAAATTTTTGCATCAATATTCATTAGGGAAATTGGTCTATAATTTTCTTTCTCTGTTTTGACTCTACCTGGTTTGAGTATTAGTACCACATTTGTGTCATAAAAAGAATTTGGTAGGACTCCTTCTTATCTATTTTCCCAAATAGTCTACAAAGTATAGGAATTAATTGTTCTTTAAATGTTTGATAAATTTCGCAAGTAAAACCATCTGGTCCTGGAGATTTTTTCCTAGGAAGTTCGTTGATGGATTGCTCAAGTTCTTTTTCGGAGACAGGGTTATTTAGGAATTTTGCTTCCTCTTCTGTTAACCTGGGGAATTTTTGTTTTTGTAAATATTCATCCATATCCCTAAAGTTATCAAATTTATGGGCATACAATTGGGCAAAATGATTCCTAATTACTGTTTTGATTTCATCTTCATTGGAGATGAATTTATCCTCTTCACTTTTGATGTGAGTAATTTGATTTTCTTCTTTCTTTTTTTAATCAAATTGACCAAAAGTTTATCAATTTTTATTGTTTTTTTTTTCATAAAACCGGCTCTCGGTTTTATTTATTAATTCAATAGTTTTCTTGGTTTCAATTTTATTAATCTCTCCTTTGATTTTCAGTATTTCTAATTTGGTATTTATTTGGGGATTTTCAATTTGTTCTTTTTCTAGCTTTTTCAGTTGCATGCCCAATTAATTGATCTCCATTTTCTCTATTGAATTCATGTAAAGCATTTAGAGATATAAACCTTCCCCTAGGAACTGCTTTTGCTGCATCCCATAAGTTTTGGTATGTTGTCTCATTATTGTCATTCTCTTGAATGAAGTTATTAGTTGTATCTATGATTTGTTCTTTGGCCCACTAATTCTTTCGAATTAGATTATTTACTTTCCACTTAATTTTTATCTTGTTTTTCAATAGTTCTTCATTACAAATATTTTTATTTCATTGTGATCTGAGAAGTATGCCTTGTCTACTTCTGCCTTTCTGCACTGGATTGTGAGGTTTTTATGCCCTGGTACATTGTCAATTTTTGAGTATGTCCCATGTACCACTGGAAAAAAAAAGTATATTCTGTTTTATCCCCATTCAGTTTTCTCCAGAGGTCTATCATATCTGCCTTTTCTAAAATTCTGTTCACCTCCTTTACTTCTTTCTTGTTTATTTTGAGGTTAGATTTATCAAGTTCAGAGAAGGGGAGGTTGAGGCCTCTCATTATTATAGTTTCGCTGTCTATTTCTTCCTGTAACTCCCTTAACCTCTCCTCTAAGAATCTGAATGCCATACCACTTGGTGCATATATGTTAAACACTCATATTACTTCATTGTTTATGGTGCCTTTTAGCAGGATATAGTGTCCTTCCTTATCTCTTTTAATTAGATCTATCTTTACTTTTGCTTTGTCTGAGGTTAGCATTGCTACCCCTGCTTTTCTTTTACTTTAGCTGAAGTGCGATATATTTTACTCCAGGCTTTTACCTTTACCCTCTGTGTATCCCCCTGTTTCAAATGTGTTTCTTGTAAACGACATATTGTTGGTTTATGTTTTTTTTTTAATCCATTCTGCAATCTGCTTTCATTTTATGGAAGAGTTCATCCCATTCACATTCACAGTTATGATTACTATCTGGGTCTTTTTCTCAATCCCATTTCCCCCTGTTTATGCTTTTATGTTTCCCTTTCCCCTTCCACTCCTCAATGAAGTTTTGCTTTTGACTGCTGCCTTCCTCAGTTTACCCTCTGTCTTGATCTCCCTCCCTTACCTTACCATTTTCCACTTGCTACTACTTCCCTAGCTTCTGACCACCCCCCTTCCTTTCCCCCCCCTTTCCCCTCCCACTGCCTGTAGTTTGATTTCTGTACTCATCAGGGATTGTTATTCCCTTCTTGAACCAGATCCGATGAGAGTAAAGCTCAAATACTGCTCTTCTCCCTCCCTTCTTTCCCTGCACTATACTGTGTTTTTGTTCCTCTTCATTTGATATAATTTCCCCTTTTCTATTACCTCCTTATCTCTTCTCTCAGAAGTCTCCCTTTACATCTCTTAATTATATTTTTTATTCTTATATCAGTTACTTTATACAGACATCCATAGTCTATGTATATCCCTTTCAATTTTCATAATAACTGTACTATTCTCAAGATTGAAATATACATATATGTATCATACACAAGATGATATAACCCTATATAAACATTCAAATAATTTGCCCTTATCGATTAATAAGGTTTGTGGGGTTTTTTCCCCTCTCTTGAGTTTTGTATTTGGAGATTAAATTTTCCATTGATTTCTGGCCTTTTCATCAGGAAGGTCTGGAATTCCCCTAATTCATCGAATATCCTTCTCCTTGCCTGAAAAAAAAAATATGCTTAATTTTGATGGGTAGTTGATCCTTGCTTGTAGTTCCAGCTCCTTTGCCCTTCACAATATCATATTCCAATTTCTCCTGTTGTTTAATGTAGAAGCATAAAGATCCTGCATGATCCTGACAATAATTCCACGATATTTGAATTGTTTCTTTTGGGGTGCTTGCAGTATTTTCTCCTTGACTTTGTAATTCAGAAATCTGGCTATACTATTTCTTGGAGTTTTCAATTTGGAATCTCTTTCAGGTGGTGATCGGTGGATTCTTTCAATGACTATTTTACCCTCTGATTCTAGGACCTCTGGGCAGTTATCTTTGATAATTTCGTGGAAGATACTCTCCAGGCTCTTTTTTTCATTGTGGATTTCCAGTATACCAATAATTCTTCAATTGTCTCTCCTGGATCTATTTTCCAGGTCAGTTGTTTTTCCAATCAGATATTTCACATTTTCTCTTATTTTTTTTCCTTCTTTACATTTTGTTTTACTAGTTCTTGATGCCTCATAGAGTCATTAGCTTCCACTTGCTCAATTCTACTTTTTAATGAGTTGCTGTCTTCATTTTGCTTTTGAGTCTCCTTTTCCAATTGTTTGATTTTACCTTTCAGGGTGTCATTTCCTCTATTTAGATTCTGAATCTCCATAGCCATTTTGCGGATCTTATTTTTTTAAAGAGTTGATTTCATCAGTGGTTTTTTTTCACATTTTTCAATTTTTTCTTTTACCTCCCTAATTTGGTTTTTAAAATTCTCCTTTAGCTCTCCCATTCCCTTTTGAGGTATCAAATGTGGGTATAGAGTCAGTGCTATCCTCTTCCCAGTTGGTATTTTGATCATCCCTGTCTCCCTAAAAAAGAATCAATGGTCCTTGGTTTTTTTCATATTCTTCTTCATGTTGGTTAGCTTTTTCCTGGCTTTACAGTGGATTTCTGCTTTTTCACTCAAGGATCTTTGTCCTAGTTTCTTGTTCTGGGGATTGTGTCTAGTTACTGGCTTTGTGTATTATAGCCTTCAGTTTCCTGAGGTGTGGGGGAGTGATCTGGCTGCCTGAAGCCTTCTTTTCTCCTGGTGCTGCTCTCCAGCACTGTTGCTCTTCAGCAATGGTCTCAGCTGTTTGTTTTCTGTGCTGTTGTCTGCCACTTCCCCTGGCTGTGCAAAGTATGTCTGGGTTCTTGGTGTTGACCCCTGCTGGCTATGCTCCTCTGGGACTCAGGAACTCCAACTGCTTGGCCACTGAAGCCCCACTTCTATCTCCTTTATTCCAGGGTTTTTCCTGAGGAATTCTCTAAGTCAGGGAGTGAAGGTTTAGAGCCGCTTACCTGGCCATTATGTGTCCTGGAAGTTCAAGAAGGCACATTTCATACCTTTGGGCTGCAAGCCTCAGGAGTAGATGTCTCAGGGCCATAGTCATTTTGCTGTTGCCTCTTGTTGCTTCGACAAACTCCCATCCTGTTTTGAGAGGCCTGGGGATCTCTGCTGGTTTCAGGCGCCCAGCTTTCTCCCAGCCTGAGTTGCTGGCTAGTTTCCACAGCTGCTTCTGCTTCAGTGCTGTCTGGTGCATCTCCACATGCCAAGCACTCTCCCAGCCTACAGATCTGTCCTGTCAACCTTTCACACTCTCCTGGATTGGAAATTTGCCCCACTCAGTCTACTAGTGGCTTCTAACTCTCTCAAATCTGCTCAGATTCACTTTTTTAGAGATATCTGACAGAACTTGTGAGAGAGCTCCAGCAAGATTCTGCTTTCACGTGGCCATATTGTCTCCCTCAACATTTCTTTCACTCTAAACTTTCTAGCTGGTTGAGAGTGGCTGAGTCTCTCCTGAAACTCTTGAATATTTATGCTAATTTTCAGCTCTACCAAGAATGCCTTAGTATTCCAATCTTTTCACAATCCTATCAATATTGATTATGTCCATACTTTTTAATCTTTATCAATTTTCTGGTTGTGGGATGATTTATATTTTTTCTTATTAGTCAATGGCAATATTTTATATGGTTGTTAATTGTTTATAATTTACTTTTATAACTGTTCGTCCAAATTTAATCTTATGTGTTTCTATTGATTTTCTATATATTTTGGACATCAAATTTTCATCAGAAATACTGTTGCAAAGATAATTTTTCTACCTGATCATTTCCCTTTATATCTTAGATATATTAATTTTGATTATATAGGTGTTGCAACATCTCTTCTCTTTGTCAACTCTTTATGTAATTTTAAATTTTCAATTAATTTATCAATTTCATTTATATAGTTACCTAATTATTTCACTTATATTCTCCTTTTTTTTGTCTCCTCAATTGAGTGGTTTGTTCATAATCTTCCATCTTCTCACTTCAAAGTTCTTTTGTTTGTTATTTTCCCCCTGTTCATTTTTCTAAGATTGTTTTTATGCAATTTTCTCCATTTTACTTCCTTTATGAGTTTTGAATTTTTTTCATTGTTCTGTGCTTCATAATGCACTGGTTCAATTTCCTTGTCATGCAATATTCATTTATAGAATTTTATAACCTTTTTGAGATTTTTGGACATAACCTTTCATAGAATTTCAATATACCTTATATTGACTTCTCTGTTTGCACTTCAAATTTTTAATTGAATTTTCCTTCTCTTAATTTTTCTCAAAATTTTTCTCATTTTAAATATTCTATTAAAAAATGAGTCCCAAGCTCTCTTCCTTACTCCCTCAAGTCCCTTCCTCCACCCACTGAGAAGACAATCAATATGATATCAATTTTACATGTGGAATCATGCAAAATCTATTTCCATATTAGCCATGTTCCTCCCTCCCCCCCAAAAAAACAGTAAAAATAAAGTGAAAAAAATCTACTTTGATTTATACTCAGAGTTCATTAGTTCTATATGTCTAGAGGTGTATAGAATTTTTCATCATGAGTTCTTCAGAAATGAATTGGATCATTGCACTTATTAGAGTAGCTAAGTCTTTCACAGTTGATCTTAACTATGATATTGTAATGTATTATTACAATTATTACAATATTGCTGTTACTGGATACAGTGATCTACCAGTTCTGCTCACTTCACTTTGTGTCAGTTCATCCCAGGAAACTTTTATTCTGGATCTCCTCCAACATATACAGGTCATCTACTTATTTGTCATTTTTAGTCTTAGAGAACTACTTAGGGTACTAAAAGGTTAAGTGACTAGACCATGGTCACACACCTAGTATGTGTAAAAGGTGGATTGGGTTGAGGTAGTTCTGATTAAACTGCTAACTCTATCTACCATTTCAGTTTCTAAGAATATCACAGAATTTATTATAGCAACTAATATATAAATGCATTTATTTTTCTTGAGCTTGATTCCCCAGCATGAAATATGAAATTAGTGACATTCAGTATTAGAGAAGCATGTGTGATATTCAAACAGAGTTGAATCTTTGAATGATTAGCATCGGGAAAAATTTTCTTAATAATTATCCCTATAGAATAGAAGCTCTTTGAGGATAAGAACTGTTTCATTTTTGCCTTGTTTAATCCCCCATGCCTAACATCATGCCTGAAACACAGTAGATACTTAATAAATTATTATTTACTGACAATACAGAATTAAACAAACATAGTTTCCTTTTTGGTCATTCACTCTTTTCTAATTGTAAATATAGACACACAAATCTTACTATTTAGATTTGTATCATGCCACAGTTATTCAATTTCATTGTATGTAAAATAAACAGCTTAGGATAAGGTGGTCTCTACAGTTTCCTCCCTTTCTATGTTTTGTTATTTATCAATAAAGCAAAGCCAAGATATGGCCATTTCTGACAAGCATCTCCCACTTGTAGCAACTAGAATGTCAGACATTTCTACGTGCATTTAAGAAGGATTAAATGGTTAGTATATTCCCCAGGAGTTTGTACATTTATATTTTAAAATCACTCTGAATGTTTAATTCCTTTAACATTTCAGCTTGAGCACTTCATTCTATCATCTATTAATTTTTTGTTTTTCATGAATATCTTTAGTTTTGAAGTGAATAGAAGATTATGGCATCTCTCCATTTTCATCTGAGCCTTATTAAGAGTGATCATCAACTCCCTGCTTTTTGGTATTATGCACGCAAGCAAAAAGCACATGAAATTGTGTTTTACTATTGTGCGCTTTACAATCTCATATCTAATTTACTGTCTAATTTGCAATCTCATATTACTATTTCATTTCTTTTGAAACTATTGATTGCTTTCTGTTTCCTCCTACTAAATATGCTTAGAATATGTTATTATTTTTTTCCCCTGATGAACTATTTTCCCTCTTGCAACCGAATCTCATTTTGTTAAGTTCTGCTTCAGGCTTCTTTAGGTTTCCTTTTAATGGGAACCTAGCTTCTCTAACAAAGATGATCTTCAGTAAAATTCTAAGAAGGCAAAGATGGCCTTTGGAAGCTTTTCATTTCCAGAGTTAATTTCTCTTTTGTTAATCTCCTATTCATTGTCTTTTCTGGACATCTCATTACCATGTCACTTACTCTTTGTAGTTTCATGTGCTCTGATTCTTCTCTCCTCTACACAACACCCAGAGATTTAGGGACTGTCACTGCCATGCTTCTATTATTCTCCATCTATACATATCTCTCCTCTATTTTATTTTATCTACTTAGAATTGATTGTGATAGGGTCCTTATAGGTAATAGGCTCACATAGCTCTTAGTCTGGATTTGACCTAAGGGATTCCTGACTCTGGACCCGGCTTTCTATCCACTGTGCCACCTAGCTGCCCTCATTAAGTCTAAAGGGAGGAATTCAATGATCATTTTAACAAACTGCAAAATGGAGGATTTTGATCATCTGTTAGAGTAAATTTGGTCAGCTGGCACCTGTTTAGTTAGAGACTAAAATCAACCTTGGCAGCTAGGTGGTGCAGTAGATAAAATCGTGGGCCTAGAATCAGAAAGACCTTAGTTCAAATCTGGTCTTGGATGTTTGCTAGCTTTGGGACCCTGGCCAAGTCATTTAGCCCTGCTTCATCTATAAAATGAGCTGGAAAAGGAGATGGCAAACCACTGCAATATCCTTGCAAAGAAAACCCCAAATGGGATCATAAAATGACTGAACAAAAAATCAAACTTTAGTTTAGAAAATAAGACACAGTTTAACTAATTTCTTGCAGAGTTTGATAGGCAAACTTTGTACTGAATGGCCTAACAGGCAGTCTTTAATTTAAGAACTAATTCAGAATATTAGTGTTTCTTTCCTTTAATTACCTGAAATTTTAAAAGTCATTATTATCAGATTTAATCTAAAAATTTAAAAACTCTATCTCTGCTTACCATGGTTTCATACAATCCTTTTGAAACAAGGAGCTTAACTCTATTTAATGCTTCTTTGATCCTTTCATTTGGCATGTGCCCACACAATATTCTTTACAGGACATTTACTGTTGAATAGTTAACATCTGGTGATCCAATGATTTATTTTTTTAAATGACAACAGGGAAACAGAATGGAATTGTAAAATGTGAAGAATTTAATGGATTTAACAAAATATTTAATACAAACTACACTGGTGAATTGAGAATGACTTATCATGGACACCTATCTATTAATTTGTGCTAATTTCTAGTGGAAAAATAGGAAAATCAAGTTAATCTCAAGTTCAATGTTCAAAAATGATTTTACATTGCTTAAAACAGAATGCTGCTAGAGGCATGATAGCATCTTCTGGAAAAGATTCTAGATCCTTACAAAAATCTAGATTTTTAAAAATAGTTAACTTTCCTGATTTACTTCAACTAACAGTAGGAAGAATTTTTATAAATGAATTAACCATTAAAGGAATAATTGACTGAATCAGAATCCAATACTATCCAAGAAGATTTAATTATACATACACATACACAATATATATATATACATACATATGTATACGCATGTATATATATATGTATACGCATATATATATATATATTTATATATATATACATATATGTGTGTGTGTGTGCCTATTATATAGAAATACAACAAGGGCAGAGCAGACTATAGTAAGGTTTCAATGCATGCATTTATACATCATAGAATGGCACAATCTGAGAGTTTTCTTTCTGCATCTATAGTATATACAGCAAATATGCAGCTGGGCTCAATCTAAAGTGGAACTGTCCTATATAACTTGAAAAAAAACACACAAGTAATTGGCAAAGATGACAAACAATAGAAATAGTGTTGAAGGGCTTACAGAAAAATAGGCACAGTAATGCAATGTTGGTGCAGCTGTTAATTGGTACAATTGCTTTGAAATATAATTTGTAATTCTACAAATAAAGTGACTAAAATTTTCCTGTCATTTTAACTTAGAGATTCTGCTGCTATGCATATAGCCCAAGGAGTAACTGGAAAGAAAAAAAAAAACATTTACATACAACCACCAAAACATTTATAGTAAAATGTTTGGGAGTTGAAAAACAATGAAAACAAAAGAGGTGGTGTTCAATTAAGGGATGGTTAAACACATTGAATACATGAATATAATGGACTATTACTGTACTTTTATATTGTTAATATGTTCAATATACAGAAGCAATAAAATGTGAATGTTGAAAAATTTTAAGACAAGGTTTGGGCCTGATGAAGAGGTATCAGTAGACACTTCTTCTGACTCCTTTGCAGAGTTGAGAACCCCTGGGTATTGGATGTTATATGAATTTTTTGTTGTCTGTTTACAAGGTACTTTATTTTTTAATTTTTTTTTTAAATTTTAAACAAATACTAAAACTTAAATACATAATAAGAAAAGAAAAACATTATAAACTTAAATATAAGATAAGAAAAGAAATAAAAACATGTCATGTTCATGGCAGAACATAGAGAGGATTCAAAATATATACCAATAACTTATCATTTCAAAAAGCCTATATATTAAATATTGTGCATAAGTTGAAAGTTGTTCATCTTTTCTTTGCTTCCTTGTAGGTTTTCTTTTGTTCCCTGCTGTACACCTTTTACTTTGTTCTTTTTTCCCCCTTCCTCCACCTGATCACCACCCCAAGGCTACAACTGAGCATGAATCTGTTCATATATAGGTATTGATATACACATTAATATATGCATACATACATATACACACAAATACTTACATATGTGTGTACACATACATACATACATATACATATGACTATACATACATGTACAAATACACATGCATATACTTTCCCTAAGAGATTCTACTCCTAATCTTGTTATGTTTGTTCATATCTCTTTTCTCCTATTTCTTCTAACTTCTCTACTTAACTTCTACCTGCTGTCTCGTCCTCCTGTTGCTTAACCTACCCCCACTCCAGCAATCCCTTCCTTGCCCTCCCAGGCCCCTAAATCTAAACACCCTTTTGTACATGCCTTTAACCAATTCCAACCCCCTCTCCTCTAAAACTCCCTCCCTTAACTTCCCATTCCTCTAAATCTAAACATCCTTCTATACCCCCTTTTTAACCTATTCCCTCACCCTACCCTCTAAAGATCCCTCCTTCATCCTCTCCCCCTTCCTATTCCCTTAGAAGTTTATTTCCCTTTTTAACTTAGAAGATCTTTATAGTCTTCTAGATATATATGTATTTTCCCTTCTTTAATCCATTCCCAATGAAAGTAAGTTTCCAGAACTAACAGTTGCCCTCCCTCATATAATTCCTCTGTATTGGTTGTTTCTCTTGCACCTCATTTATATAAGATAATTATTCTTTTAGCTGATCTTGAATGGTTTTCTTCCCAAGAAGAACCCTGTTCTACCATTACTCTTATTATTATTATTTTACATCTCTATGTTTACTCATTGGTGCTCTTTTGTCTCTTTTGTGGAGGAAAATCTTGGGAGTTTGAAATTTTCTGACATACTCCACCATCTTCCCAGAATCCTCTCCTCATGGCTGTTTTTTTTTAATGTATTGATTGGTTTTGCTGAATATTTTAATTCTTTTAAAAGAAAAAATATAATTACATAGGATGGCTCTCCGGGATGGGGAGTGATATGGGGGAAATATAGACAATATAAACATTTAAAAAAATAAGCAAATCTATTAAAATTTAAAAAAAAAATAAAGAAAAAGTATGGCAGGGTATCCAACCATCTTGGAACACAATTCTGAATTATGATAAGAAAATGATGAAAATGTTCATACCTTTCGGCCTAGAGCTTATGCCATTAACATATACCACAAAGGAGATCAAAGAGATGAAGAAAGGTTCTCTATAAAAAATACTTATTTATAAAACATATTTTATGGTGGCAAAAAAACAATTAGAAACAAAGTAGATGTCTACCAACTAGGTAAAGGCTAAGTAAATTGTGTCACATTAACATGGTGAAATATTACTACCTCATGAAAAATGATGAATATCTTTGTATGTTCTTGTATTTGTATTTTTATATCTTCACTACAGGTAGGAATAGGAATACTGAATGAACTGATAAAAGTGAAGTTAAGCAGAAACAGAAAAAATAGTATACAGAATGCAAATATAATTGTAAAGGTGGAGATTTATAATAGCTATAATGAAATTGAAACTGAATGCTGCATAATAATAATAAGGAAGTTTGACCTCAAGAAGAGATATGATACTTCCCTTCCTTGTGGAAGTGGAGACTATTGTGGTTGAACATTGAGTATATTGGTAGAGTTTTATTGGTGAGATATTCTGAATTGCTCTTAAAATTTTCTTATTTTTTATTATAAAGGATGCAGATAGAAAAAATACATTGTGGAAACTAGATTGATGAAAAGCAATTTTTTTAAGGAAAAAATACAACAGTGATCAGACAGAGTAATAATATTATGGTGGGAGTTGCCTGGGGCAAGTAAACATTATGTCCAACTTCCTCTGACATAAAGATTCACAGACTAAATAGAATCAATCAACTTCTCTATAAACCTCCATAGTCAATCATGAATGATATCAGGTAGCATTCTTGTGTATGCAAAGGATACAACTAAAATCTTGATTGCTCAGCTTTTTTTCCCATCAATCTAAGTAAGTTCTCTTTAAATCATTCCTGATTTTACTGCAGATGGAATCTTATGTCATCTGCAGGGCACAGATCTTGTAGAGTAGCTAATTCCCACAAGAGAATGTGACAGGACACTATGTTCCAATACAAGAATTTAGAGACAGATTAAGTGATACTGATAAACTGTGGAATTATCAAAGATGTCAGAATGAAGGGAATAGAAAAATATAGAGAAAGCTACAAGGAATAGAAATATGCCCAAATAGCTCCTACGTATGTATGGGGAAATCCACATGAGCGCTGTTGGGAATTATTAGAACTGCATACTCCCTTTTTGGAACTCTACAGTATTTACTGGGAAGTTTTGTTGAATTTGTTTTAAAACTCAACCTGCGATGTAATGGGGTGAGTTAGAGCTGACCCCTGCCCTCTCTGGACCTCTGTGCCCAGGGCCTGCTGAGGTAAACTCAGGGCTCTGAGGTATGGCTGGGACAAGATGGAGCCAGGAGGAAGGGTCTCGCCCTTGTTGGCAACGTGGTGGCGGGTTCTTTTCCGGATTTACCTGTGCACAGATGAATCATGGGGAGAGTGCAGGAAGGAAAGGGGAGGAGAGTAGGCGGAGAATAGGTGGACCAAGGTGGCTCAATTGCTATGTAATCAAAGCTATAAAAGTTTGCAACTAACTTGATTAAATGGAGCTGCTTATCACCATCATGCCTCCCCCCAGTTCATTGCCTGTGAGATCAGGCCTTCGCTGGACAAAGGCCTGAGAGTTTGGGGTAAGAGGGACCCCAACACTCCACATTTCTCACAGTGCTTCTCTGAAGTGCTAATTAGGGTGTACAACATTAGAAACTAGGAAACAAACAATTGGCCCAATTGGATCAAAAATTTACCAAGCTCCACAGTGCTAAACTTCCTTTTTTTGTCATTGTTCACACTGCTACTTTCCCCTAAGCATTATAATTCACTTGGAACTGATACCTGAAGGCACAGCCTACAACTGAGTCTATTAAAACATCAGATTGGATATTGTAAAACCCATATATGTATATATTTGTTGTATTGTGGGGGGAGAGAGAATGGAGTATGAATAAAAATTTAAAATAAATGGAGAAAAGTATTCATCATCTCTCTTAGACTCTAAATGATGTTTAGTTTATATGTTTTATATCTGAGAGTATATAGCCTGTGCTTAGGTACCATGGAGAATTATCTATGTTTTTTATTTTCCAAGGCTTGAAATAATCTTAGGTGAAAAACAGAAAAGAAAAACCTTTGAAAGAAATCACTTTAAAAAGCTAAATTCTATGTAGTTGCAAAATTCCAACAATTTTATGAATGATCAAACTGGGAAAGACATCAAAAAGAATCTCCCCATGGATAAAAATCAGTCTAATAGTAGCCAAAGGAATGATGGTCTGGCAATGGAAGTCTGAAGCAATGCCAAGAAGACATTGGACTGTATCTAGCAGGGAAGACTTCTTATGAGAAAATAATTGTCAGAGTTGAACATGATGAGAACTAATGTGAAAGCACATGAGCCTCTTGGCTCTAGTATGTCACAGATTGAGATCACTATTTTTTTTAAATTTTTCATCTTTCTTTATTCGAATTTTAGTTATTGTTCCCTTTCTTCAATATTCTTATACCCTGATTAAACCATACCACCAAATTGGCTGTGACAGGATCAATTTGGAATCTTCAGCTGCATTAACTATCAATTACGTGGCAGTCAATTGAATCGACTTCAGAGCAATACAAATCAGCCATTAAGATAACCCAAAATACCAAATCAATTGTGTCCAAGTATGTCTTAGCTTAGTTATCTAGATACTTCTTCAGCTAAATCTGGCTGAGTTGGGAATGTAAATAATGCTGGGGGAGGGGGGGAAATGTATATTTTATTCAGCTCTGTGCTTTCTCTTTGAACAATTCCGTCCTTTGAATTTCATTCTTACTTTGCCCAGTATGTTGGCTTATGGCAGCCAAGGCATCTCCAGTGTGGAAGTCATTTCTCTCTCACACACTTTAAATATAATATTTTATTTTCTCCAATTAAGTGTAAAAACAATTTTCAACATTCATTTTTTTAAATTGAGGTCCAAATTCTCTCCCTCCCTCCCCACTGTCTCATTGACAATGCAGGCAATTTGATATAGATTCTACATGTGCAATCATGCAAAATATATTTACATGTTAGTCATGTTGTAAAAGAAAATGTGGATCAAAATAAAACCCCAAGAAAAATGAAGTGAAAAAATGTATACTTGGATCCGTTTCAATTCTTTCTCTGGGGATGAATGCATTTTCCATTACAAATCCTTCAGAGTTGTCTTGGATCATTGTATTGCTGAGAATAGCTAAGTCATTACAGTTGATCATCTTATAATATTACTATGCGCGATGTTCTCCTGGTTCTACTCACTTCACTTTGCATCGGTTCATGTAAGTCTCTTCAGTTTTTTTTCTGAGAGCTTCAAACTCATAATTTCTTATATCACAATATTATTCCATAACATTGATATACCATACATTATCCATCCATTTCCCAATTGATGGGCATCCCCTCAGTTTCCAATTCTTTGTCACCAGAAAAGAGCTGCTATTAATGTTTGGGCATAGTTCCAAATTGCTCTTCATAATGGTTTAATAAGTTCACAACTCCACCAGCAGTATATTGGTGTCTGAATTTTCTCGTATCTCCTCCAATATTTATCATTCTCTTTTTCTGTCCTATTAGCCAATCTAGTAGGTATAATATAGCACCTCAGTATTGTTTTCATTTGCATTTCTCCAATTAAAGGTGTTTTACATAATTTTTTTCCATTCTGGTATAGATAGCTTTAATTCATCTGAAAACTGACTTCATATTTTTTGATCATTTGTCAGTGAGGGAATAACCCATATCTCTTGCTAATAGAATATTATCATAGAATAGTAAGGTATCAATGTTACAGTCCTTCCATACGTGATATGGGAACAGATATACCTATGTAGACACCTTTGCATTGTTTTATTTGTACTTAGTTTATTCTTAAGGTCTCCAAGAAAGGAAAAAAAAAACATTCCATTGTGTCTTTTGGATTCTTCAGAGACTTTAACTGCTCACGGATTCTTTTAAGGTACTATGGCTTGTAGATGAATATCTTCAGAAAATTCATAATTGTTACTAAATACTAATAATGTGTTAAAACACTATACAGAACTTCAAAATCTATTAAAATTTCCTGCCTGCCCCAAACTCTCAAAAACATTTCCCCAGATTTACACTCAAGAAGGAGGACAGGCTTAACTTTCCCCAAAAGGAGACAATGCTGTCCCCGGAACTGGCCCCAGCTTCCTGAAGAGAGCTTCATTATCATCTAAAACTATAACAAGTCTGAGCCATGGGCAGTTAGGTCCTCTCAGAGCCAGTGGATTTCTGAAGACCATGCAAATCCTCATGCCCTTCATCACATCCTGCCCCGATGGCTAGACATATTTCCATATGGAGATAAGGGAGGAACATCTAAAGAGAGTTTAGTACTACTGCATTCTTGTTGCACGGTTCTTGTGGCACCCTTACTCATCAGGG
This sequence comes from Phalanger gymnotis, assembly GCA_028646595.1. NCBI lineage: Eukaryota > Metazoa > Chordata > Mammalia > Diprotodontia > Phalangeridae > Phalanger > Phalanger gymnotis. Next base: position 362,925,269 of record CM053623.1, read on the forward strand.
CAAAGTTAGCTTCCTTTCATTAACTGTGGTCTGATTTGTGAATATCTCATTTTATCTCAACATTTAACCTGAACAAAGAGAGTCCTGGCATTAGAGGTGCCTCTGACAAGGACATTATAGAAGATAATAGGGTGACTGTGGAAATTCATTAGCATCCTAACATATTCCAAATGCTCCAATCTTTCCTGCCCCAATTCCTATCAAGCATTTCCATGGATTCTGAATCCTAGTGCTGTTCTAACTCTTTTTTGGGTGGGGGAGGCATCTTTAATTTAAATGCAGCTGGGAAACAATGAAATTTGAAAAGAAATAATATTCATACCAGAAGAAACTTTCTCTTTGAAGAATTCTCTCCTTTGAATTTCTTTCTCACTTTGCCCAATGTCAAAGTAGTGGATACCAGTTGACATTACACTTAGGACCTAATATACAGAAAAGGGTACAAGTACAAGTACTATTATTCGCTTGTATTTTTTTTTTTTGATGTGGGGCATACCTTATATGTTTGTCTTTGTATCTCCAGGATCAAGATGAGTGTCAAGAGCGCATAATAGGCATTTGATACATTCTTACTGAATGAGTGAATGAAAAAATAAATATATCAGTTCTGAACTGAGTCTTTATAAGGTTGTGGTATCATGATTCTTGGAGGTTCTGAATTCCAGAAGTTTGTAGGAAGAGACAGCAACAGGGCAAGGCCACATAGGGAATAACAGAGGATAAATAATAATAAAAATCATTTATATAGTGCTTTCAAATTTTCTTTTTTTTAGCTGTCCATACAATTTTATTTTTTAGAATCACCTCATCATACACAGCTTAGCCCAAGCCTTTCTTTCAAACCATCCAAATAATGATGACAGTCTTAAGAGTACTGATAACATTTTCATATATAAGTAAACACTTTGACCTTATTAAGTCCCTTATCATTGGTATTTACTGTTTATCTTTTATTTCTCCTGGATCTTGCATGAAGAATTTTCCATTAAGTTCTGCTCTTTTGTCACAAATACCTGAAAGCTTTTCAGTTCTTTAACTGTCCATTTTTTTTCCATTCAGGATTATACTTAACTTTGCTGGGTAAGTTACCTTTGGTTGTAACCCCAACTCTTTTGCTCTACAAAATATAGTGTTCTAAGACCTATGGTTCTTCAATGAAGAAGCTGCCAAGTCTTGTGTAGTAATCCTATGGTTCCATATTAAAATTTTTTTCCCTTGTTGCTTGCAATATTTTCTTCTTAACCTGGGAGCTTTTTTTTTAATTTTAATTTATTTTTAACATGTTTGGTTTTCGGCATTGATTTTCACAGGCGGTTGAATTACAAATTTTCTCCCTATTTCCTCCCCACCCCACTCCAAGATGGCATATACTCTGGTTGCCCTGTTCCCCAGTCTGCCCTCCCCTCTTTCACCCCATTCCCCTCCCATCCCCCTTTCCCTTCCTTTCTTGTAGGGCAAGATAAATCTCTATGCCCCTTTGCCTGTGTATCTTATTTTCTAGCTGCCTGGAAAAAAAAAA